>JBBHKE010002637.1:0-182972 GCA_037447655.1 Zygnema cylindricum | reverse complement strand
AGAGAGAGGGAGAGAGAGAGAGAGGGAGAGAGAGAGGGAGAGGGAGAAGGAGAGGGAGAGGGTTAGAGGTTTGGGCATTTTGGGCAATTCGGGCATTCTGGTATATTTGGGCAATTCGGGCATTTTGTGGAATTTTGGCAATTCAGGCATTTTAGGCATTTTCTGTTGTTTCGGCATTTTGGGTATTTTGAATTTTTGTGGAGTTTGGGCATTTTGGGTATTTTGGGCAATTTGTGTAATTTGTGCACTTTCTGCAATTTGGGCAATTTTTCATTTTGTGCCGTTGTGCAGTTTGGGCTGTTTGAGCATTTTGGGCATTTTGGGCATTTTGGGCAGTTTGGGTATTTTGGGCAACTTGGGCAGTTTGGGCAATATAGGCAGTTTAGGCAATTTGGGTATTTTGAACAATTTCGGCAATTTCTGCAATTTGGGCTATTAGGGCAATTTGGGCATTTCGGGCATTTTCGGCACTTTGGACATTTTGTGCAGTTTTTGCAATTTGGGCAATTTGGTCTGTTTGGGTATTATGGGCATAGAGGGCAATTTGGGAAGTTTGGGCAATTTGGGCAGGTTGGTTATTTTAGGCATTTTGGGTATTTAGGGAATTTTGGGCGTTTTTGGCATTTTTGGATATTTGGGCATTTTGTGCAGTTTTGCCAATTTGGTCATTTTTGGCATTTTGTGTCGTTTGGGAACTTTGGGCATTTTGGAGAATTTGGGCATTTTGTGCAATTTGGGTATTTGGAGTATTCTATGAAATATTCTATGAAATATGGCTTCATATGGCCATTTTCGACAGTTTGGGCAATTCGGAAAATTTGGGAAGATTGGGCAAATTCGGCAATTTTGATATTTTGGGAAATTTGGGCTGTTAGGATTTTTTGGCATTTTGGGCAATTTTTACAATTTGGGCATTTTGGGTAGTTTGGGCATTGTGGGCATTTTGGGCATTTTGGACAATTTAGGTATTTTGTGTAATTTGGGCAATTCGGGCATTTTGGGTAATTTGGACAATTTTGCCATGTTGGGCATTTTGATTATTTTGGGCAATCTGGGCAATTTACGAAATTTTGGCATTTTGGGCAGTTTGGACATTTTTGTCATTTTGGTCATTTTAAGTAATTTGGGTAATTTGGGCAATTTGGACAATTTGGGCAATTTGGGCAATTTGGGCAATTTTGGCCTTTAGGGCATTTAGGGCATTTTGAGTATTTTGGGCAATTTGGGCATTTCGGGCATTGTGGGCAATTCGGGCATTTTGGGTATTTTGGTCAATTTGAGCAATTAAGGCAGTTTGGGTAATTTGGGTAATTTTGACATTTTGGGCATTTTGGGCATTTTGAGCATTTTGCGCATTTTGGGCATTTTGGACATTTTGGGCATTTAGGGCATTTTGGGCATTTTGGTCATTTTGGTCAATTTGTGCATTTTGAGCAATTTGGGCATTTTCGGTAATTTGGGCAATTTGGGCAATTTGGATGGTTTGGGCAATTTGGGTAATTCGGGCAATTTGGGAAGTTTGAGCAAATTGGGCAGTTTGGGTATTTTGGATTGTTTGGGAAATTTTAGGATTTTGGGCGTTTCGGGCAGTTGGGGCATTTATGAAGTTTTGGCAATTTGGATAATATAGGCAATTTTGTCATTTTGAGCATTTTGGGCATTTTGGGCATTTTGTGCAATTCGGGCATTTTGGGTATTTTGTGCAATTCGGGCATTCGGGTATTTTGGTAAATTTGACAAATTAAGGCAGTTTGGGCATTTTGGGCATTTTGGGCATTTTGAGCATTTTGGGCATTTTGGGCATTTTGGGCAATTTGGTTATTTTGGCAATGTGGGCAATTTGGGTATTTCTAACATTTTGGGCCATCTGGGCAATTTGGGCAATTTGGGCAATTTCGATATTTTGAGCATTATGGGTATTTTGGGCGGTTTGGAGATAATGCAATTTGGGCATTCTGGCCATTTTGGGCATTTTGGGAATTTTGGACATTTTGCGCATATTGGGCAATTTGGGCAATTTGGTCATTTTGGGCAAACAAGAATCTCACCTTCTTATTGGCGGTCTCGAAGACAATCCGACAAGTGTGTATGGTGAGAAGATGTTTTAAGTGGTGAAAAAACCTTATAACACTAAAATCGTTTAGCAATGTAGTCTCCAATAACAAATGGGATGTGTGGGTTCGGAGAAAAGATGTGTATTTTGGCAAAATAAACAATAACACTAATAGCAATACATGGCTTAATTCACAAGTGACGTCCTTTCTCCTATGGGATTGCAATTTAGAAGGCAATCCACCGTGCAACATTGAAGGACATACAATTAATATTTTTTGTCAAAAATTGTCAACGAGACTTGAGTGACAATGTTTCAATATCAATGTTGCTCAAAAAATTTGCGACGGGAGTTGTATTTAAAGCAATGTTCGAAACCCACACCTTATTAAAGGAGTTTGGTACAATTGTTCAGGATTTGTCAACTTGAGGCTCACAATAACTTCCACTTTAATTTCATTTATCTCTAAAGAAAGCATTAAATGACACAGAATCTTTGTGGCAATGAAAACCACTGGTAATACGACGTTGGTAATGAAACCAATTCCTACCTATGTATATTTCTGTCAAAAGTTATACACTTTTTTCTTTAAACTTTCTTCCATTGGTCAATACGCAAAACTAGTTCGGTTCGATAGATTGGATGCATTATTTCCCTAGAGTTGAGTAGCATTCACATGCAAACAACATAGACATTATGGCTAAAGGAACTAACTTTGTTGAGGGATTCGTCTAAGATCTAAACAATATATTTCACACAGTATTTACTTTGTTATCTAGCACAAAAGAGTTTCTTATTTTAGCACAAAAAGAAGAGCTAGTTAAAGTAAAACATGCAAGAAAATGTTCAGATTATCACGTTGACCAAGCACATAGGATGATTAACTATGGCGTCGGTAATTGCTCATGTATCAAGAGTATGCAAGTAATGTTTGGACAAGTTATTGCAAAAAAAAATACGTTAAATATATAAAGAAAAGCATAACGAATGTTGTCATCCCAACACTATCTCCGTAAATTATTCACGAGCTTCAGCAAAATTGGTGCAAGAAGAATGAACATCGAAGACTTACGTGAAACAAGCATTTACCATATTTACTTTATAAGATTATGGTGACACATTTTCTCAAGAACGTTTCGCCAAATACAGTCAAAATATTGTTGTCTTCGTAGGACTACGGAAAATACATTTTGTCAAGAACGTTTTGCCAAATATAATTGGACATTCACAATATTATTGTACCTTTGTAGATTACAAGAGGCACTTTTTCTCAAGAACGTTGTGACAGATACAATTGGACTTATGTGAGAGATTATTTTACCTCCCATATTAGCTGTTGGATTGTGGTAAGTTAAATACATATTATAAGTAATGTCAAGAAATTCCTCCCGAGTTAGACACGTTTATCGAAAATTTGAGCTCTACGATTGAACTGGTGAATTCAATCAGTTTCAGGAACATTTCAAAACATTCAAGGATTATGAAAAGTTAATGAAAAAGAATTTAAATGTAAACATGTTATGCAAACGAGTATGGGCTTGATACACGCTTTTTCATCTATGCATAAATGTCAAAAATACGCATTTAGTGTGTGTGAGAATGTTATATGTCCTTTTACTCAAGTAAACCGAAAAAAGGTTTACATATTTTGTCTAATAGACATGAACACAAAAACTTTAAGCAACAAATGAATTGAAATGATCGATATCAAGCTCAATGTTCAGTTCCAACCAAGTGTAGCAGCGGAAGCATTCAAATCACAAAACATTGAATTACATTGGATGCACGTTGAGAAGACATGTCGGAAAAATTGTCACATTCAACAAAAAAACGAAATAACAATTTATTTTCTTCAATCCCTCTTCTATTCCTCCTTGTATTCTTTCAAATTGAGTGTCCTACACAGCCATGGTGTCTCCTAAATACCACACCAGCCATGGTACAGCACGTGTGAACGTGCACCGCCAAGAAACCTCTAGATTGCTGCCAACCGTCCAAGGATTAGACAAGAACACGCTAATTAATGACTGAAAACATTGCAAAACAAAAACCCAAACGAAAGTCCTAAGACAATTCAAAAGTATTATCGTACCAAACAAGAATTATGACATTTGAAGATGCTAAACAAAACAACAAAAGTGACGCGAAACAAACATACGAAGTACTTTTGTGAAAATGTCCATGAAAGTACTTTCGCTAAATATTCTATAACGTACGGATGCGAAATCGATCCGAATCCGCGTTAACCCGATTCGTCCAATAAATCCAATCCAATAAATAGGGACATCGAATTCCCACACACGTCAACGGATTCAAGGCCTGTTCTTTTACCTTTTTAGGTTGTTTTCCCATTTGTCCATGTCGATGATGCCATTGATTTCATGAAAAATCCAAATATACAACGAAGATAGTGAGAATTTCGGTTTAAGGTAATGTGCACACGATTAAGCTCATCTTTGCATCATTTTGTAAACTTGTCATTGTAAATTAATAACGACAATCAAAAGAAAAAATAGTAGATCTCAGGTGCACCCAATGAAATCTGTGTGAAAGGGATACTTGAAATAGTACAATAACAAACTACCTCACGAACAATTGCACGTGGCAACAATAACATAGATGACCAACCAACGCATTTTCTTGGACTGCACATTTAGCAAGACTAGCATACCGTATGATTATAAGTGCTTACATTCATAAAAATGGCAAACATAGGTTTTACCTCAAAAAAAGGTAAGCACATTATTAAAATGAAAATAAGGCAAACAATGTAAAAAAAATATATAAAGAGCATGTGTGCAATTAAGAACTAAAATGAAGAGAATATACACGCATCTCAAGAAAAATAAGATGATTACAAAGTGAATATATGCATGCAAATCTACAAATAACGTCATTATAAGAAAAAGCTGTATCCGTAAAAAATGACAATAAGGTGAATGTAAGAATTCATCCATGTAAAAACTCTCCTTCTGGCATACCTGACCAATAGCTGCTGAAGCGCCAGGATCGAATGTCGTGAGCGGAATAAGCTTCACCCGTGGCTCGAGTAAATCCGGGATACGCTGACGTCACATTACTGCATGCAGGGCAACCCTTGGGCCTCAAAAGTTCACAAAGCGCTTTTTGGTACGTCATGACGTGAATGGCGGGTTTAATAACACCTGCACTGAGATACACGCTCCATGTGCTCGACTTTCTGTTGTAGTCGATCCATCCACTTAGGGTTCTACTAAACGAATTGAGAACTTTTGAAGCTCTCGATCCGAGTGGTCTAGGGCAGAAATCCGTACGGAGCGCCACGTTTCGGTTTCCAAGCTCGCCGGCGCTGTCAGAGAAGCTGTCAAAAGCGACGGCTACGCTGCCAACTTTGACGGTTGCGTCACAACTGTAACCGAGAAATCCGGCGCTAATTGTCCCGAACAGTCAGAAATCGGCATTCGAACCCAAAAGGAAAAACGCGGACAAAACAAGAAAGAGAAATTAAATTAGAAATCCGAGAAACGGTCGTAAGAAGTAAAAAACAGCCGGTAGAAAAAGCGGTAAGAGATGTTATATGGATTTGTAAAAAAAGCGTATTTCTAATTGCGGAATGAAATATTTTGGCACTAGATCCCTGAGCCCTCACGGTCAAAGCTCAAAACAAAATAGATTCAGGTCCTCTTTGACTAAAAATAATAAACGTTAATTATCTTGGCCGTGCACACTCCACACGTGCAAAGTCAAGCAGGCATTGGCCAAGACGAAAGAGAAAAGAAGAGACTGAATGAAGTTCGCCATGGCTCCTTCAAGGAACGAGAAAAAAACAAATTTGCAGATTGTCGTCAGTGGATCTAAAATAGAAAGTTGTGAAAAATACGTCGGATGGAACGCTATAAATACTTTTTTTTTTTGGTTTTTCCGAGGGGACAATACACCTTGAATCGCTTATAATGTTAATGTTTTTCTGGTCAGACTTTTCTCTGTGCACACTAGACGTTTTTTCAATCCGACGGTCTCGATTGAAAGCCAAGGTTCTCGCCTTCCGATTGGCGGTTTCCAATCATAAATCTGACGCTTTTGTACGGATAAAAGATGTTTTATGTGGCGAAAAAAATATTGACGAAAAATGACACTAAATGCGATACCAGAGTATTTGTTTTCCTGGCATACAAGTAGACCGTTTTGTTTTATTCGGATTAAAAATCGAAGAGATTCAACTGCTAAAGTTAATGAGTAGGATAAACGCGTAAAATCCGGGGAATGATTTGCTGCTGTACGCGTGTAACCCTGAAAACCCATTGGCTCGGTCTCTGTCCCGTTTTCGCTAAGGGGTACATTCTGGCCGTACGGAAACGACGTGGTACATCCGCCATTCATTTGGAACATGGCACAAAAACGGAGTCAATGGAGTTTCGCCCCAAATAGACGACGGAACCAAAAAGAATGTAGGATAAGTTAACGTTGACCGTGAGTATTTTAATAGACTTGTTAAACCCGGTACGTTTACCGGCAGGGTTTAACGGCAGGGTCTAAGGGCAGAGTCTTCCTTACATTATTCGGGTTCAGGAAACATCCTCTCTCACCTGCGTTGGCTCATTTTGGTTGGTACCACGTAGGTTTCAATTCAAATATTGAAAAGTTAAAAATATTGATCCTTTGATGTTTGTCCCTTTCGATGCTTTCCTTTTTCAGATTCGAGAAGCAATCGCGCAAATCGTCCAGTGCACGTGGCACGATTTTATTAGTTAAGGTTGATCGTGGGTGAAATACTGTACAACTGCCCGGTTTAATTAAGGGACATCTGGTTGGCCGGTCATTATCATTTGGGCACTTGTTAAAGAAGCGGATTCCGCTATCGAAGATTTTTACAATATGTCAAAATTTGTAATGACGACGTCATAGAATTCTGCCACGGGAAATTGTGGCCGTAGGATTGTTTATAAGAGACAAAAGGGGTGTTACAAGATTTATTGCCAAAGATTGTGGAGTAAACCAAGGGCGAGTGGCCTTAAAGTAAGATGAGATACAGTGCCAGTTGGCGATTTAGTGTGAACCTCCATCAGGCGAAAAGTGGGGTTCTTGACTGGAAAAAGTGTACTTTCGTACAGATCCAGCTCATTTCCGTACAGAGACGTACTGATATATTTTTTATAATTTTTAAACATGATTACTGTCGGCGCGTCAAGATTCTCCAAACTTCTGGGCGACAGCGTCGACCATCTGATTACTTTTTTTTGAAGCAAGCGGTCACGTCGTCCAGTGATTAATTACTCTCCTCAGGAGGAGAGTCATCAATCACCGGACGTGTAAAATGTTTCCGCGAGGAAAGGTGACGTACGGGCCCCCCCGCCTTGGGACAAGCGGGAATCAAATCCAACGAAAACCACAAAAAAAAATATTTGTTGAAGAATGTGTCGTGACGCCTCCTCCACGATCCTCTGACATCCGGAATTTATGGCGCCACGACGAAACACGAACGACAAAACAGCTACAAAAAATACAAAGCACGAACGTACAAATTGTACATTCACGTAATTTAATTTTGCGATTGGATGTACGGATACAAGTCCAGATATTGTGCTTTTGGAATATTTGACTGCTCGTCGTCAAAACATGGCTCTACAAGCGTCCAATCGAAAGAAAGCACGTACGCGATAAATTCCATTGCAGACACGACCTGATGGAGGAGTGAACGAAGTATTACTGCCAGTAAACGTTTCCATATGATTACTGTAGCCGCCTGATGGAGGGTTACCCTTAGCGGGTCTTCAATAAAAATGACGTCACGCGTAGCAATGACACAGCGTGTCATGGGTGTTTAAATCACTAGATTTAGGGGAGGTATTTTCTAGGTTTAATTAGTTAAATTAGCAAAAAGAAAAAGCACAGGCAGCCTGCCTCCACCTTCTCTCTCTAGCCCCTATACTAGTTGTAGTCACTGAAGGAGAGAGAGGGCAGTGGAGCCATGGCTACCTCAGCTCCATAGGCAGGACTAAAGAGTGACCTAAGTCACTCTCAACAAAAAGGTTGAGTCCGGTAGGACTCGAACCTTCGACCGGCCGAGCGAGGCTTAGCCGTCAGCTCTTACCAGTCTGTCGTAGTAGTCGATAAGGATACACAGGGTTTGATTTCTATAGTCCAATAGGAACACTATATAGTACAAGAAGGTACAATAGGAGATGTACTTATTGTACGGCCATTGTACGACATGGTCTTCAAGGTGACACCTGTGAAATCGGGAGCCATGGTTCCTCCTCCCATCTTCTCCCGTATCAAATAATGTAGCGCCACGTGGCACTGCGTGACGCTATCTCCAAATGCAGCCAAAAGCTCACTTCGCGTGGCGGCTACAATGGCGGCCGTCCGATCAAAACATATTTTACACGGTTCAGATTCGCGTACAAGCATGCATTGCTCCTTTTCGTTAGTCTGCCGTTAATTAGTTGTTGCGTTAACGTTTATATATTTTTGAAACCCGTAACGTGTATCGTTTCGTCAACGCCTTGTTGGATAAGGCATACCTCTACAAATATAACCATAGACCATGGTTCAAATTTGGTAAAGGGCATATTTTGGTTATTTATTTATTTAGTTAGTATTCTCTTCTTGTACATTTATAAATGCCTGTTGTACCCTACATATGCCATTTTTGACTCTAAGCTATAGGCTAAAGCTAACGTCTGTTATAGGAGGTAGGTACCAGGATCAAATCTAGGATCGTGCATATCAATTTTGGTACAAACTACGAATTAGCCTATCCTCTTTAGACAACCATGGCTCTAGCTCTCTCTCTCGTCTTCAGTGACTATAACTAGTATGGGGACCAGAGAGAGTTTAGCGAGAAGCAGGTTGCCTTTGCTGACTTACTCTATTTACTTTTCCAATAGAGACCTAGAAAATACATAAATTTCAACACACTCCCTACTTCATATACCCCAGTTCTTGCAGCAAGGACTTGACCCACATCAACTCTTTCACAGCAAAACAAGAGGCCATGTACTGAGCCTCCATAGTGGACTGAGCAACCATCTTTTGTTGCTTAGTCCCCAACATACCTAGAAGTGCATCGTCTCATAGATGCGTCCCCATAATTGGCGTCACTCCAAGTAGTGATGTCCGTGTGCTCCCCTCCCAAATGTTACCATAACTCTCTAGTTCTCACCAGATATCTCATGACTCTCTTGGTTGCCTCCCAGTCTCTCTTCGTAGGATTATTAAGACTCCTACTGAGTACTCCAACTGCTGCCGCTATGTCCGGCCTGGTACAATTCATAAAATAGATTAAACTTCCTACAACCTGTCTATAAGGGATAGACTTCATAAACTCTCTCTCATTTGGATTCATCTGATCATTTAAGATCATCACTCCTCCTTCTACACTCCCATCACTTACTTTTTTCAAGTCCATGAGAGTGGTACAACTGTTAGCATTTTCCATCTGGAATTTCTCAAGCATATTACCTATTGTTTATTACTGAGTAAGTCTGATAATCTCCTTCCCCCTATCTCTCTCCATCTGAATCCCCAAAATATATTTTGCCTCCCCTAAATCCTTCATATCAAATCTGCTTCTAAGTTCTGTTTTTAACTTATTGATCTTTTCCAAAGATTTACTCAACACAAGCAAATCATCCACATAAATTGCAATAAAAATGACACCATTCTCATCTTCAAACATATAGATAGAATGGTCAGAGCTTATACGGATATATCCCAGACCGGTAAGAACTAATCTTGTTTCTTATTCCATTGTTGGGGAGCCTGCTATAGTTTATATAAGGACTTTATGAGCCTGCAGACTTTGCTCTCTTCTCCTTCTTCCACAACCCCACGGGTTATCTCATGAAAATTTCTTCCTCTAACTCACCATTAAGAAAAGCAGTCTTAATGTCCATCTGGTGTATTTCCATGTCTTCCGGTGCTGCCAGACCGAGGAGAATCCTTACTGATGGGAACCAAACAACTGGAGCAAAGGTCTCCTCATAGTCAATCCCCTCCTTTTGGGTGAACCCCTTTGCTACCAATGCAGCCTTATATCTCTCAATGGTATTATCTGGGTTCAACTTTAGTTTAAATACCCATTTACACCCAATAGGTTTTTCTGTCTGGAGGACAATCCGCTAGTTCCCAAGTATATGCTTCCATGATAGAAGCCATCTCATCATTTATGGCTCTAATCCATCTTTCTTTCTCTGGACTATTCACTTCCTCCGAGTAAGATTGAGGCTCTTCAGGGTGAGATAGCTTAGTTACCTTATGAGCGGCTTGTTTTTGCTGTAATCTTTTGCTGTTCCTCCTTCCTTCCTCAAACTCTGAAGCTAGAATCGATGGAAGTCTTGGATTTCTTCTCACTCTCTTATCGGCTTCCTTTTCCATGGAAACCAGTTCTTGTTCCGCTTCTTGTATCTCCTCAAAGTCCATGGGAGTATGTGAGGTTTCCCGTGAGTCTCCTGTATCTTGGATCTCCCCTAGACTGCAATCACGGTTTCACTCATGTCCCTTTCGGGAACGACCGAGTTCTCCTCACTTTCGGACTCATATTTGATTCTTATCTTCTTTGTATATTTGAAGGGGTCAAATGACTTTCTTTCATCGATGAAAACTAACTGTTTAACCACAATGATATCTTTCTTTGCTAAGTCATAGACTCTATATCCCTTAACATCCTCATCATATCCCACAAAGTATCCTGGTTTTACCTTTGCATCTAGTTTCCAGTTTTTCCTATCCGTGTCAAGACTGTAAACTTGGCTACCGAATACTTTAAGGTGTGAGATATCCGGATTCCTTCCAGCCCATCTCTCATAAGGTGTCACTCCCTTTACAGCTGAGGTAAGGACTCTAATTTTAATGTAGTTGGCACAGTTCATTGCTTTTGCCCAAAATCTCTTTCCTATTTTCTTGTTTGCCAACATACTGCATACACTATCTCCTAGTGTTCGATTCAACCTCTCACCTACCCGATTTTGTTCCGGGTTATATGGTATATTATTCTGGTGCTGCACTCCCTCATCTCTCAGATATTCCTCAAACAGGTAAGAGGTATATTCTCCCCCATTATCACTCCTTATCCTCTTAATTGGGGTTTCATGCAACTTCTCACTCCATACTGTATATTCTTTGAAGTAAGTTGATGCTTCACACTTTGTTTTCAGAAAGTAGACTCTAGAGTATCTAGACCAGTCATCAGTTATTGTCATCATAAACCTCTTTCCTCCAACAGAAGGTACTTTTGCGGGTCTCCAAATATCTTTGTGGACCAAATCTAACACTTTCTCATCTCTATATGTGGCGGCTTTGGGAAAGGTAAGTCTGTGAGCCTTACCTTGAGCACAACCACTACAATCATCCTTCATTTCATTATCCCCAAACTGAATGCCATCTAATATCCCAAGATTTTTCATTTCCCTCAACCTATGAAAATGCACATGCCCCAACCTCTTATGCCAAATCATCACCTTAAGAACACCAACATAGTAAGCATTTTACTTTTCATTACTCAGGTTAAGCCTAAACATTCCTTGGCTACCCTTATCTTCCATGAAGTAAACTTCATCCCCATACTTAGCTGTAAACTCCCTTTCTAGTGAAGGTATCAAAGTCTTTGTCATCTAACACAGACGTAGAGACAAGATTTTTACTCAGCTGAGGAATGTAGAGTACATCTGAGAATGTAAGTATAGAAGTCTTACCCTCCACTAAGACTTTCATATCTACTGATCCCACTAGATCTGTAGTAACCACTCTCCTATCCCTATACTCTATCTTTGCAGTAGGGATCTTCCTTAGCTTAGTGAAGAGTTCTTTATCACGGCACATATGCATGGATGCACGTGAGTCAATGATCCATCCTCCCTATGGAACTTCCCGAATTGCTCCAAGGGCACACTTCTGTCTCCGAGGGATCTCCTTCTCCTCCAGACTCTCGTCAAGAAGAAGCTCCCCATCCTCCTCAGAGGACTCATCCTCGCTTTCTCCTGTCACTTTAGTTACCACAAGTGCCTTTTTCTTCCCTCCGGAAGAACCCCCTCGATAGTTCTTTTGGAGCCTCAGCTTTGACAGCTTGACACAATCTGCGATAAAGTGTCCCGGCTTTTTGCAAAAATGACAAAGACCCTTTGGGGGCCTCAGTCCCCCAGAATTATCTCTTTCCCCTCTATAAGGTTTCTTTGGTTCCTTCCCCCATCGGTCCCCTCCTACTGCTAGAGCTTGAATGCTCTTTCCTCCTCTCCTAATCTCCATTGTGTTTTCCTGCACAAGTATCATTCTAACCACTGTGTTCCATTTCCATGAACTATCAGGCATTTCCTATACTCGGTACACTATGTTCTCAAACCCATTTGGTAACTTCATGATAAGAGTGCTAACTTTCATTTTCATTGTGCCTGTCCACCCGGCACTTTCCATCTCCATATACAAACAAGAATGATCATTCCACTAATCTAACATCTTTCCTCCTTTGTAAGTGTAACTCACTAGTTTTTGCTCAGCCAACTGGAGCTCCAAAAAAGTTCCAGCTCTATAAATCTCCACCAAACTCACCCACAACTCCTCGGCCTTGTAAATGTGAAGATGATGGGTGGCCAAAGCTTGAGTGAGGTGCCTCAGAATGAAGTTTTTGGCAGCCATGTTTACATCCTCCCACATTTGAGTATCGTTCTCCACGGTCTTCACAATCGCCACTCCCGATACTGTGGCAATTGTTGTTTTGAAAAGTCAGTTTCGTGCTTAACTGCTAATTGGATTTAATATGGAGGTTTGAATAGATTCACGGATTGGGGGAGCGAAGGGTTTGATAATTAAAGTTACGTAAAAGATTCATTGAGTGGTGTGAACAACAATGACGAATGGACGGCGCATCGCGAAGCGATCCGATGTAAAATAAACGGAATGTTGAAATAGGCGCCGTCGGTACGGAGCAGCTGCGACGCAGTTAAGTCAACGCAGTTGCGGCTATCTTCATGATCCGTACGGAAAGCGCAGCCAGCGCAACTACGGATAATATGAATAGGATAGATTTCAAGTAGTGATGATTAAGCTTAGTGGTAGCTTAGTTTCTGACATACAAAGAGTACGGTGTAAATATTATGTGCAACAGAGGTTTGTCTTTTTGACTAGTTAGGTTATTCGAGTAGATACAGTACGGCTGGTATGCCTCCGTACTCTGAGTATAACTTGCAGGACTTAGATTATTTTATGTATCGCAGTCAAGTTAATCAAAGCTATGGCAGACTGTTTTCTGCATCTTTGACCTGTTGGTGTGATCACTCTGATTGGTGCTTTCATGTGAACCTTTGTGGAGTTATTCTATGATATAGAATCTATATGTGTGTGAAGTTTCATTGTATTCCAGTATCTCTGTAAGATTCTGTGATCAGTCTAAGTGGCTAGTTTGTGAAGCTGTCAGCTACATTTGGGAAACTCTAGAGCTTATATCTTCTAGATGCCTTGGTGGATTTGGCTGTAACTTTGAGAGTCTACAGTGTATATGATGTACTGCATATTGGTGCAGTTTGAGATCATTTTGTTTATTGTGGAGTAATCTGTGTCGTCTGAAACACAGCTGTTTTTGAGGTAGTCTGTGGGTGTTTCCGTGAGTAATCCATGGCTGCAATAAGCTATGGACAACAGGTTATGGGCCCACACCCATGGCTACCTGTATTTGATGGATCAAAATATCACTACTGGAAGTGTGCGCTCGAGAGCTACTTCGAGATGATGGAACTAATGGATGTGGTGAACGGTACCTTGGCCGAAACTTCAAATGGATGGAAAAGTAAAAATCATGAGTGTCTAAGGGTTATTAAGAACTCCTTGACTCCGGATTTAGTAATGTCATACATAAGTGTTAAAAAGGCAGCTGAATTATGGAAGTGCTTAGAAAGTATGTATGTAAAGACTTCTTTATATCATTGGCTTAGTAGTGTTACCAAAATAGTTGAACACAAGTATGTAGGAGGTAGTATGGAGAAACACTGTATTGACTTACAAGTATTATTTGCAGAAAATGATTTGGCAGGAGGAAACTTTACAGATGCTCAACAAGCTATCTTGTTAATGAGAAGTCTACCTAAAGAATATAAGAATGCCCTAGATCGATTGACTTTAATTGATAAAAATGATTGGAGCGTAACTGTAGCTAGACGAGTTATTTTAGATGAAGAGGCTAATAGAAGGGTCTTATCAAGTGAAAGGAATATAAAGGAATCTAAGTCACAATTTCAGAAATTTAAAAGTAATAGTGAGTTCGGAGATCAACCAAAGAATTGTTTTTACTGTAATGATTTAGGACATACCTACAGGGTATGTCCATCGTATAAAAGTGCATGTGTTACAGGAAATTTCAGAGATGGATGGGACAACAACCTAGTTCGAACCCCAAGAAGAAAGGAATCAAGTGATTTCGTGAGTGAGAGACAAGACTCGACAAATGACAAAAGGCATACACCGTGTGTTGACGAATTTATCTACTTACCGACCGTGTGTGTTGTTTGGAATGGAGTAAAGGAGGAGGTGACAGAAAAGGATTTGGTGTCTGTCCCTGTTCACGACGTCAGATTGGTGAGTAACAAAGAGTTAAAGGAGGAAGAGTTATTCGAAGTAAGAGAAATTAGAGGAAGTGAAGGTTACTTGGAAGTGGAAGTCGAAAAATACTTAAACATAAAAACTAATACATTAAACCCAGTATTTCTAGAAGGACCGGGTGAAGATATGAAGAAAATTGGAATTAGGAATGAGGTGTATAATGTGGAAACAGGTGAAAGGAGTTTTGCCACCGAAGATAGTGTGGTGAAGGAGAAAAGAGAGAAGGACACGATTTTTGTGACCGTATCAGATGACAAATCTGTGAGTGAAAGTTTCTTACAAGAAAGGTTGTTAACTAAAGTAAGAGGAGTTGAAGGAAGAGATGGCCACTTTGAAGCAGAAACTAGAAATAAGGTGGACGTGAAAATTGGTGAACTAGGAGAAGAACAAAGAAAAACTGTTCAGAAAATTGGAGTGAGAAAAGAAGTTTGTGGGAGTGAAAAATGTAATAGAAATGCAAAAGTTAAAATTATAGGAAAGAAAAATTGCAAGAAAAGAGTGCAGCTGAAAAGAAGAAGAATCAAAACTATAATTTCTCAAATGAATGAAGTTGCTGGAAGTAGCAAATGTATGGCGAAAAACATAAAGGTGAAACATAAAACTAGTATTTTTGACATCAAACGAGGAGAAAATTGTGACAGAAGTGTAAACTTTAAAACAAGACAAAAGATCATGAGGAAAACAAAAAGAAGATGTAAAATTCAAAGGATCAGTGGTAGAAGAAAACATGCTCAGAAAGTGATCAAGAGAAGAGAGCGGGAGAAATGATTTTCTGGAGAACGTGAAGCTAGAGAAATCTTAATTTTGGAAAAACTTATATTATAAGCACGTCTTATACAGTCAACTTCGTTTGACATTCTATTTTTGGTAGGATCTTCGATTTGGTGTTCTTTCTTGTTGAGTTAGTTAATAAGAAACGAAAAGATTTTATTATGAAGACGAAGGAGGTGGCGGAAGCAATGGCTTGTTCAGGAAGGAAAAATTCGGGAGACATGGCAGACCGCAATAAAAAACAAATGGAGAATCATCAGAAGAAGTTCGCGTCGCGAACAGCGACGCAGCATAGCAGCGCAGCGAAATGAGTGGTGACGTATGACACTACCACGCTGATTATTTTATTTCAAGTGAAGGCAACTAAATCTTCAGGCAACTAAATATTCAAGGGTTATACATTTATGGCGTAAGAGGAGCTATTATAGGACACTTTTTGCAAGAAGGGAGCAAGCGACTGGGAATTGGCAGAGAGCACCAAACGCAATGGCGACGTCGGCAAAGCACTAGTGATGTATTTTATTTTTGCTAAATTTATTGTATGATTAACAGTGAAGGTTGATAAAGAACTTTGAATATTTAACTAATTTTTTTTTTTCGAAACATTTGCGTGCAGCATGGCCTAATGAGTCTAAAGCTTTAGGGGAGTGTAGAATTTGAAAGCTTTAGCCTCAGTAGATGAGGCTATGAGGAGGAAGTTAAAGGCGAAAAAGAGCAGCAGTTAGGAATGCGATGTCAAACTAGCACAGCATAGCAGCATAGCAGTACATGCTGCGCTTTGTATTCATACTGCGCTGCGATGTCAAACTAGCGCAGCGTAGCAGCATAGCAGTACACGCTGCATTTTGTATTCATACTGCGCTGCGATGTCAAACTAGCGTAGCGTAGCAGCATAGCAGTACACGTTGCATTTTGTATTCATACTGCGCTGGGATGTCAAACTAGCGCAGCGTAGCAGCATAGCAGTACACGCTGCATATTTTTCTGGGTGCACGAAACTAAATTTTCGGGGGAGTGTTGTTTTGAAAAGTCAGTTTCGTGCTTAACTCCTAATTGGATTTAATATGGAGGTTTGAATAGATTCACGGATTGGGGGAGCAAAGGGTTTGATAATTAAAGTTACGTAAAAGATTCATTGAGTGGTGTGAACAAGCAATGACGAATGGACGGCGGATCGCGAAGCGATCCGATGTAAAATAAACGGAATGTTGAAATAGGCGCCGCCAGTACGGAGCAGCTGCGACGCAGTTAAGTCAACGCTGTTGCGGCTATCTTCATGATCCGTACGGAAAGCGCAGCCAGCGCAACTACGGATAATATGAATAGGATAGATTTCAAGTAGTGATGATTAAGCTTAGTGGTAGCTTAGTTTCTGACATACGAAGAGTACGGTGTAAATATTCTGTACAACAGAGGTTTGTCTTTTTGACTAGTTAGGTTATTAGAGTAGATACAGTACGGCTGGTATGCCTCCGTACTCTGAGTATAACTTGCAGGACTTAGATTATTTTATGTATCGCAGTCAAGTTAATCAAAGCTATGGCAGACTGTTTTCTGCATCTTTGACCTGTTGGTGTGATCACTCTGATTGGTGCTTTCATGTGAACCTTTGTGGAGTTATTCTATGATATAGAATCTATATGTGTGTGAAGTTTCATTGTATTCCAGTATCTCTGTAAGATTCTGTGATCAGTCTAAGTGGCTAGTTTGTGAAGTTGTCAGCTACATTTGGGAAACTCTAGAGCTTATATCTTCTAGATGCCTTGGTGGATTTGGCTGTAACTTTGAGAGTCTACAGTGTATATGATGTACTGCATATTGGTGCAGTTTGAGATCATTTTGTTTATTGTGGAGTAATCTGTGTCGTCTGAAACACAGCTGTTTTTGAGGTAGTCTGTGGGTGTTTCCGTGAGTAATCCATGGCTGCAATAAGCTATGGACAACAGCAATAGGAGTGAGGGGTGTCTCCTTCCCTTTCCCCTTTTCGGACACACTGCTGTCCCCATCATCTGCCTCCTCCGCTGAGGAAGTCGTAGCTGTAGGAAACCTTACTCCTCCAAATCCTGGTGGAGTTCCTAAAGGTGGATGTTTCACTTGTCCAATGAAGATACCCCAATATCATTTTTCGCACAAAGCTCCAATCATCATGGCTTCCCAATAGATGAACCCTGATCCATTGAAGGTGGTCACCCTAGAGGGTGGGCCCATAACCTGCAATTCTGTGTCCTCCATTGAACTACAGAATACAGGAAGCCTCTAGAAAGTTATTAACTAACCCACTTTCAATGGCAACCACTGCTACCTTAACAGACAAAAGGACAATCTGACTTCACCCCTGTGCAGCTTCGACTCCCCTAAGTCTGTAGAAAAAGAAATCTTTGAAAACGCCCAACAAGGTGATAAGTTATAGGGTGGCAAAGATGCCAATTTATACAAACTCTCAAAGAGAGAGAGAGGACTATCTTCTTGATTTTTCCTAAGTCCTAGTTTTTCCTAGTTCCTCTCACAGCCCCTATCTACTGCATGTACGCACCAATCAGAACAGTGTACAGTACCAGAAAGTACTATTGCCGATGAACGTTTTGTACGGCCTCAGTACAACAAGGCCATTAGGCGGACGCATGTCCATTTTCCACTCGTCTGTACGTTCCTCGGAATTCATGCGACCAAATGTCGTCTCTCCACGTGGCGCCAGATCATGCCACGTCACTAAATACCAAAGTTACCATTTCGCGATTTTGGCGATGATGTGAGCCGTCAGATTTGAGGCGAAATGTAATCTCAGCCGAAATAAATACTTGCGCAATATTTGTTTCGATGTCGAAACAAAATGCGCGATATGCGTTTCAAATTAGTATAGTACTTCGTACTTTATCAAAATTGTATCTATGCACGCCGTAAAGATTTTCAGTTAATTGATTTCTGTATAGTACAATAGTTTAAATACTAATCAAACCCTATATCTCCTAACGGACTTCTACGACAGACTGGTTAGAGCTAACGGCTACGCCGTGCTCTACCGGTTGGGGGTTCGAATCCTGCCGGACTCAACCTTTTGTTGAGAGTGACTTAAGTCACTCTTTAGTCCTTCCTATGGAGCTGAGGCAGCCATGGCTCCATCGCTCTCTCTCTCTCTCTCTTTCAGTGACTACAACAAGTATGGGGGCGAGAGAGAAGAGATGGAGGCAAGCTGCCTACATTTTCTTTTGTATGTTTTCCGCTAATTAATTTAGACCTAGAAAATACAATAAAAATAATTATTTCAACACCTCTCTCCCAACAAGCTTGTATAAAATTGGCATCTTTGCCACTTGATAATTAATCACCTGGTTGGGCATTTTTAGTTATTTTGTTTGCTGTGGACTCATGGGAGTATAGATAGCACAAGGGTGCAGTCAATTTGTCTATTTGTTTGCTTGGGTAGCAGATGTCCTAGTTGAAAGTGGGTTAGTCAAAAACTACCTAGAGGCTTCCTGAATTTTGCAGTCAAAATGGGGGACCAACAATTGCAGGTTATGGGCCCACCCTCTAGGGTGCCCATATTTAATGGATCTAGGTCCATTTAGTGGAAAGCCATAATGACAGGGGCATTGTGTGAAAAATGATATTGGGGTATTGTTAGTGGACAAGTGAAACCTCCATCTCAGGGAACCCCACTAGGGTGTGGTGGAGTGAGGTTTTCTGC
Source organism: Zygnema cylindricum (assembly GCA_037447655.1). NCBI lineage: Eukaryota > Viridiplantae > Streptophyta > Zygnematophyceae > Zygnematales > Zygnemataceae > Zygnema > Zygnema cylindricum. The sequence goes on along the minus strand of JBBHKE010002637.1, from coordinate 163,896 downwards.
AACATCATATGCTCCAACGGAGGAGGCCCATGATGGGGACAGCAATTTGTCCGAAAAGGGAAAGGAGACACCTCTTACTCTTATTGTCACGGCACCCGGAGCAATGGTCCTGAAGACCAAAAAAAACGATATTCAAAAGTGGGAGTACACCAAGATGAATGCCAAGCATTTCATTTTGATGCACCTTACTCAAACGTTGGCGACCTCTCTTCTTCATATCTTAAAGGCCGAGGTGTTGTGGATGACTTTAGTGGAGATCTATAGAGCTGGTACCATTCAGGAGCTCTAGCTGGCTGAGCAAAGGTTGGGAAGTTATACTTACAAAGGAGGAAAGATGTTAGACTACTGTTATGATCTCTCTTGTTTGTATGTGGAGATGGAAAGTGTCGCATGGACAAGCACAATGAAGATGAAAGTTAACACCCTCATCATGAAGTTGCCTGACGAGTATGAAAACATAGTGTACCGAGTGCAAGAAATGGATGAAAGTTCTCGGAAGTGGAACACCATGGTCCAATGATACTCGTACAGGTGAACACTATTAAAATCTGTAGAGGAGGTAATAGCCTTCAAGCTGTAGCTGCGAGAATAGAACGGTGGAGGAAGTATCCAAAGAAGCTGTACAAGAGCTTCAAAGGGGACAAAGGCCAATCTAGAGAACTTAGGCTTCCAAAGGGTCTTTGTCATTTCTGCAAAAAACCAGGACACTTCATAGCGTGGAGTGAGAAGTTGCAGAGAACCTTCATTAAGTGAATAAAGAGTGATAATAGGGGAGAGTACACCTCTAATCAATTTGAGGAATACTTGAGAGATGAGGGAATTCAGCATCAGAAAACTGTACCGAATAATCCATAAAAAAATAGGGTAGCTGAGAGGTTAAATTGGACTTTGGGAGATAGTGTGTGCAGTATGTTGGCTGACAAGAAAATAGGAAGAAGATTTTGGGCAGAAGCCATGAATTGTGCTAACTTCATTTAGAATAGAGTCCTCACTACAGCCGTTAAAAAAATGTCACCTTACGAGAGGTGGGTTGGAAGAAAACTGGATATTTCTCACTTGAAAGTATTCGATAGTCAAGTTTAGAGTCTTCACACAGATAAGAAAAAATGGAAACCAGATGCTAAAGGGAAACCGAGATATTTTGTGGGATATGATGAGGATGTCAAAGGATATAAATTCTATGATTTGGCTAAACAAGATATCATTCTGGTAAAGCATCTAGTTGTTATGGATGAAGGGAAGTTCTTTGATCCCTTCAAATATAGTAAGAAAATAAAAATCAGTTTTCAGTCCGAGAGTGAGGAGGACTCGAAACTTCCTAGAAGGGACACAAGTGAAAACATGATTGCAGATTCAGAGGAGATCCAAGATGGGGGAGGTATACCGGAATCTCCTCATATTTCTATACACTCTAAGGGGAAACAGAAAGAGGAGTCAGAACCAGCTTCCATGGATACGGGAGCCGATGAGATAGTACGGAGGAATCAAAGACTTCCCACCATTACAACTTCATACTTTGAGGGATGGCGAAAGAGCAGCAAAACGCTACAAGAAAAAAAAGATGCTCACAAGGAAACAAAGCTTTCTCACCCAGATGAGCCTCAGTCATACTTAATGGCAATGGACAGTCCAGAGAAAGATAGATGGGTCAGAGTCATAAATTATAAGATGGCTTCAATCATGGAATCGAATACTTGGGAGGTGGTAGATTGTCCTCCAGACAGATTACCTATTGGGTGCAAATGGGTGTTTAAACTGAAATTGAACCCAGATAATACCATTGAGAGATATAAGGCTTAGTTGGTAGCAAAGGGGTTCACTCAAAAAGAAGGGATAGATTATGAGGAGACTTTTACTCCGGTGGTTTGATTCCCATCTATAACGATTCTCCTTAGTCTAATAGCAGCATAAGACATGGAAATACACCAGATGGATATTAAGACCGCCTTCCTAAACAGTGAACTAGAGTAAGAAATCTTCATGCGGTAACCAGAGGGATTTGTAGAGGAGGGAGAGGAGAGTTAAGTCTGCCGACTCATAAAGTCCTTATATGGATTGAAGCAGGCTCCCACACTATGGAATAAAAAACTATATGAGTTTCTCACCTGTCTGGGATATATCTGGATAAGCTCTGACCATTCTATTTGCATGTTTGAGGTTGAGAATGGTGTTATTTTCATTGCTATTTATGTGGATGATTTGCTGGTGCAAAGTAAGTCTATGGAAAAGATCAAAAATTTAAAGAAAGATCTTAGAAGCAAATTTGACATGAAGGATCTAGGGGAGGCAAAATACATATTGGGAATTCAAATGGAAAGAGATAGGGAGAAGAGGATTATCAGACTTACTCAGAAAAAAAGATATAAGAAATATGCTTGAGAAATTCCAGATGGTAAAGGAAAATAGTTGTACCACTCCCATGGACTTGAAGACAGTAAGTGATTGGAGTGTAGAAGGAGTAGTGATAATCTTAGATGTTCAGATGAGTCCAGAAGAAAGACAGTTTATAAAGTCTATTCCTTACAAACAGATTGTAAGAAGTTTAATCTACTTTGTGAAATGTAAATGACCGGATATAGCAACAGCAGATGTAGTCCTCAGTTGGAGTCTTAATGATCCGGGGAAGAGAGATAGGGAGGCACCCAAGAGAGTTATCAGATACCTGGTGGGAACTAGGGATTTATGGTTCCATTTGGGAGGGGAGCACACTGACATCGCTACTTGGAGTGATGCCAGTTATCGCGATCCACCTATGAGAAGATGCACTTCTGGGTATGTGTTATATGTGGGGGAGGGTGCTTGCTGTTGGAGTAGCAAGCAATAAAAGGTGGTTGCTTAGTCCACTATAGAGATTGAGTACATGGACTCTTGTTCTACTGTGAAAGAGCTGATGTGGGTCAAGTCTTTATTGCAAGAACTAGGGTATATGAAGAAGGGAGTGCATGAAGTGTTTTGTGATAATCACGCTGCAATTGCAATTCGAGCCAATCCAAAACATCATTCCAAGGCTAAACATATGGATATAAAATTGAGTTTTTGAGGGAAAAGGTTGAAAACAAAATTGTGAATTTGGTGTATAGAAGTGATGGGGGAATGGTGGTTGATATGATGACAAAACCTGTACCTTCTTTCTGTTGATATTTGTGTATTTTCTAGGTCTGTAAATAGGATAGAAAAAGGCAGAGGCAGTCTGCCTCTAACTCCCCTCTCCAAGCCCCCACACTTGTTGTAGTCACTAAAGGCTGGATAGGGAGCTAGAGCCATGGCTGCCTAAGCTCTCTAGAAAAGACAGCGGGTAAATTAGGTAGACTTACCAAAAGTTAGTTGACGGACCTAGGAATTGATCCTGGTACCTGCTGACTATCAATCAATCATAGCCGGTAGCTTTAACCGTTTAGTCTAGCGCTAGTATTAAGACATATAAGGTTTGATAATTATTTAATTAGTTACACGAAGGCTTTATCATTTAACTGAAATATATACGTAGTGCATAGATACAGTTATATAAAGTGCGAAGTACGATACGGTTACGAAATAAATACCGCGCATTTTGTTTGACATCAAAAAAAATACTTCGCAAGTATTTATGACGGCTACGATTGAGATCCGGATTTGATCGGACGGCCGCGAAGGATGCCGAGATCGCGGAATAGGATTTTGGCGGTTTGCGATCACCGCCACATCAAATGACACGTGGCAAAACCACATTGGATTGCGGCAACTCCGAGGATTACGGAAACGAATCCCGATATGACATGTGCCGACATTTTGGCCATGTCGTACGATGGCCGTACAAAAAGTACACCGGCACCTGCACTTTTCTGTACGACACAGTATTTTAATTGGTGCTGTACTACAGTAGATAGAGTTTTAGAGGGGGAATAGGACTTAGAAAATTTTGGGTAGGTAGCTGCCTCTCCCAGAAAGCACCTTGTATAAATGGCAAACTTTGGCCAGCCATAACTATCAATTTACTACACCATTTTCAATGATTCTTTTTGCTGCGGACTCAGGGGAGTCCAGGCTACATAGGGGTGTAGTTGGTCAGAGTTTTTGCCCGCCAGGGTGGCTGCATTTCTAAGGGAAAGTCAAAGTGGGTAAATGTGTCCAAAACTCATATTCTAACTTTGCATTCTGTGGTGGAACTAAGCACACAGAAAGTCTTAATTCACAGGGGTGAAGCTAATGGGTTTGTGATTGTCAAGGGGTCAGTCATTTGGGTTTATATCAACTTGGAGTCGGCACTATCTAGATAAGTTTCTTTTGGATCTGCCTACTCTGAGGGCCAATGGAGGTCTCAGAGTTTCACTTTCAAGTTAAAATACTGTAGAGAAAAGTGTGGCATAAAGGAGAAACTAAAATTAGACTATAAAATAAGGGGAGTGTTATAATCACTAGATTTAGGGGAGGTATTTTCTAGGACTTAATTAGTTAAATTAACTAAAAGAGAAAGCATAGGCACCCTGCCTCCACCTTCTCTCTATAGCCCCCATACTTGTTGTAGTCAGTGAAGGAGAGTGAGGGCGGTGGAGCCATGGCTACCTTAGCTCCATAGGCAGGACTAAAGAGTGACCTAAGTCACTCTCAACAAAAAGGTTGAGTTCGGTAGGACTCCGGAGTGGTCATTTGGCGGTTTGTGAGCTAATGTCGGCGGTTGACACGTGGCAAGCCATGAGTGGACGGCAGATGTTAATGGAAGAGCGACCATGGCTCACGAACCGATAGGCGTCAACGGGACGACCATGCCGTACCATGGCCGTACAAGATGTACCGCGTCAGCTGTACTTCTTGTACTTTAGAGTCTTGTGATTGGTTGAGTACAGTTGTAGTAAGGGTTTTAGAGGGGGAATTAGGACTTAGACATTTTTTGAGGCACCTCTCTCTGAGAGACCTTTTGTATTTATAGGCCATCTTTGGCAACCAATAACTCAATGCTCAGGGGAGCAAATTGAGTGATTCTTTTTGCGCTCGACTCAGGGAGTTTGGCCTTCACAAACCTTTATTGTACGACAATTGTATGACCATTTCTTCCATATTCTCAAAAACCTGAAAACGACGTCCGTCATCATTGAATTGATACGTATACCATTCTTTTATTCGGCATCGCAATTTATTTTGTTACCATATCTCTCGGTTTCTCAAATTACATCATCTCACCATCATTCTCCTTATTGTACCTGAATAAAATATTTATACAAACACACAAATCAATGTAATTTGAATACATGGCTCTATATGAGGATAGAACAAGGATTCTTAGTAAATTCCTGAAAAGTTTCACGAGCTCTAAGTGTGTCTCACCGCAATATAAGGCAAAAAAAAAAAAAAAACCAGTAACAATAAAAATTAGTTCGTTTCTTCAGTTTGTTTCAGAAATTAAATTGTATGAATAAAACCGATTTACAATCAAAACGAGAGTAGATATTCGATAGTGTAACAACCTTATGAGTAAACAAAATATATTCATCTTATCCTTGTCAGTTAAAAACTGTACATTGTAATGTATTTCTTACACTTGATCCTCTGTAGTTCAAGCGAATGTACGTCCATATACAATTTGCTGAAATAATATACACGATACTTCCTTAATCTGGATCAGTTTTTTTTTATTTAATTTGGCTCACTTATTTTTTCATTTAATTTGGACCACTTGTTTTTTTTGTTTAATTTGGACCACGTTATTTTTATTTAATCTGGACCACTTTTTTTTTTTTTAAATCTGCACCACTTTTGAAGCACCTGTGACTTCTCTCTTCCGATTTATAATAGTCAACATCATTCACATTAAAAATGTAATTACATAGACTGAAAATTTACACAAAAATACGTAAAAAAAAATCAAAATTTCTACAAACACTTGACAAGTTTCACAAATTTAAAAATAAAGTAATCTGAGGTAGTCTATTTATTGCCCTGTTATACACATTCTTTATAAAACTGGAATATAAAAAAATCCTTCCATTTTGCAAATTGACAACCTTTTAATACTTAGCCAAAAAAAAGAAAGCTTAAAGAAAAAAAATCAATATCCTTTTCCTTAAAAATCTTCTAACTAGAGATTTCTCACGTCTTTGAACAAAAAAATTTCATCATAACCGCGAAAATGACAAATTTAAGCTTATAACTACAAAATTATACGCCATTTACCCTTAAAAAATCAGTCGATTTCAAAGAAAAACTCAAACTTTCCAAGAAAACTCGATCAATTTCGAAAAAATCGCGTCGATTTCAAAGGAATCTCGATAAAATTCGACAAAATCTCAATCAATTTTGAAGAAATCTCCATAGTTCTCCATAGATTCTCCATGATTCTCAATAAACTCTCGATAAACTCTTGATACACTGTTCAAAAATCCATTTAATTCCAAAAAAACTCATAGATTCTATTTATTTCTCGGCTTTTTCTTCTTCTTTTGTAGCCTCGAGACATTCTTTTGCCCTCTGTACTTTTGATTGAATATAAAAAGATCCATTCTTCTCGTTACTGTCGTAAAGTCGTTGGTATCTCTGTTTAAAAAACCGAAAAAAAAAAATATAAAGAAAATAAATAAATAAATAAAAAACCACCGAAAATTGTACAATTGGATAAAGATTTTGGACACAACATTGTGCTCCAAATGACAAGTTGTGTCTCCTTTCGACAAAAACATTAAAAAAAAGAAGAAAAAAAAAGAATGAACCAAAAAAAAAGAAACAAAAAAGTAACACGATGAAGGAAAATATCTTGCAGAAATGTACCGATCTAGAGATAAACGTTCTTTAACCCCCAAAAAATAAAAGAGAGAGGGAGAGAGAGGCTAGAGGAGAGGAGAGAAGAGGAGAGGAAAGGAGACAAGAGGAGAGGAGAGGAAAGGAGAGGAAAGGAGAGGAGAGGAGAGGGGGAGAGAGGGAGAAGGGGAGGGGTAAGAGTGGAGGGAGGTGGAGAGGGAGGGAAAGGGAGGGAGGGGAAGAGGGAGGACAGAGGGAGGAGGAATGGGAGGGAGGGACAGGGGACAAAAGCGAACAAGAGGGAGGGAAAAATAGAGAGAGCACAAGAGAGAGGGGAGGAGAAAGAGAAGGGGGAAGAGAAAGAACGAGATAGTGCACAAAAGAGGGAGGAGAGAGAGAGGGAGAGGGAGAGGAAGAGCGGGAGGGGGAGGGGGGGAGGGAGAGGGAGAAGGAGAGGGAGAGAGAGGGGGAGGGAGAGGGAGGGAGATGGAGAGGGCGAGGGCGAGGGAGAGAGATCAGGAAGGGGAGGGGGAGGGCGAGGGAGAGAGATCAGGAGGGGGAGGGGGAGGGCGAGGGAGAAGGAGAAGGTGAGGGAGGCGGAGTGGGGGTGGAAAAGGGAAAGGGGAGATTGGAAGGGAGAGGTGAAGAAGGAGGAGGGGGAGGGATGGGGAGAGGGAGAGGGAGAAGGAGAGGGAGGTGGAGGGACTCGTCGACGGGGAGACGGAGAGGGAGAGGGAAAGGAAGAGAGAGGGAGAGGGAGGAGAGGGAGAGGGAAAGGGCAAGGTGATGGAAGAGGGAGTGGCAGTGGGAAAGGGAGAGTGAGAGGGAGTGGGGGTGGGAAAAGGAAAGAGAGATAGAGATAGGGAGAGGGAGAGGGTAAGAGGGAGAGGGAGAGTAAGAGTGGAAGAGGGAGAGGGAGAAGGACGGGGAGAGAGAAGCAAGAACAAAGGGTACAATCTACTGATTGAGGCCCTTATGGCAAAACTCCTACACCCGAAAAAATTGGAGGGAAGAAAAATATTATATATAACAAAAAAATTATATATATATACATGTATATATATTTTATATATATAGTATAGGAGTATTTTATAAGCATATGAGTATTTTTAATATATATAAAAATGTATATTCAAGACTAGAAAATCGATTGCCGTTACAATTTTTGCAAATTTTGTCGTGAGCTCTAATTGAAAACTTTAAATAATTTTACAGTTTCAGTCTAGTAAATGAATTGCTTCCCACAAAAATAAAGGAAAATAATAAAGAGGGAAAAGGAAAAATAAAAATAAAAAATTACTAGAGTTATTTCAATATTTAGAAGGTCAATTAGGTAATCTTAACAACAATAAACGAAGATATAAAAAAACAAAACAGGAAAAGAGAGAGTGATCGAGGGAGAGAGAGAGAGGGGCAGAGAGAGAGGGGGGGAGGGGAGAGGGAGATGGAGAGGGAGAGGGAGATGGAGAAAGAGAGAGAAAGAGGGAGAGGGAGAGGGAGAGGGAGAGGAAGAGAGAGGGATAGAGAGAGAGGGGTAAAAATACCTCCAAAACATCCTCCCAAGTTGTTTTATCGGAAACTCCGAGAATTTGTCGAGCTTCCTGAATTGTCATCGTTTTTGAGGTTTTCCGAAAAGTGTTATTTACCGCCTCCTGGGCCACTCCGGTTTTGGAAGCATCTGCAATAATGCCAAAAAAAGACAAAAAAGGTTGGAAAGAAAAAAGGCGAAGAAATTGACGAATTAAAAAAAAAAAAAAAAAACGAAAAAAAAACGACAAAATAACTGCAGAAAAGACGCAGAAAAGTGTGATTTATGGACACTTGGGTCACTCCGGTTTGGGAAGCATCTGGAGAAAAAAGAAGTTTTTTTTATTTTATTTATATAATATTTATTATTTATTTTGTTTTTGGGTTTTAAAACAAAAATGATAAGGGAAAAAATAAAAAAAAGAAAGGTCGAGAAAATGCAGAAAAAGACGCAGAAAAAAAAAACATAGAAACGGACGCAAAAAAATAATAAAAAAAATCATTTTTTTTTTTGGAGTGGAGGTGGGAGAGGGAAGGAGAGAGAGGGGATTGGCGGCCTCATTTATGATAGAAAAGAAAAAAATTGAACATGAGCACTTATTTTTAGCCAAAAAAAAGGGGTTTAATGAACCATTTTTAGATTGGTCCTTTGAGACCAAAATAAAAAATTCTTCCTCAAACGAATAAATGATTGGATATCTAGAAGAGGGAGAGGCAGGAAAGGGAGAAGGGGAGGAAGAGAGAGAGAAAGAGAGAGGGGGAAGAGTGAGAGAGAGAAAAGAGTGGAAGAAAGAAAGTTTGCGGAAGCGAGAGAGGGAGATTAGTAGTGCTGTGTATCAGGGTTTTGCCGATAATCGATATGTACCTTTTCTTGGCTTGCCGATAATCGATATATTGGCACGATATATCGATACCGGTGTTATCGCCGATAAAAAACCGATAATATCAGTTTTTTATCGCGATAACACCGGTACCGATAACCATCGGCGATAATTGTATGGTTCAAACCGTACGGGTGTACGGTTTATTCCGTCACACAGAGTACGGAAGATATTGTTACACGTGGCATGCCACGCTATGTATAGTGAAAAATATAATACAGTTAAGGGAAGAGAGAGAGAGAGAGAGAGTGAGATCAGGGGAGTGAGGGAGGGAGATTAGGAAAAAGGCAGGGAGACTGAGGGAGAGATGGAGGGATAGGCAGAGATACAGGGGAGAAGGTGGGAGAGAGAGGGGGGAAAGGGGGGAGAGAGAGAGGGAGGGGGACAGGGAGGGAGAGAAAAATGACAATAGGCTTCAGCTTGTTTGAAAAGACCATCATATACTGCACCGTAAACCGCTATTAGTGTTGAGAAATAAATAGTAATAATCAATAATTAGTACGACTATTTGAGTATTAATAATTTTATTTCCTCTCCAAATAACGAGAACGATTGTGAACCGTCAAAAGAATTAGCGTTAAGAAAACAACAATTTAGTTATCAACACTAATTTATCCCTGGAGGGCTAAAAAGAATCGGGACGGAATTAGTGTTATTAGAGCTAATAGCCATTCACGGAGGACTATACTACATAAGTTTGTCTTTTGAAAATAAGTATTCGGCAAAAGTTGCACCTGTATAAGGGAGGGAGGGAGGGAGGGAGGGGGAGAGAGAGGGAGAGAGGGAGAGGGGGAGAGAGAGAAGAGAGAGAGAAAGAGAGAGAGAGAGGGAGAGAGAGAGGGAGAGAGAAAGAGAGAGAGAGAAAGAGAGAGAGAGAGAGAGAAAACACCGTTGGCGTTAAGAGATATATAGCGTGGGGTTCTATTTTAGTGAGACATGGAAGATTTTTTCAACCGCTTACCGAATTAGTTTCAAGAAAGAAACAATTAGCATTATTAACGCTATTTTATGTTCCGGTGTAAAAAAAAGATGAGAACGAGTGGCCATGTTAGAGCAATAATTGTTTCCTCTACCACAATAGTATAAGCCATACCTTAGATACGGTATGAATACATTATATATATATTATCTAATAAGCCATGTAAATAAAAAAATACATTATAAAGGTATTAATAATACGAGCATAGGGTTCAAAAAATGTGTTTATCTAACACATCACTATTAGGGTTAGTGAATTATTAGAGTTAACACTATTTTATAATTAACTATACTAAATTAATGTATTAAGGTTAGTTGCATTATTAGCGTCCACACTATATTAAAATTAACTCCACTAAATTGTGTATTAGGTTTACTGCTTTTTTAGCGTTAACACTATATTAGAATTAGCTACACTAAATTATTAGTGCATTATTAGAGTTAACACTTTCCTACAATTAACTAAACTAAATTGTGTATTCGAATCAGCCAATTATTAGCGTTGACACTTTATTAGAAGTAACCACACTAAATCATGTATACATGTGGCTCATTATGGGCCAATGAAATAAATAGTGTTATTAACACTATTCATGATTTGGGTAAAAAAAACACAACTTGGAATTAGAGTGATTAGCTCTAATAGTGATGGATAGTTTAGTTGAGATGAGCAGGGAAGAGAAAGAGAGAGAGAGATTAGGGGAGAGTGGGCGGAATAGGCAGAGACTCTTGGGGGGAGTGGCGGAGGGGGGGAGGGGAGGGGGATAAAATTTTACAGGGAAAAGAGTGGGGGGAGAGGGAAGGGAGGACAGAAGGGGAAGATAGGATGACAAGGAATGGAAGAAAAAGAAAAGCGTGCGTGGGGGGGAGGGAGAGGGGGGAGAGAGAGGGATAGAGGCAGAGAGAGCGAGGGAGAGACAGAGGAGAGAGAGAGAGAGCGGGAAAGAGGGACAGGGAGAGGGAGAGGGGGGGAGAGAGAGGAAGGAGGCTTACTAACAATAGCTTGTCGGTAGGCTTGGGAGACGGCTCTCACGAGAATCCCTCCTCCCAATATAATCAAATTGGCGATGATTTTAGAGGCCTGATTGATAAATACACAAAAACAAAACAGTAAACTATCAACAGTAAAATTGGGAACAATTTTAATCGTTGGCCTGGTTGATAAATAAACAACTAAAAAGTGACAAAACAAGCGATAAATTAATCAGAGTAAAAAATCAAAATTCAAAAAACAAATTGACCGTCCAAAAAAAAAAAAAAAAAAAAAAAAAAAAAAAAAAAAAAAAAAAACAAAAAAAAAAAAAAAAAAAAAAACAAAAAAAAAAAAAAAAAAAAAAAAAAAAAAAAAAAAAAATGTCGCAAAAAAAAATCTCTCTGTCTGTTTTTTTAACACAATTAATTTCATTTTTTTCGCCACAACAAAAATATAAATAAATAAAAATCAAATTGAACCTCATAAAAAGCGGAGAAAAAAACTTAATAAAAAAAAAACAAAAAAACACCAGAAAAAACCTTATGAAACCAAAAACCCTCCCCAAGAACCCCAAACAAAACCCTAGATCGATCCTATTTTAATCCTAAAAAGAGTAAAAATCCCATAAACTTACCATAGCCTCTCAATTTAATAAATGGGCCCCTTTGGCCCCAAATTAATTCTTAACCCTATTTTTTTTCCCCACCTCCTTAGAGAATTAAGATTTTGAACTTTTACAAACCCCAATTGAATATTTTCTATCAGAATTTAAAAATTTGGGTTTTATCAGAGATTTTTGACAGTTCGTAGGGTCCTCTACGATTTTTTAGGGGTTGTTCTGGGTTTTTAAAGCAATTTATAGGGGTTATAAAGAGGGTTTAAAGGAAACTGTCAGAGGTTTTCTAGGGGTTTTGAGGGGTTTTTGGGGGGTTTTAAGGATTTTTTAGGGTTTTGAAGGTGTTTTTTAGAGGGTTTTTCAGAATTAAGAGCAGAAATTCATGACTATTTTCTGGCAAGAAGTGGAATCAAATAATACAAAAAAAAAAATCAAAACAGAAAAAAAGGAGAAATAAACACTTTTTTCCCTCAAGTTTTTCTCAATTTCTGGACTGAAAACATTGTAAATTGATACTGTTTTAATTTTCCGGAAAAAAAAGTCTAGGGTTAAAAAAAAAAAAATCTTAAGTTTTCAGGGTTTGCAAAAACGATTCCTGGAAAATTTCAGGGTTTGAAAACAGGTTTTTGAAGTTTTTAGGGTTTAACAAAAAAAAACTTTTAACCTTTAATTTTTAAGAATAATATTTTTAAAGGTTTCAAGGTTTGAAAATCAGATTTCTGAAGTTTTCAGGATTTGAAAAAAGAAAATATTTGAAGCTTTTAAAGTTAGAAACAAAAGGTTTCTAGAAGGAAAAAAAATGCTCAAGATTTGATAGTTTTCAATGAATTTTTTTTGCGAGTTTTTAGGGTTTGCTTTCGGACGTCCAAAGGAAATTTTGGAAAAAATTAGGGTTTGGAGGCTGTCAATTCTAACAAAATAAAAGTTTATTGTACTTTTTTGTACTTTTCCAGGAAAGGAAATAGAGCAAGGACACTTGGAAGGTTCGCAAAAGCTTCTATTTTGTCGTGTTGTGCCGTACGTTGAGCAGGATTGGCGATACGGTAGGTATTAGCGTGTAAGTTTTTTTAGCGTATACGAATAATTAGCGTGGTTTACGCTAATTGGGAACTTGAAAATTTTCGAAGAAATCGTCTATCTAATTAGGAATTAGGGTTTTTTAAATAGTGTGGATAACTCTATTTGAGAATAAAAAAAAAAAAGCGGGACGGAATTAGCGTACACAACGCTAATAACGATTGGCGGTGTACTGTACACTGCCCATCTTTATGAGAGTTAGCAGCACTATTTCAGGTGCGTAAAATTTTGGCCCAAGGTTTGGTAGAAACTATTCAGGTAAGTGGTTCATAATTGCCACGTGTTGTAACGAAACTTTTTGTAGTTATTACTAAATGTGCTTTAATTATATATAGTTAATTTAAATCTAATAGCGATGGACGGTGTACTATACCGTAGTATTGACCTGGTGGACTTACTGAAAGGCTGAACTACAGGCTTGTTGTAAATATTAAAAAATAATTACAGTGGTAACTGCAAAAAGCCAAAGGCATATGAAAAATAAAAAATGAGATCTGAATCCTGATCAAGCAACTATCCGTGGACTTCAGGAGAGCAAATGCAATAAAGGCCTCGAGTAAAAATGGTATATTCCCATGCATAAGCTTGCATCCTTTGTACAACTGTAGACAATCCATTACTGTTTGAGATTGTCGAAGTTTCTATCAGGAAGGATACTGTAATTACACTAAGTTTTGACCGGTGATCATTCTCTCTCTCTCTCTCTCTCTCTCTCTCTCTCTCTCTCTCTCTCTCTCTCTCTCTCTCTCTCTCTCTCTCTCTCTCTCTCTCTCTCTCTCTCGATCAACCAGTTTTGCTAGAAGAGTATCTACGAACTAAATAAAGACCACGTGGAAGCATTGAATTTGTATGTTTTAGCATGCACAGAGAGGATACAACAAGAACACAGTTGTATAGCTGAAAAGAATAAACATTGTCAAGCTAAGACCACTAAAAATGCAAGTAAGGGGAGATAATTTTATTCTGCGGTCTTCATGTATATTACTGAGGTCTGATGGAGAACCTTCTTCAAATAGCCCGCCTGCAACGATCTCCTTTTCATATTTGTTTCTCTTGTCATTGCTCTGAGACTTCAGAATCTTGTTTATCTTGGTTATATTATCTTATTTAAGTGCACTGCATTGATTCTCAATGTACTTTGTCAATGTACTGGAATTTTGCAGTTTCTTGAATTAAGATGAAGACGGGCTTTCTTATCAAAAGAAGGCTAACGCCATTATCAAGCGAATTAGCAAGTGAAATCGTTTTTTTTTTTACATAAGAAACTAGTCTACTCAAGAGAGTAAAGCTCATGAGTCTCCATGGGAGAGCCAGTGTGCGGCCAATACGATCTAGGGATGATGGTGGCCGCCACAGTCCAAAAGTTGCAAATCAGGCTGAGGAACTGATCTCTGATGAAGATTATTCACATGGGAAGAAGACTCGTTTTTCTCCTTCACAACTTCTCAGGTGCTTGCTTCTTTTTGAGAGACTCTTTTACTGTTTGTTTCTTTTCAAAAGTGTGTTGTTCAGCAAGGATTGACAGTGAGCGTTCAAATGCAAGCCAGTAGTTGATTTTCACCAAGGGTTTATGTGCTCTTTAGAAATGGAAAACTGCTTGTATGGTCGCCTCACCTTCCCATGGTATTTGCAGTTTATTTTCAGCAATCGCTTATGGCTTTACGTCGTTGGCCATGGTGTTCCTCAATAAGGGAGTGCTCATGCAGTACAAATTTTCTATCACACTCCTTACTATGCAGGTGTGTTTACTATCACACTCGTCACAACTACGTTTCTGCCTTTTGGATTGCTGGAGGATTGTTGGAGTGATCACATAACGGATTTCCAGCTACTGACTGCCTTCCATTTCAATAGATTATCTTTGATTCCTGTTTATTGCCCATTGGTAGCTTGTCAAAATATTAAAGTGTCACTGTAAGGACCTCAATTGAGAGTGGGCTGTTTTTTTTTTTCTAACTCTAAATTTTGGAATGTACTCCAGATGTTAGTGTCTGCTGGCCTTATACAACTTGGTGGTTGGCTTAAACTATTTCCTGTCCGGCCTTTGGACTTGAAGACCAGCCGAAGGTTGCTGCCTCTCTCGCTTTTCTACAATGCAAATGTTGCTTTTGCTCTCGCTAGTCTCAACGGCATTAACATTCCCATGTATATTGCTCTCAAGAGGCTCACTCCCATGGCAGTACTCATTACAGGCCACTTCACAGGCAAGCAGAAGCCGCCATTGCAGGTGCTCTTCTCTCATATGTGCTCTGGAGTGTGCATTAGTTTAACAATAGTTGAACAGTGTTTATGCTCCGTCTCTTATTGGGAGGAACTAACTCCGTGATTGTCCTGAAAGGAAATAAAGCAATTTTATGAAACATGTCACCTGAAGGTTTGAGGGAAACGGAAAGTGCAGGTAACTTTATCGGTGCTGCTTATAGCAATAGGCTGCACCATCGCTGCCCTTGGTGACTTCAGCTTTGATCTTTTGGGCTATGTGATGGCTCTCACATCAGTCTTTTTCCAGGTTTGTTTTTGCCCATTGTTAGGATTATTCACACATCTTGGAGTGTGTTAAATTCCCCTTTAATTTCTTTTTGCTGCGGCATGCAGTAGAAAAAAATCATTATTGAGTTAACTTCCTTGTATTCAGATTCTTGCACCCCTACTATTTTGGCTCTTTGCGCTTTATTTGTTTTGAAGCAGGTGCACAAAATATTGACATGACCTTTACTTTGTCTTGAATCTATGCTCGATGTATAGGTGACATATTCAAAATTTAAGTGTTGTATGTACCATGGCTACATGTCTGAAAGGTCACGATGAGAGAGGATCTTTCACACCTTTGCAATTTGCTGCTTGAAATCATGGCCTGTCTTAAAACAATTCAACTTCTAAAAGCTGTTAAGCAAGATGGTCTTTTTGTCGCATTTGGACGAGAGTTGTTCCACCTTTGACTTGTTTATTGAGTTTTTGGAAATAACAGAAGGATGGGCCGGGGGGTTTTGGAGGGCCACTTGCATGACCAGACAGGATACTTGGTATTAGTGGAGCAGACGGGGGCAGAAGATGGACTGAGTAGTACAGAACTCATGCTTTACAATGCTCTTCTGTCTTTGCCGGTACTTTCAGCCATTCTAATATTTTCAGGCGAAGCCGCTGTCTCCATTCCTGAGCTCATTCTTCAGGTATGCAAAAACCACAATGACAATGGCTCCGGTTGTTATGGCGTCTGTCAATAGGTTGTTATTTTATGCTTTAGTTTGTCTCAAACCTTAACGTTTTTTTTTTTACATGCACTTTTTGGGGCCGTGCCCATTCCTATCATGACAAGGCATTCAAAACTATGTTGGCTGTTTATATCTGCTGGTTCCATACAAAATTTCTCCCCATTTCCAACTTTTTTTTCTTTTTTGGAGCATTCATCTTCGTTTCTAAAGAGCGCGCGGAACCCAAGAAATGTCATGTTTGTAGTAACAGCTGTTTGTTTTTTGGACACTACCATGCAGTGCTCTAAATCTTCGATGTTCTTTTCCGCGGTAGTAGCATCCCTCCTAATGGGCATTCTTCTAAACTATACCATGTTCCTCTGTACTCTAAAAAACTCGGCTCTCACAACTACCATAGTCGGCGTGCTTAAGGGAGTTATATCCACGGTAAGCAAATGCGTTTCCACTCTACCTTAAGAGCGCGTTATTTTCTAAAGTAAAAGTGACAGCCACACTTATAGGGTAATTATACGCACGCAATTACTGGTGTTACTGGCCAGTAATCCCAGCAATCATACAGAAAAGTGTACAATTTGAACACTTTTTTCGTAGGATTACTACAATTACAGGCTAGTAACGGCAGTACATTGCGTACGTGAAGTTACTCTCTTACTGACCTTTCTTGAACATTGAGCTCTCTTGCATGCAGACTGCTATGTTTGGTTTCTCATGTTACTTTATAATTAATTCATTGCTCTATTTGCATCATGTGCTTTGGAAATTTTTTAGTTGGTTACATGTGTAAAGCTCCATATCTATACATTTTCTCTTTCTCATAACATAGCTTTGTCATATAACTCTTTATCTTGTAAAAACATGAACAAGTTTCCTGTTTTATTTGGGATTCTTTACAAGTACCAAACGTTAGATTTCACTTTCTGTGATACAATGGGATTCCTTACTAGTGTTAAGAAATAAACAGTGTGAGGTTTATTTGAGTTTTATTTTGTCAAATTAGGATCCAAGCCACATGGACAATTTTGAACTGCTTAACAAATTAGTTTTAAGATTTGGCATTGTTAATGCTGTTTGTATGTTTTAAGGCCAAAGAAAATCATCACCGAAATAATGTTATTAACAGTTGTAGTAGCCATTCATGTAGTCGTCTTGTTGCTTGGAAACTGAAGAATCCTGTCTCTTGTCTTGGCCAGGCTCTGGGATTTTTTGTCCTTGGAGGAGTCCCAATGCGACCCCTTAATGTGACAGGACTCGTCATAAATTCCTTAGGTGGCATCTGGTATTCCTATGCAAAGTACACGCAGAAGGCAAAGAAGTTGAAGCAACTTTCTGAAGCACAGGAACCACTTTTACCAACTTCAGTACCTCCTCGAACAGTTGTTGTATCGCATTAGTATATATATATTTTTGCAGTATTTATGTCTCCTGTCAAAATTCCAAACAGTTGTTGTACAACACTGGGACTTATTTCGCAATATTAATTTTTGGTCTGTCTAAATTTGAATGGCTTTTATGCGTCGGTGTGGGTCGTCGTTTGGCGATTTTTTTTTTGCAGAGAAACAGTGATGGGAATGAAAGAAAGAGTGAAAAGAGAAAGCTGTTTGGGTCATAAGTTTATCAAATTGCTTTCACGGTTCATAGAAAAACTATGGGTTTTCATGAATTGCAAGAAATGATACAGAAGGAAACAAAAAAACATTGAGAACTACACTAAATTTTGTTGTCGAGTACACCAGTACAATGGCCACCGATTGGCTTGTCAGCTTTACTCTTTTTGTTGTGGCTGCGCAGGTGGCAAGGAAAATATACAACTACGTAAATAACTTACCCAAGACTTTAAGCAGCGTTAACTTCACAAAGTTGCTTAAGACAGGAACAAAAAGCGCACACACTTCACCACTTCCAAAAACCGAAATATAACAACTGGCGACAGTAAGTACATCCAAAATGGATGTAATGTTTGAATGACTAATATTTTCAACAGTGTTGAAAGATAGTTTGCGATTTCTTGTGACATGGTTGGCTCAAAGTAGATTGTTGGATTCACTCTAATAACATTACAAGATGTTTTTTGGTTATTCAATTATCCTGTGGCTGTGCAGTTTAGAAATGAAAGCACCGGAACCATAATCTAGTCACAGTCAGAACAGATGCTTACAAATCAGGATATGAATCGCTCAGCAAATTGAGCATGCTCATTGCTGTCATATATAAACTCGCATAATCTGCCCAAAACTGCAGTCAATTTCAACGTAGGGAATACCAAGATGGTGATTGCTCACAACATGCGAGTGTTCCTACAATTTAAAGAGGAGAACAAATTATAAAAGCCATCTCAAGACCTGTACAACAGCCACCGGTAGTAACCTGCTGAAACCTGTCACTAGTCATGTGTCACATCGATTCCTTTGTGTTACTCTTGAAATTGGTCCACCATACATTCAAATGGGAATCGTTCTGTGTACAATATAACCCGACTCAAACGCGTGGCAGAAACCATGGTTTTCAGGAAATAATCCCAGAACAATTCATTCAAAGATTATCCATGAATGGCCCTCAGACTGTATGTGCATTCCAATAATTATCCATACTACTTGATCCGTATAAACATTAACATTTGCAACTTCCCCCTTTGTGAAACTCTTGGTGATAAGTGACCTTTACTTCCTACAGCCAGTTCTATAAGAAAACTGTCACATGCTATAGCAAAGGGCCTCCACCTCGAATTAAAGGCCAAGATTTTCAATTACATGCAATCAGTATCAAGTTTCAACGTATTTTCACGGTCCTAAGCGGAACCAGAACCTGAAAAATATAGACACAAATCTACACTAATTTTTGAATATCAAGATCCCGGAATAGTAGCAGTAAAAAATAGGCATGTTCCATTCTACATCCGGGGCTTAGAACAATAGAACATTCAAAGTCTTGTGCACATAAGATCGAAATCATCCGGTGCGAGACGAGCGAGCCAATTGCTTAGAGTTCGTTTGGTGGTCGTGCAATTAGAAGACGCCAACTCATACATACTGCAGAGGTTAAGGACAAGCGTTTCATGCAATGCAGTCAAGGGGCTTTTCTGAAGGACATCCTCCAAAACCTTAACCGCACCCATAAGGTCTTTTGAATACATCAAACAAAGCGCCTGCACTCAGAAAACATATTTTCACAGTAAAAATTAGAAGTCGATAATGAATTCAACCACAAGATCACAAAGACCAGACACAGAAAAAGCTCGACGATTTGCCATCGAGTACATGGAAACCAAAAAAAGGAACAAAAGGAGGCAAAACGAAGGTGAAACATGTCACCTTATTATTGGCTGCCACATGATCAGTCGGATCTTCTGTTAAAGCTCCATCGAACTCCAAAAGAGCTTGAGGATAACGTTTAAGAGCAAAAAAAACCAGCCCTCGATTTCGGTGCAAAAAGGCTTGAGTCCGTCGATCTGCGATCCCATTGGCCAATGCTTCTACTCGTGCAAAAGTGACTTGTGCATCTTGTAAATCACCCATTTGTAACTGTACATAGCCATATTTCGCTAAAACCCTAAAATCCTCGGGCCTCCGGCGTGCCAGCCATTCTAACCACTGAAGGACTACCTGAAAGTCTCGTTGGGCCATATGATGACTTATCAAGGCATGTAAAACGGATTCATGACGACGTTTCCATCTCTCCGCGAGCCCAGGAGCCTTCTTGTTGCTTACTGAATTCTCTATTTTTTCTCCTCCTTGATCTTTTATTTGTACAGCTTCGAGACTAGCTTCTAAGTTTTTGCATTCCACATCCGAACTGCTCGGTGAATTTCGAGTGTCACTATTGACTTCACCACCTTGGTGAAGTGAAAACGGGTCTAAGTTCGAGTTTTCACTTTCCTGGGCAGGCGAAAGTTCCCCGAGTTCAAAAACTCCTTCGAAATCTCCACCAATACGGAGACCTTCTTGTGTCGATCTACTAAGAAAAGACTCATCGTGAGGTGCACCTGCCCCAGATAAGTCCGAAAATGCATCGTCATCAGTCCCCTCAATATTTTGCCTCCCATCTTCTCTATCTCTGGTAGAAGTTAAAGACAGTCCTCCCCTGTCGTCTGTAGAAAAAGGACTCCCTATTGATGTTCCTGAAAGAAGCCCCTCTAGTATATCAGCGGCAGATGTAGACGAGTGGGGAGGACGACTGGAAGGTTGAAAACTTTCATTTGAAAGTCCGGCTCCTGAAGAAACCTCTCTCACGTGGTCACTTGTTTGTGGAGGAGGTGAGGGAGGAGGGATAGCCGAAATCGGAGGAACAGAAGAAGAGTGAGTGGGAGGGACGAGGGACTCCTGAGCCTTGCCATAAAAAGAAAATTGGATCTGATCATCTA
This sequence comes from Zygnema cylindricum, assembly GCA_037447655.1. Classification (NCBI taxonomy): domain Eukaryota; kingdom Viridiplantae; phylum Streptophyta; class Zygnematophyceae; order Zygnematales; family Zygnemataceae; genus Zygnema; species Zygnema cylindricum. The sequence goes on along the minus strand of JBBHKE010002637.1, from coordinate 143,567 downwards.
TCTCCGATCGTTTATGGAACCTCGCCACATCTGAGGTACGCCCCGATAGTAAATCAATCTGTTGTCAAGCCCACACAAGCATTACAAATGTGAGCCATTCCAGTTTCTGCACAGAAGTGCTACAACATGAAACATTGTTAGCGTAACTAGAAGTAATTGTACTTTTTTAGAGCAAATTCTTTCAGCGGTTCAGAAACAGCTACATAATTTGGAACTGAATTAGACTTAACAATACTAATATAACCCCCACACTAATAATTTCTTTACTCTGATAATGAGTCACGGTATACTTCCGTTCCATCACATGAAGGCCCAACCATTTGCATCTCTAAAAATCTTCAATTACCAGAGGAAGTCTCATAACTTTTTCATAATTTTCTGTAGCCTCCGTTGCTTCCCTAAGAACCAAATGTTTAAGCCAAAGGATTTAAATTCGGGACTAGCAGAAACCGAAAATTGTCTTTTTTCCATGCTTTTCTCTCAATGATCAGTTAAAATCAAGCAGCTTTAAAATTGACCAATCTCAGGAACTGGATTAATTTAACTGGCAAAAGACAAATAAACTGACAAATACGTGTGTCAGATGATCCTAGTTTTTACTTGCGAAATGGTATAAAGATGCTACATGTGGACACCCCATACTACTCGTGTATTACACCCAAAAAAGCCATATAGTGGACGCATAATACAGGCTGACAAGAAATACCGTTTCCATACATTTTTGAACTTTTAGACTATGGTCAAAGGGCGACTTACCTGCTTGTTGCAGTAAGCCAGAAGGCTGTAAAGACGCTCTATAGTGGTTGCTGTTTGTCCCATTCGGTGAGGCAACTCAGCATGTAACCAACGGAGGGCAAAGGGGACCATAGAACCTGTAAACTTGCCCAAAAGAGACTTAGAGTTCAGAAAACCGGGAGTGGCCTTGAATCACTGAAACAAACCATGGAGAGTAATGTGAAATGTGAGGTCATCAACCTACCTACTTTCAACTTAGATAACACACAGGATTTTCTTTCGATATGTCGGTGGAGGTAACGGTAAAAGAAAACAAAATGTACATACAGCCAACATGCATCTAGTCCACACTAATAACTGTACAAAAGGTGGCCAGGTACTGAGGGAGAAGAGTGTTTTTGACGCCTCCAACAGTGTTCTGTCTGATGGCCAATGGGAGGTCCGGATGCCTTCCTGGGGGAAGGGAGGGGAGGGACAGGGAAAACGGAATACCGGATCCCATAGGGAAAGATTGAAAAGAAAAGGAAAAAAACAAAAACAACAAAAGTCTAAAAGACAAGTCAAAAAAAAAAAATCTACCTGTTTTGTCCAAAAAGAGCTGTGGATGAGACTCGTAGCGATATTGGGGTGACTCGAGACTTCCGAGGGCTCGAAGCTCATCTGCCGCAGCACCATACATTCTCAGTTTAATAAGGCTTAGTATGTGGTAAGCTTGAAAGGCAAGATGTTGTTCAAGACTCAATCCCTTTCTTGCGGCCTTCACTTTCTCCACAATAGCTCTCCATGAGCCTTGTCTCTGCAGAGCCCACCACCAGCCAAACCAGGTTAAAAGTCAAATTGGAGGGGGCAGAGGGCGTGGGGGAAAGTGAGAGGCGGAGAGGGAGGAGTTGGAAAGAGAGAAAGAATGTGGAGCTTATGGCACAGAACTGTCCACCTGCCATAACTGTCCACCATCTGCGGAATTGAGTTCAAGTGGTTTGTAGACTGTATTTCAACTCCTTAACGTGACTACAATGATAACATTGTTATTATATTATACTAAAATAATGGTATTGTGACACTGCAAAAAATATTGTAACCAGGGCTACAATAACAATGAGGATAAATTCAAGTGTTGCGGTACACCGTGAATCACTGTTAGTGTTAAGAAATAGATAGTGTGGGTTTATTTTAGTGTCATTGATTCTAACTAAGGTTAAAGCAACGTGGACCATTTTCAACTGCTTCCAAACTCACAGTAAGAAAAAAACAATTACTATTATCAACAATATTTGATGTTCAGGGGCCAAAAAACAGACAACAAAATAGTGTTTTCAACTCTAAAAACATTGCACGATGTACTCGGGGTCTCCTTCTAGAGGTGGTAAACAATGTTCTGGTAAAAATATCAGCAAAAACTAGCAAGAAACAAACAGTTAATCTTTTATTTGCTTTGGGAGTCACTAGAATACAAGTTTAATTAGATTATTAAGGGGTACAAATCGAATGTGGCTACTTTGTCGTCTAGTTCTCTCCTCTTTCATAAAAAGAACGAGGGGGAGGGGGAGACGGAGAGGAAAAGGAAGAGGGGGAGAGAGAGGGAGAGGTGGAGAGAGGGAGACGGAGAGAAGGAGAGAGGAGGGAGGGGGAGGGGGAGAGGAAGAGAAGCGGGGGAGAAAGAAGAAGAGGGAGAGGGAGAGAGAGGGAAAGAGAAATGGGGGGGGAGGGAGAGAGAAGGGGAGGTGGAAAGAGGGAGAAGGAGAGAGGGGAGGGAGACGCAGAGAAATAGGGAGGGGGAGGGGGAAGGGAAAGGGGGGGGGGAAGGGGGAGAGGAAAGGGAGAAAGAGAGGACGAAGGAAAAAGAGAAGGGGGGAAGGGAAGGAGAGAGAGGGAGAGAGAGCGGGTGAGGGAGAGGAGGCGGGAGAAGGAGAGGGAAAGAAGAGGGAAAGGAGAGGGAGAGGGAGGAGAGAGGGAGAGGAAGAGGGATAAAGAAAGGGTGGGAGGGAGAGAGATTGAGGGAGAGGTCAAAAGTCAGAAGTCAAAAGTCAAAAGTCAGAAAATGAAGTTGCTTAGACACTTACAGCAAGCAATCGGAGACCTTCTAATGACGTGGAGACGTCCTGACTCGACACGCGTCGATAGGTTGGAGCATTAGTCTGCGAGAATGGACTCAAATATTGAGACTGCTGCAAGTTATTAGCATCACCGAGGGAATCAGACGGCTCATTGTTATCCTCTGCTGCAACAGTTTGAGAAGATTCTCGCTCATATTTTGATGTGTCTTTGGGAGGAGAATCTTGCATAAGAGGATGTCTTTCTGGAGTTGGTTCTGTGGTGGTTCCTGCTGTTTGAAAGAGGCCCCAGGCGGCAGAGGAGAGAGAGGGAAAGGCATCTGCGAGAGATGGGAGAGAGGAAGATGAGGATGGAGGAGGGGGAGAGCCACCTGACATTGGATAATCTAAGGGATCCATGGCTGTCAAGACAGGTTTACGCTCGGAAAAAAAAAACAATAAGTTAGTAAAAAGAGATCCCGGAGTGAAGCTTGCGAAGGTTTGCTGTAGGACTTTATATATGGTACCACACTGCATGATGATTTCGTGCGACATACTTATGAATGTCCGCACTTTTAGGTCTCCCGTCTCCGTGACTTGCATTGCAACTTTTCAACGCTATTGCATGCGGTGATGTGAATCGATGATGTGAACTGTGACACCATGATGTCATGTGGGGAGCGCACATGACGCCCACGCCACATTACCATTACATCGTGCGAAACGCCTGTCGTATGAAAGTATGAAGTGTCGTACCATGCAGGATGCACTACACCGCCAATCGCTATTAGAGTAAATAACGCTAATTCGGTGCCCTTTTTTCAAAAAAAAAAAACCTGAAATACAATCCATAATTCTATTTTTTCCATTATTATAATTAGGGTTTTTTTGCAATTAGCGTTAATATTGGAAGTACACTGCGATGGAAATAGTGTGGCGTACGTGTGGAAATAGGGTATCTCCGTACGAAATGGTACTTTTTGATTTACAAAGGCATAAAAAGACACTTAACATTATTGCGCACACATGTGAATGTGCACTGGAATAAAGAGACGTAAACTCGTCGAAAAAAATCACGTTCTCATATGTTCGTCCGTCGACCGTGTGAACAGCGCGACGGCGTACGAATTGTCAGCTTTTGTACGAGTACACATATTACTGTAGACATCGAAAGGGCGGGTATTTATTATTCAGGACAACCCAAATTACAGTTAGGGATTAATTAGTACATATATTTTTTTTCAAAAAAAAAAAAATCCCGATTAGTGTTAATAACACTATTTTTTTTTTATGATATTTATTCCTTTACTCTAATAGCGATTGACGGTGTACTGTACTGTACTGTACTGTACTGCACTGATGCATTCTATAATATCGTGCGAAAAGTGCACAAGGTGATCTATAGGGAGTGTGGGTCAGTACACCGTGTATCGCTATATTTTCGCCCGCTTAAAACATATTTTCTCCGTACACACTTGTCCGATTTTCTGTTTGAGACCGCCATCGGAAGCTGAGAGTCTTACCTTTCAATCGCCACCGTCAGATCCATTATCTGACATGTGTGTACGGAGAAAAGATGTATTAAGTGGCAAAATAACATGAACACTAATACTGTAGCGATTCGCGGTGTACTGTACTGTAGTAAGTTCTTTGTTCCGTACTGTACTGGAAAGTGGATTCGAGATTCTCATAAATATCTCCAAAAAGGCTAATTTCAGAAATAGCGTGGTCCATGCCAAATTCTGTCTTCGAAGCAGCTACCAAGCTTCGGATATTGACTTTTACAGTTAAGAAAACAATCGGTACTGCGAATGTGTTTGTCCTACTGAGAATTGTTTATATTAAAGGATTGCCTAGTACCTACTCTATAACACTCGTAAGTCATAAAGAAAGCCAACCTTTCTTTGCTACATGCCTCCCTTTGTTGTTGTTTAAAATCCTTTCCAGCTTCTCTCTTCCAGAAATCTCTCCAGCTTCTCTCTTCCAGAAATCTCTCTTGCTTCCCTTCAAATCTTCATAGCTTACAGTTTCTCTACCTTTATCATCTGCATTCCAGGTTTTTTGTCTCTTTTCTAAACTTTTCCTCCCTGTTACATTCCTTCACAAACCTCTTACCTCTTGAACTTCTTATTTCCAGTAATATATTCCTTGGTCCTTTTTATTCTTTCTCCCGTTCTCACTCTCTTATTATCCATTTTAGACACTTAACTCAGACTTTGCTAGAACCCTTCACTATGCAGCAAGCCCTTTCTCACACACCGCCTTCTCCCTTCACTCTCTCGAGTGAAAAGAGAAACAAAGCAGTAAACAAAACTCCGGACTGCTTATCATCCCTGGGATTTAAACCTCACCAATATGAAACTGCCGCTCTTTTGCGTCGTTCCTCTCTTATTTCAAAACATCCTCATCATCATCATCATCACAACCATTCAAAGACTGTCCAGATTCGAGCTTACCAAGAGGAACCTAAATCAGGAGCCATAGGTTTGTTTCTGAAGAAAGTCCAGGGAGGATTGCCTATTGTCGGTCTTTTGTCAAGACTTTTCAGTGACGAGGGAGGAGTCGGGACTGACTGCCTTCGTTTTCCAGAATTTGTTCGAAGAGTGGACAAGAATCTCTCCAGTGAAGCGGCTCAGGCTTTGGCTGAGCTTGAAGCACGTCATGGGAAGGTTTGTCTTTTTATCACTCTTTATAACTGACTTGAACGTCTCCTAGCCGCTGCAGGTTGATTCAATGCACTATTTACTGTGTTGCCTTATTGTTAAATAACATTGTTCAGTGAGCTACACCGCCCATCACTATTAGAGTAAAGGAATTATTAGTGTAATTGCGAATTAGAATGTTGAATACACATTAAGTGTGGGGAGGCCTTGCGGATTGTAATCCACTACCTTAAATAGTGTTGTTCACTCTATTTTATGATTTTCGGCCAAAAATATTTGCGACTAAAGTAGTGTAGCAGAGTAATGTATCTATCATATTTGATTTAATGCACTATACCATTTTCTATTTATTTTCGTTATTGTGAACACCATTGTTTAGTAAACTGCACCGTCCATCCCAATTCAAGTTAGTGCATTAGTAGCGTTAACACTTTATTTAAATTAGCTAAATTAAATTATGTTTTGCTAAGTGGCTCATTGTAGGCCACTTAACTAAATTGTGATTGTTAACACTGATTTTTGATTTAATGTCGAAAAGCGCTTACTCGAAATAAAGTGAAAAGCTTTAATAGCGATGGGCAGTGTTCCGTGTCTATCGCATTTTATTCACATGGATTGCAAGCAAAGTCAGGTATTTCTGATTACAATTCAAATTAAGGAGGGTCCAGAGTAACTCAGAATCTTGTTAATTGTTCTTTCATTTCATATTGCATACCTGACATTGATAAATTGCAAGTTTGCTGCATAAGTCTAGTAGACACAATTTGTTGTTTAGAATTTGGGTCTTATCACATGTTATCATTTTTGTTTTATAAAGAAACAAAAAATCATCCTGGTTAAAAATACTACCAGATTATACGTAGGCTTGGCATTCTAAACCTTTGCCAAGGTTGCTTTAGTTTTGATAGTTACTCCCTATTGTTCCTTCATTATCATTTTCTAAGTTCCCTTGCAATATTTCTGCCAGACTTAGAGCGAAACCAGTGTGAACACTTTATTAGAATTTGCTACATTAAATTTTGTTTTGCAACTGGGCTCATTCTGTGTCTCTTAACAAAGTAGTGTTATTGACACTAATTTTGGGTCGAAATAACACTCACGTGAATTAGAGATAACTGTAATAGCGATGGGCAGTGTAGTCATTGTCAGTCCATTTTTATGGGGCACTGGTGCTTAGCAAGTGAATCACTGTGGACTTTTTAAATTCCACACTTATTGTGGTGGACATTGCAGGGACCATTATTACTGGGAAAGATGTTATGCACCTTAAATTTGTTGAACTTAAAATAAGTAGGTCAGTGTTTTGACAGAGGTTTTCGGAAGAATCAGTAGATAAGTTATTTCTTTATGTAACTTTTCTGAATGAAAGCCATTGTTTCATGGCACAAAAACGACTGTAACATGCGCTGTAGTTTTATAATATAGGAGTTCTGACAAATCTGAGGAGTATTGTGAAGCTGAAGGCTCACTGACTGATTTGACCAACGATTACATGAAAGAAAGAATGAAGGGGGAAGTGTTGTAGAAATGAGTTCATCCAGTCGTGTCAAGTTCAGTGGTTTTTATTTCACTTTATTCCTTTCAAATTGTTAAAATTATGTACCTCATAGTCGATTCCACTGGCAAAGAAAAAAAACAAATGAAAAACTGAAAAACGGTACAGCTTTTTAGTCGAATACATTGCCTTACTGTGTAGATGGTATCCATATTGGGAGCAGATGGCGAGGAAACAAGTGGTGCTCCTTTGGTGTTGGGCATCCGCAGTTGGAGCTGGACTTGTGAGAAGTGAAGAGATATTGTTGAGTGCGAGGCGATTACGAGCGAGCTTTGATATTGTGTATGAGGTTGAAGGCTTAGATATGCTCATGGATGAGGCTATTCAGGCAAGAACTCCCATCCTTTTAATTTGTCGTTTGACAAGTCCTACAGGCTTTCTTCATGGCTTGCCTGTGCTGGAGGAAACTTGGACAGTAGGATTTCAGTATATCAACTTTTTTGAATGTTTTGCTTTGGGTTGAGTTATTTGAGATCATCCTCAGTATTGTTTTCCCCTAGTCATTTTTAGTTTAGCCTCGAGGGTGGAGGTTCTATATACAGAAGACAATCTGAATTCTTACTGCGGCAATGGTTTACTGAGTGGCGTCTTTATTTGATCTTACCGCTTATAAAGTATTTGCTCTCTTGGCAACTTTATTCGATCTTACAGCTAACGTTATTTTCTCTCTTTTTGCTGTGTAACAGAAACGTAAAAAGGGTAAACTGCCGTTACCGGATGTTCCATTGACTGCACGAGTCCAGAAGGCTTTTGAAGCTATATGCATTTGTTGCTTGGGTATGAAATCTATTTCTCAAACAGATGCGGTGCTTTTGGAAAGTATTTTGGCGGGAGTATTTCCGGCTGTGGAAAGAGAGGATGTTTCGACGATTGTCGGAAGAGCCGTTACCCCTCAAGCTGAAAAGGAGACCAAGATAGAGTCAGATTCTCTAGGTGTTACCGAGAGTTCTGAAGGAGTTCAAGCCAGCGTATCTGTGTTGGACGGCTGATTATGCTCTATTTAGTGTTAATGTAATGTGTGCTCGCTGTTATTGGCACTCTAATCTATCTAAGAACGTTCCTGTTTATTCTCATTTTATGTATGGGTGGTTGCTTGCTTGGTTGGTGTGTATCATTTGCAACTCTTCAGTCAAGTTGGTTCGTATATTGATTTCGAAGTTATTTCGTGCCCGGCCTTTTACATATTCAAGATTGGAATCTCATACAACCTACGAAAATGAAGTACATATACACAAACCAGCATATTCCGGTCCGGTGGCTGTGATGGCATTCCATAAAAAACAAGTATCTATGTTCAAAACATTCAACATTAAATTGAAGGCAAATAAGTTTAATGTTTAACGGAGCTGATGGTTCAAGGGTTGCACTACAAAATTAATAAACATTCCAGAAATTGCAGGCAACATTTGTAAATACTTCTCAGTCCTTCACAGTACATGTTGATTTGCCAACCAAAATGGAAAATCTTAACGTGCTTTTTATTTTACACGGGAATGACATTTCAGCAGGTACCAGTTCAATCGAACTAGTTGAAAATGGGATGAGACGCATATTTCTGGAAACATGTATGGAGAGAACAACCATGCGAGCTGGCATCATCATGTGAAAATAGCAACTACACCGCCCCCAATTGCCAGAGATTGTGGTTTGTGGTTATTAGCGATAACACTTTAAGAAATAGTTACACTAGACTATTTTATGCAAGCTGGCTGGTTTTGGACCACTTATCTCCACTAACTTTTAATTTCCGGTCAAAAAAAACACACTCAAATTAGGCTGTTTACCTTTGAAAGCGATGGGCATTGTAATCATCTAGTTTAAAGATCCAAGAGCCAAAAAAAACAAACTTCAAGCCCATGAAAAACTTATCCATTCCGGCATTAATTAATTAAACTTTACATATACATGAAACCTCCACCTTTCCATGAAAACATAACACTTTCTGACAATTACAGGGTTGCGAAAAGTTGCTAACATTTGCGTGGGTACATCTCAAATCAGCATTTTTACAAAAAATGGGCTGCGAACAAGTTACACTACAGTACTGGATCCTGATACATCAAAACCTCGGGCATTTGCAGAAAAAACGAAACACACTAAACATTGTATGTTTGTCTCATATCCAAGAAGGTATCCTACTTGTATGAAACCCCTTTCCGATTAGCTTGTCTCGTACAAACTGTAGATATAACCAAAATGGAGCTAAAAGCAAACGACCATCCAGGAAGCATCTAAAAAACCCAGCGACTTTTACATGTTTCCTTTTCACTTGTTCTCAAACATTCCAATTAGCGATTAGCTTGTCTTGAAAAAAAAAAGGTGGTGAACCAAAATGAATTTACCGACAAATGACCATTTTGTAACCACTTGAAAAAACAACCAATTTCACATGTTTCCTTCCACTTGTTATCAAACAGTCGAAGAAGCTGAATAGTCGGCTTGGTGTGAGAGTGGCAAACTGTGTTTGTATGCCATTTGAGACCTTTTGGTTTCTAGGCACTTAGGTAAATTTCCTGTCAGATTTAGAGCAACCCGGGGGAACTCCTCTCTGAAGAAAGCCTAACGTGTTGCCAGTCTTTTCAAATGGTTGAAGGCTCGATTTTTCAACCACTCCCGGTCATAAGGAGTATAAGCATTAATTGTGGGATCAAACCTGTATAGGGATACAAAAAAAAGGAGCAAAACAAAAGTGGAAAATAAAAATAAAAACAAGTTTGCCAGTAGTTGTAAAAATAGACAGTAAAAGTCTATCGTGTAAAACCATAGGGAACAAAAACATAGTCACGAACTGCAATAAACATATTTGCAGGTTGGTATTGCTGTATTTACAAAAGAAGACTGTGGAGTACATTCTTTACATTCAGCGATGAAAATCTGGTTGTTATGACGTAGTAAACCTTAATAATGCAACAACAAGAGCTTTAAAGAAAAAAAAGGAAAAGGAAGGGGAGACAGCGTCAAGATTTCTCAAGGGCTTCCTTTTGCTACTTGTGTTGTAAAATAAAGATTTACGTTTGCTTACGTAGATTTACTAACCTCACTGTCAAAGTCGTGCAAACAAGTTGACTCCCAAAGACAACTTTTCAGCATATTATCCATGAAGCTGGTGTGACCGAGATACATAAAAAGACAAAGTAAAGAGATAATTACTCACACAAGAGCGCTGATGTCTGCAAGACCGTCAATAAACTTGTAGAGATCTGTGATGTCATATGTTATATTCCGCAATGTTGGATTCACATCCCGAAGTCTCTTCTCAAACAGGCCACAGATACCTTCACAAAAGACAAGCTTCACATGAAGATTGTCATTACTCTAGTGCATAAAGCCAACCTAGAAGCACTTGATGCAGAAATGGTAATTTGCTAAATCCCTCACAGTAGTCTGGACTATACTAGTTTTACTGTTTTAGGAACCCATTTTTTAAGCGTTGTCGTATTGACTGAAAAAAAACCTTATAAATCCATATAACTGTACAGGTTTCTTACCAAAATCTTTGAATTTAAGAGTAATTACTGTAAACCACATGCTAGAATTCATTGAAGACTTATTTTTCTCACAGAAAAACACAAATAGGTCATAACTTCCCTATAAACTTTAATGAAAAAATTCAAAAGAAGAATCAATGTCACAAGGAAAAGCAACACGTTTCCTTTCCATAGATGACACTTTTTCATGTAAATCAGACAGAAATTGCTCCTACCAAAAAACCTCATCACCTAAATTGTAGTAAATAAAATGTGTAACTTAGACCTAAAACTCACCGTAATCTACACGACCTAAAAGTACGGATGAGAATATAATTCTATACTAGTTCAGGTATACTTTTGGTACATTTTCTTTATTTGTCGTCCATTTTTGTCTATGTATAGGCCTCAAAATGGACAGCAAAATATAAGATATTACATATTCGTTTTAGTAAAAGGTATCAAATAATTGTACTGCTCTTGAAAAACCACAAGTGAGCAAAAAAAATATCGAGGCTCCCATGGAACTACACTGCCCATCGATTAAAGAGCAAGAAATTTTTAGTGTAAACACAAAATTAGAATGCATAATACTAATTGGCAGCTTGTGATTCACTCCCTTAAGTAGTGTTATTAACACTATTTTGTGATATCTGGTGAAAAAAGCCGTGAACAAATTAGTGTTATATTAACATTAATAGTGATGGCCAGTGTAGCGGTCCACACCATTAATTATGACAAACATAGACCACTCTTCTTATTATTGGTGTCGAGCCTAAAAAAAATTCGGTCTTCGAATGAATGTGACCATACTAAAGTAATGTTGGAAAACATAAAAAACTTGAGATATAGAAAATGCCACAAAACTTAGAATCTAAGAGAGGAACATAAAAATGAAGAAATATCTCACCATCCATGGCTTCTGATGTTGAGTCGTAATCCAAAAATGTTCGACCCGACCGACTCGTTGTCGCCTGTAAAAGAATAATTGTGTGCCTTTTGTCGGTAAGTGGTTGCACCTGAAATAGTGTGGAAGATAAAAGAAATCAGCAAAAGGAGATTTACATCTTTTCTGAAGGTTACATCACAATTTATTGAAAAAGGAAAATCGCTCTGGCTGCCAGTCCTTCCTCTGTATACGCACCAATCTCGCCATGTTGTTTCAGCAATGATAAGTAAACGACAAATCTTCCAAGATTTTGCGTCTCCGGCTCAATCATCAGTTGTCAACGCAATCTTCAGATATTTCACAACCTAGACGGATTTATATCATTGAACTTTTTAAAAAGTGAATGGAAAGTGACCTAGGAACAATAAGTGAGAGATCACGATCACCAAACGTACAGAAAGAGAGTCATGAACAATAAACTATTGAATATCTGACAGCTTAATCGAAAATGCAATCACTACACTTCGAATTCTTGAACTTCCTTAGCAACTTCAATGTATTCACCTCCACTCGGGAGATAACAATAGGTTCAGTAGTCTGGTCTGTCACTCTGTCTCAGTACTTAAGTTTCTTTTTGCTGAAGGGTTCTTTCAGTTCTTTGAGGCTTTGGGAGCAGCAAATTGTACTACACGATATGGTTCAGTACTGTGATCCTGTGATTATGCTGGATACTTCGTTTGCAAGATTAGAATCAGTACCTTTGATTTAGTTTTTCTACTGAATTGGAGAAGAGGATGTACGTGTTCGAAATTGAAGTAGTTATACCGTAGTCACGTTATGCGCGATTGTCATTTAAGTTTATTTAGAAATTCAAACCAGTACTGCAGAATATCGGACATATGGGTAAAAGCATGTGTTTAATTATCTGCATGTTACGAATTTTAAGTACTGGTCGTGGCTCACGATGACGTAATTCTAAATAAAGATGAAGCAGTAATCTGCCAGGATATCAAACTCTCTCACTTTGGTGGTATGTACATATTCTGTATATCAACTAGCATCTCTCATGGGCGTCATACTTTTGTTTCCTTTGCATTTGCCAGTCAACGCCAGAATGTTGGAATAAGGGCGGTCGCACATGTATCGAAAACATTACCTTTCACGCCCTGCGAGCTTCGCACGCGTTTCGTGGAAATCTGCCCCCGCCCCTGCTCGAGGAAAATCGAGGAGCATTGAAAAACTTTTATTCTTCCGGTGATGCGGGATCCAATAGAATTGTACCTTCCTGAGATTCGTTCACGCGTGTGGTCGGGTCGCACGCTTGGATACAAGTCAATGCGACAGAGTCAATCCAGAGTCACGCATACCTCTGTTGTTCCACTTGTGTACGTGTGGACATTATTTTCCTCAGAGTGTTACACGCGCACAATACTGTAGCTTGGCTGTTTGGCAAGTTTACAGCGACGTAGTTTGGGATGTTCTTGATACATGAGAAGCTGCCCTAATCACCAGCGTCACAATGCTCGTGTGAAGATGCACTTTGAACCAGTCGGGTTGCAAATATTAGTGAGGTGGCGTAATGCTAATCGTCAAAAAGTTTTTTTGTACCAACCGTTGAAACTTGGTCTTGTGGCTAAATGTATTTCTCAGGCCACAAGGCCGATCTCTGTCGTCCAATCCTCCATTATCGTGCACTCCTGTACAGTACACCTTGAATCGCTATTAGGGGTTAATAATTTTTTCGCCACTCAAAACAAATTTTCTGCGTAAAGTCGTAAAACACTTTTCCGATTTTCAATTTGAGACCGCCAATCGGAAGCTGAGAATCTTAGCTTTCAATGGTAGCCGTCAGATTTACAATCGAACAAGTGTGTACGGATAAAAGATGTTTTAAGATACGAAAAAAATATCAGCACTAATAGCGATTCACGTGTAGCTGTAGCGTCGGTCATCGGCATTCGAGTCGAATCACATGTATGCCAAAGAATGTAGGCAATGATCTCGCCCTGTCCAATAAAATCGATCAATCTAAAAACTATGAGCAATGCAGTCGTATACTTTATAGGCAACGTGTTGCATTGTGAGGTTGTAGCATAGTGTTAAAGTGCGAAAAGCGTGGGAAGACTGTATCTGGCAGCCCGCAGCCCGTATTACACTGCGTATTATACGTTTGCTTTCAGAATTATACGCCAATGGTACGGGTCATACTATATATATCTTTATCGCACGGTAAAACAATGGTTTGTGAACTTTATGTAACTTGATGAGCATCATGGTGCATGCTGCATCATCAATTTATATGGTTCACAAATTGAATTAATATTGCTGCAAAGTGTAAACACCACCATGGCATCTGACCACTACAGTAGTTAAGATACTATTATTATAATTTTCTTTAATTACTATTTGCTCTTCTAATTTTGAACACTCGAGCTGTTTTACTATTTTAGGTTTCCAACCAGCATTTGGCACACTTCTGCGCCAAGAATTTTCCTTCAGTATTTTGAAGATACTCGTAATACGGTTCTCAAGTAAAACACTTCAACTTAACCCCTGAAGCTAAGGTTCACCTTGTCTAGTATTTCTTGTTGCTTATGGCGGATACGAGCAAGAAAGCGCAGAAAGAGTCTCGGTTTTCTCCTCCAGACGATGTTCTTTGTCGCATGTTCTCTTACTTGGATCCCGTCGATCTCGCTCGATGCTGCCTTGTGTGCTCGTATTGGTGTTGGATCCCGTCGATCTCGCTCGATGCTGCCTTGTGTGCTCGTATTGGTGTGGATTCCTCCCCCCAACCCCACCCTCCCCCTCCCTCCCCCCCCCCCCCTCCCCCTCCCCCTCTCCCTCCCCCCCTCCCTCCCCCCCTCCCCCTCCCCCTCCCCCTCCCTCTCCCTCTCCCTTCCTCCCCCTCCCTCTCCGCTACTTATGGAACTATCATATGGTGAATAAAATTGAAAACATGGTATTAAATATAAAATGTGTAAAGTCTTTTTTAAATATTCGTATTTTTATATATTTCAAACATAGTTTACACTCTTCTGAAGTTGAAAATTGGTGTTTCTGAAGATGAACTCTTTTTGATGCATAATTTGTTGTTTCCAGGAATGACATCATTTCCAATATGTCTCAACCTTCATCCTTAGTCTGGAAAGATGTTTGCGACCGCCAATCAAAACTTTTTAAGGATTTGAATGCTTACACTCAAAGAATACAGTTTCCCCCTGTTGGGCCTCATGGATCACATATTGCCTCTTCAAGTGGAAGTGGTAAGGGACAATCGTCAACTCACGATGACACAAAACTACACCGCGAAATTGTTGTAAAAGTTATTAGCTTTAATAACACTAATTCGCACTAATTCGGCAAGTCTTTTTTTACCCTCCGACCATAAAAGAGCTTTAATGATACTAGTTTTTTTTATCGTAACGCTGATTCTTTAAAAGTTTTTAAACGGCCACGTCATTCAGAATTGAATTAGAGTTACCAACACTAATGTAACCTCCACGCTTATAATATCTTTACTCTAGTAACGATTCACAGTGTTCACTGCCCATGGCTATTTGAATTAATCACTCTAATTCGAGTGAGTGTTGTTTTCACACCAAAACATAATTTTTTATTTTTTGTTAGTATTATTGTTAGTGTTAGTGTTAGTGTTAGTGTTAGTATTAGTATTTGGTTAAGTGGCTTATAATGAGCCATGTAGCAAAACATAATTTGGTAGTGTAGTTTATTTGATTAACATGTTAAGGCTAGTAAATAACTGACTCTAACCGCGACTGGCGGTGCAGTTGAGGAGGAGCAGGAGGAAGAGGATGATTGGAAGGCATTGGCTGTGGATTTTGAACATCGAAGAAGATTTTTAGGAGGACCTCTTTCTGTTCAAACCTTGAGGGGACATACAGGCAGGTATAGAAGGGTACTTAAGAATCTTTTAAGTTTTTTTATCGGTTAAAGTTTATTGGAACATGATTCATTTTAGGTGGTGAAGGTATTTGGTATTGACTTGCATTGTTTGTTGTCTCATCTTCTTCCAAGGTTAGGTTAATTTTTTGCTCTGCTGTGAATAGGGAGAATGCTTTTATTGAAATTTGTAAACTTGTATAAACTTGTATTTGGAAACTTGTATAAAATTAACCTTGCATATGAAACTTGTGTAAACTTGTATTTGGAAGATTGTATTAACTTTGTCTTTAAAAACTTGTGTAAGCTTGTATTTGGAAACTTGTAGAAATTAAACCCCGTATTTGGAAACTTGTGTAAACTTATATTTGGAAGCTATGAAGTTGTATTTGAAAACTTTGTATAAACTTTTATTTGAAACTTGTACAAACTTGTATTTTAAACTTGTGTAAACTTTTGTTTCGAAACTTGATGGGGGAACAGGGTGACATCTTGCAGTGTTCAAGGAAGTTTAATTGTCAGCGGGTCAGCTGATCAGGTAAGTAAATATATTTTTTATTGCTGCCTTTTTTTAGCAATGTTTTCTTTTTGCATGTGAATAGTGTTATTAAACATGCATTTGTTTGGCACATGCTTTCAGAGCAAGCTGTCAGAATAGGTCATGTTTTTAAAGAGGAAGACACCAATCCAAGTGGAAATATTTATAGAGGACCACCTTTTTTGAGGCATCGTTATTGGCATGACATTTTGAATGATCTCTGCGAATGTTTCTTTGGCTGTCAAGTCCAGCAAGCCTTTTTTAGTGAAAACACCAGTTGTGGTAACTCAAAAAGATTAACAAAAAGCGTACGACTCTTTCTAGAGCCATATCCTAGTTTTGATGTAAATTTAAGATCTTTCTTTCAAACCTCTATGACAAATTTTTTTTTTTTCGCTCTCTAGAATACTGTACTAGTCTTTGATGTAAAATCAATATCTTTGTTTTAACTTCCAGCTAGATATATGAAATTTTATATTTTCTTCTTCCCTTATTCCCATATTTCCTTCCTTTATTCCCTTTTTCCTTATTTCCTTATTCCTTATTCCCTTTCTTTTCTTATTTATTTCCTTATTTCCTTATTTTTATTTTCCTTTCCTTATTTTTTATTTTTCCTTTTCCTTTCTTCTATGGCCAGACAGTTCGCCTTTGGAATGGAGGGACAGCTCGTTGTCGTACGACTCTCAGAGTTCCTTCTTCAGCTTCAGTTCAATCTGTAGCTTCAAATGACGCTATGGTAAAGATGCCCACAGGCTGTTATTAA
This sequence comes from Zygnema cylindricum, assembly GCA_037447655.1. Taxonomy (NCBI): domain Eukaryota; kingdom Viridiplantae; phylum Streptophyta; class Zygnematophyceae; order Zygnematales; family Zygnemataceae; genus Zygnema; species Zygnema cylindricum. The sequence goes on along the minus strand of JBBHKE010002637.1, from coordinate 127,027 downwards.
GAACCATATTGGATTTGAAAAGGTTGTTTTTTATTGATAGGTGATTCGCAGGTGTGAAAGAATATTTTCTGCCGGTTAGAGTTGTAAATCAATATTTGGCAATACGGGTCGTGACACTAAATCTTCTTTCCCGGACGCTTTTTCATTTTCTTAGCTGAAAGGTTCTAAGAGAAGATTAAGCAATGTCAATCATTAGGTGTTAATGTCGACCATGAAAATGGTCAATACCAAGCATCATAAAGATGTTAACTTTCAGTTATGCACAGATGTTCAGAATTGCTCTACAAAAACATCATTGCCTATTTTCATTGCGCCTTGTTGATGTTAAACACATAACTCATCTTGAACTTCAAGTACTAAATGTATGCATTAGATGTTTTGTTGGCTGCATGGTCACTGATTAGCATTTTTTACGTCTTTAGTAGAAATACTCGAGCAATAATCTTTAGAACTATGCTTGTATACAGATATTGGCAGCTGCTGGAGCCGAAGTCTGTATTTGGAATAGGAGTACATGGCGTCTCCTACGTAAAATAGGAGGCCATTACCAGCAAATACGTGCAATGAGGTGGGAATTACTGTGGACAGAGAAGGATAAGTATGAGGGACCGCGTTTTATAATACTGGAGTTGTTAATTTTAGGTCTGGTTGTGTCGAAGCATTATCGACAAGTTAAGAGTGAAAAGTTTTGTGAATCAGGTAACACATAGATGTGCTCCCACACAAAGTTATGCTATAATGATGACATAAGTTCAACTTTCTTTTAGTGAGTGCTCGTTGACCTGAATCGAGCTAGCCAGAATAAGAAGATTCTGTAGAGATGACAAGCCATTCTTTGTCTTGCTTTTTTCATATGTCATACTTGTCATAGTTTTGCATTTTGTAGAGGTGGTGAAGCTCATGATCTACACCTGATGGATGTCAACTACACTGTGAATCGCTATTTGTGTTAATAACATTATTTCGGTCCGGGTTTTCTTTGGCCTCTGAACATAAAATAGTGCTCATAATACTAATTGCTTTTCTCTTAAGAAGCGGTTCAGAATTGTCCACATCATTTGGATTGGAAGTAGAATTATCAACACTAAAAGAGTTTTCATACTGATTCTTTCTTAACACTTCAGCAATTCACGGTGTAGTAAATGCCTGTGAGATGTGAAGAAACCCAGGTAAGTTGCATATGGATTCAGGCAGTTTAAAAGTTGAGCTCTTAATGCTTTGCAGATTGGAAGATACGGAGGTAATGATTGGCTGCAATGATGGTTCCGTTCGTATTTTTGACCTTTACAGCTCATCATGTTCACAAATTTTACGGTGAGCTTCTCTGGAAATAGCATTTTTTCTGCATGTGTATGTGTGTTTTTTTTGGTACCATTGAAACTCCCTTTGAAAATTCATCTTCCTGTAATAATCTTACCGTATGTTTGTTAAAGATTAAAAGGCAATTGGAGCTTTGTAACTTTTTGGCCGCTTGAATGTTGATTAATTGTTTAGATTCTGTGATTCAATTGGCAAGCTGCCCTTTATTTTCTGTTCGGTCTCAATTTTATTTTTAAATCTCCTGGAGTCTAGTTATCTGTGGATAGTTTGCTCTTACTTTCTTACATTGCTTACTATTCCTATTACTATTCTTATTATTAAAGACACCCTTGTTTTTTCTTGCTGAACGAGAAGAAAGACGGTTATGTTTTCTTTTTTTGTTGCTGACTCACCTTTTGATTTGTCTTTTTCTGAACAGCCTTCACAGCAATCATGTGACCTGCTTAACTGCCTCAGGATCCCTTCGTCTTTTAGCAAGTGGTGGGGGTGATGGGTTTATCCACGTTTATCATTTGGACAGCTGTCAACCTGTGGCTCGTCTGCTTTCTGGGAACCCAATGGAAGGTGAGTGTTTTCATGTGAATGAAAACACTTTTTTGACTGCTCGAGGTTCAAAATCTAGTTCACTTCGATGTGTGAAACACCTCCTAAATTTTTATTTTTATTTGTGGCTTAGGCCTGATCGCAATGAATGTATCCTCACAAAACATAATACAAGGATAGTTCTGTTAACACAAGGTACGAAGAAATACATTAATGCAGAATATGTATGAACTAAAAGTCATTTTGATTTGCGTTTGAATCACTATATTCATTAGGGTTTTCAATTTGACCCTCCATGTTTGATACTGGCCTTAGTAAAACGAAGATACATTTGTAGCGTATCACAAACTGCGATAGTTTATTAGGAAAAAGAATACATTAGCTGAGTTTTGTACTTTTCTCTCTCACACCTCACTCATCCTATTAGCCTCTTGGTCTTCCATTCGTCTGCCTCTCTCCTAAGTGAAATCCTTTTTTTTTTTAGGGTGAGCCCTCCCTCTTGCACTTCCCCTTCCCCTCTCTTGTCTCTCTCTCACTCAAAAACACTAACTCTTTAAGTGCGATAAAGTCTATGAGAGAGATGGAAAAATGGGAGATGGAGGATGAGAGAAAAAAAGTCTACAACAAACCTTTTAAAACCCAAATTCACGTCAAAAAGTTGGCGCCTCTGCTCATTTTTTTCATGGTATGTTACGTTTACATGGTATTTTGTTTCGTATCCAAGGTACATAATAACTGTACTATTCGGTACAATACCTGTAGTAGACGTATTATTTGCTATATTGTGTATCGTAGAAGACAGTCACATGATCCAGACGTTCTCTTTTGGCGAGCACTAAGTTCTTGTATTTTTTCATAATATATCGAGGTTTTTACAGTTCATTTGTTGTTCATCATTTGTTTGTGTAGGTGTTAAGATCGTCAAAGGTGAAGTCTCTACTTATAAACAAAAAAATTGATGCTAGTATGGGAAGTTTTGTTTGCTATTGCTTGTTTAATTTTGATACTCAGTAAATTATTAGCTTCGGGTTTATATTAGTGTTAACACTGTTATTAAGGCTGGTTTTCGGTTAAAGGGCAAAAAATAATAGGCTCCAAAGGTGTTATTAACACATAGCAATTTACGTTGTAGTCTGAGAAGTTTTGTTTGACAAGTTTTGATTGAGAAGTTTTGTTTACTAAGGGGCTAAATGAGGTTGGGTGAGAGAACAGGCGCTGAGTCAATCCATTTGGCAAACGATGGCTATACGCTGACTTCGGGTACAAAGGCGGGTTACTTGTACCAGTGGGACTTGAGGTGCGTTTAATACTGAAATTAATACTATTTTCATTTATACTGTTTTGCACGTAGACCTTGTTATGCTTGAATGAATAGCAGACAACATTTTTGAGAATTTTAATATGGAAACTGTTGCAGGTTTTTGTTTTAGTACTGATTGCATATTGCAGAGATTTATTGAAGCTTATTATATTTTTTCTATTTATTTGAAAGTGGTCATATCTTCATCTTCTTGATACTAAACCGCAAAACACTAACACGGGAATTTACTTTGTGCAGGGCATGGAAACAGCCTCGCTGCAAACTGCGGCTCTATACGAATGCACTTTCCTCTCTTGATTCGGCAGCATATGCGCCGTCAGTTCTTGTGACTGCTGGTGTTAATGGCACAATGCACATTTTGGACGGAGAAAAATGCAAACCAGTACGATCCTTTGTTCGGCCAAAGCAAACACCGGCTTCGAGAGACAGAATACAGGCTGTCACACCAACATTACCTGCTTTGGATTTTCTTCATAATTCAGGAAAGCAATATGGGAAATCTGGAGTTTCTAGAAGTGGTATAGGCTCAGGGCCGTCCCCATCAGATGCAGTTTTGACAGTACGGACTGGAATGACATCTGTTGTAACAGGACATGCTGATGGTAGTTTAAGTCTTTGGAGGTTTGGATTATAAAAGACAGAGAATCAACAGGGCGTTGTTAATCAGTTTTAATAGAAAGCATGAAAACGATGGATTGTTGCAATAGGTAAAGGATGAGGGAAATTACTATAAGATGGAGGATTGCTGTTATACAGTTCTGAAATCGGACTGGTTGAATGCTCTTCTATTTATAAAGCAACATAGTCTTGTCTATCGATATGAAAGAAAAAAATTGACGTTCCCATGTAAAATTCCACGTTTTTGAGATGTTGTTTTAGCAAAAAGGCTGAATTTATTTTTCAGCATTTACTTGGCATTTACTTGGGGTTTACTTATCATTTGGTTTCTTTGTTTTTCTTGTCTCGAGATATCTTGTCTTCATTTTGCCGTTATAAGTTTATATCCCATTCATTTACTTTACAAAAAAAGTATAGAACCGAAACATATTGTGAACCTAAAAAGGAATCAGATCTGCTCCCGAATGTGGACAGTCAGGATGTCCTTCCATTGATTTCACAGAGAAATGCATGTTGCTTACACTTATATGTTAAATCAGTCATTATGGTTAGATTTAAACAGCTTCTACTGCAGTAAAATTGTGCAGTCAGCTCCTTTGAAATTAGAAATATGACGTTTGAAGGAAGAGCGATAATTAGAGGAGAGTACTCGATAAATATCTAAACAATGGGCGGCTATTCGTAATGATACTCGGGGATCCGGTTAGTACACCAGCTGCCTGCCATATTCTGACGCAAATGAAGCCAATGATAACATTACACAAAATAAAATGAAGTAACGCTACCATAAGATAGCACAATCACAGTTTCTGTCCCACTCAAAAACATGAAAGCCGATACTAGATCAATTAATAAGATCATAACACTCCACTGCTACAAAATCTGTAAGGGGTGAAAATTTTGACCGTGCTGTATATATCGATATAAGACTGAGGCTGTCTTGCACCCAAAATATCTTATCTCATGGAAAAGTCTGTTGAAACAATCAAATCAGCTAGGTCACCTGCCAAGAGCTATTCGACATGTCACTTTAACAAGGAGAAAACCCAGGAATAATTTTTTTTTGAGAAGTAGGATTTACAGAAGCAAACATTTGTACACATGGAGATTAAGCAACTAGTGTACTTCACGTCAAGATCATTCCATCATCATTGACCTTTTAAGAAAAAAAGCTGTGAGAATCAAACTATATAGAAAAGTTTGATGCAAACTGCTCCTTTTCCCTACGTTTAATGACCTTCAAAGTAGCTACTCTGATGTAGAGATACTTCCAAAACAAATAAACAAACGCTTATAGATCCAATCAGCAGGTAACCTGACCTTCGACCACAAAGATCTTCAAGTATGGAGATCACTGCTCATACCTAGAAGAAACACTCAGTAAAAACCATGTTGAGGACCTAAATATTTAAAGCGTCCTTGCTTGCTCAAAGACAAATCTTTACGCTAGGAAACACAGAGCGCAATTCTTCCAACATACTGGAAGACTCAGATAGACAAATATAGAGGTCCCGTATTTCCACCTCCTTAATAACAGGGCATAGAGCTACCCATGGACGCACCCGCTTAATGAAATCCTCAGTTTCCTCGTCCATGTCAGGGTCTAGGTATATACAGAGCTTTCGCATTCGTGGAAAAATGGGTAGAGAACTACAATCATACAAGCTTTTTACTATTGTCAAATTTTCAAGGCTGCTAAAGCTACTTTGAAGAAGGGCTTTGGTTAAGAGCCAATCAAAGCCCTCATAGTGTTCAATGTGACGAAGTGTCGATGGCAGGGGAGTCTGCATAGTAAGTCTTCCATCTCGAGCTAAAAAATCACAGTCTTTTCCAAATATCAAACTTTGCAAGTGTTTCAATTCCCGAATGTAAAACTGGGCAGAACACTTGCTAATATGTAAATGGATAAGATTCGGAGTTTCAATAATAAATGTTTCTGCTTCAGAGGAGACTTTCAGTGAGGTTAAACTTGAAGACTTGATAACTGAGACTTGATTAGGTTTTTCCCCAGGGTCGTGAAATTCTAAAGTTTGAAGAGAAGAAAACATACTAAGTAAAACTTCAAGGAAGGAGCTACTGACACATCCTGAGTGAAACAGATGAAGAAATTTGACTGATTCCAAGACGAACAACTCAAAATGTCGCTCCTGTCAACATCGAAAAAGCAATAGTGGAACCAAACAGACTGAAGAGATTGCAATCCAGCAAGGGCGGTCAATTGAGATAAACTAAAACTGCATTTGACAATCGTGAGAGATTTCAAAGAGCGACCAATAAGATTTGACCAGCTATCAATTGTTGAAGGAGTGATGTTATACAAAAGGTTCATGAAGGACATAACTTCTTCGCTTGATGAACCTATTAACCCTAACAGTTCGTCGACGATAGATTGACCAAACTTAAGCTCGATAATATTCGGAGTCAGCGAGACAATATCCAAAATGAATCTATGTTGCTGATGATGGTGATTTTCGTCAGGAAATAACAGCCATAGGTCACCACGTGGTGGCTCAAAAGACTTCAGAAGCTTCGGATCGTCAAGAGACAACGTAAGAACTTGTCCGACAGTTTCTTTGAAAGTTTTGCAGACGGTGGAGAGAAGAAATACATCTTTGACACGGCCTCTACATGACGCCTTGTCGAAAATATTGGCGAGAAGGTACGGAGGAATGTCCAAGAGCGAGGTACAGTCCGCCATGGCTGCTGCTACAAAGCAACAACAAATTTCAGATGGACAATGGCATAACGGTTAAACACTTAAACCAAGAGACTTTTTAAAATTCGTCAGAAATTCGGAATCGCCTAACCTGGTGACAAGGGATGCTGAAACGGTCTCCTTCACATAGAGCTAGCTCCATTATTCGTACAGTAGCAGGGAACTGTTACCTTTACCACCGATGTCTTGAACTATCGATTCTCCGTACATAATTGAAATAAGTATCGTATCCACAATGACTTCTAGAACGGTTCCACTGTTACTTCACAGTTTACACTTTGCATACGATTCGTTTTGGTCTGGCATTTAATTGGCAGTTATATTCTACTGTAATTATTTGACGCACTTCAGAGATCCAGGCACTTTCCTACGCACGTTATCTGTTCATTTAATTTCCCAAAAAAAAGGTACGATTGAATTTATGAAGTTAAGACAAGTAACGTTGGCATCAGGCTTTCGGAAACGAAGGGTTTCCTTAGACTTTCCTTTGGTCAGGATTTCCTTAAATGTATGGGAAGAGTGCAAAGCTATTGTCGATCCATGGTGGCTTGAGATGGATAAATAAAGGTTCTCGCTCAAATTACTCCACGTAGTTTGTTATGTATGGCAGGATAAAAGGAAGTCACTGATTATCTAGACTGAAATTTATTTTCTGCTTGGGACTCAACTTATTGTTTACTTCAGAGTCTCCCAAGCTGCTTTATCATGACTTGCTGTGTCCAGTTTTTATTTCCTAAATCCGTAACCGTTTGTTTTTCAGACGCACAAATTGCTGACCTAATCTGCTTTTGGATTCCAATCCAAGACTACCATGGCTACTGCTAAGTGAGCCAGATAACAACAGAAAATTTCGCTTGAAAAAAAATATAAAACAGAACACAAGATTAAGTGGCGAAAATTGAATTTAAGTGAACGAGCAGGAATTCAAAAGTAGGAATTACATAGCGTTAGTACCGTTTACTCAGAGGAGCAATTTAAGTAATTTACCGATGTGGAGAAAAAGAATTTGTTAGAAGGGCAAAAGAAAATTGCAAATTTAAAACCTTGTTATGGTGACTATGTTAACTGCCAAATCTCTTTGTTTATACTTTAGAACGTGGACTTAAATAATAATAGACATATGTTATTTGCAACAAACTTCGCCAAAAAAGTGCGTAAACAATGACATTTTGTGTCGACAAAAAACCCAAAACTCGGTCTCAAAACAATTCTCTAAGCCTGCGTGAGAAAGAAAACGTAAGTGTTTTTCGCAACATTTGCGAGTACATCATCAACACAGTCGATTTCGTCTTTCAAACACCGTAATTAATACAGAGACGTAACGTAAGGTTCATTTTATGAAACCTAAGCAGATATAAACACCGCAATTCAAGGACACTTGGGTGAAAACCTCAACTCCCTTTATAGGTACTTTAAAAAGTAAATTGATACTCTGCACGCTCAAAAACATGTGCATGCTCGGTCCAAATTGGTTCTGACAAGAGCAAAATATGCCCTTGGGTTACCTGAGGGTCACTAAGTACCTGAAATTTTATGGCGCTTGAGAAAATTCTTTGTGGCAGTCAGTCTCTTGGTTTGAGTTAAATATGAAATTGTCACTTTGCTAGTGAAACCTGGGCAGTAAAGGCGAGCGATAATCATGGGAACCTGTTGATTACTTGTACTTGTTCTACTCGAGGGGAGCAGAAAGTGCAACACTTTTTTTTTATATTTTTCAAATAAAACATTCGAACGACCTGTGGGCAATCATTTGAGCTCTTAAAGAATCCTTAGGGAAATGCCTACAAATTGCAATTGTTCTTCGAGTTGCAAAACCATTGTGTTGACTATAGAGCTAACCGTTTTCACATTTTCAGTCAATAATTTTTTTTGTTAATTCTGTTCGAGGTAAATAAGTTAACTTTGATCCCATTCAGTGTCAAAGATCCATGATAGTAAAGAGTCAAATTTCAACCCTCAATTTCATTTTTGTAATAAAGCTGGTGGCAAATACTCAAAGTTTGGCCCGTCATTGATGAACTCTTGGATTCACATAGTAGCTGAAAAGGTATCAGAAATGGCTCATCTACATCAAATTAAGTACAATTGACATCACCAATAGCCAAAGATAAGCCCCACGAGGAAATCGTAATCGACAGATACAAGCCATCGAAATACCACAATCCGAGTCTCCACATATGTGAAAATACTTAATACTAAATTCATAGACCACGTCTACATTGAACATCAAAATACACAGCTATCACTTTTCTTGATAACTACATATATAAAAAAAAGTTAAGTCCCTGCTTACCAATACTACAAATAGTAAAAATCATGTAGCTTCAAAAAATAGGGATTATAAGGGAATGCATTATGTCTTGTTTCACAAAAACACACAGAAAAAGCATAGACAGAGAGTGTCTTTGCACCGAAAGTATCAGATCTCATGGAAAAAGTACTTTGACTTTAGCTTAGAACAAGCCAATCAGCTAAATCACCTGCAAAGAGCTATTTGGCATGTCACTTACAAGGAGTAAACGAGGAATTGAAAGCAACAATAAGTAAGATTTACAGAGCGAACATTGTACATGTGGACAATTAAGCAACTCGTGTGCTTCACATGTCAATATCATTCCACTACCGTTGACAAACAGTATCTAAATTTAAAGCATATGGAACAAAAGAAAACTGCTTCGTTCTCTTCTATAACGATTAAAAACTTCAAAAGTAGCCACTTTGATGAAGACATTCTTCTAAAATAACAAAATATAACGGCTTCAAACCCAATCAGCAGGTATTTTGACCATGATCACAAACATCTTGAGCGGCAGCAACCACACCTAATAAAACGTCTCATAACGAGGACAAATCTTCATGTTCGGAAACACAACGCACAATTCTGCCAACGTATTGGCAAACTCAGAAGGACAACTATAGACACCGCGTATTTCCAGTTCCTCAATATCAGGGCATAGAGCTACCCATGGACGCACCCGCTTGATGAAATCCTCAGTTTCTTTGTCCATGAAAGGATCTTGGAATATACAGAACTTTCGCATGCGTGGAAGAATCGGCAGAGAAATACAATCATACACACCTTTCAGTATAGTCAGACTTTCAATGTTCCCAAAGCTACTTTTAAGAAGAGCTTTGGATAAGTGCCAATCAAAGCCCTCATAGTGGTCAATGTGACGAAGTGTAGATGGCAGGGCAGTCTGGATAGTGAGTCTTCCATCGCGAGAAAAATCACAATCCTTTCCAAATATCAGACTTTGCAAGTGATTCAATTCCTGAATATAAAAGTGTGCAGAACTGCGAATATGTAAATGGATAAGATTCGGAGCTTCAATTTTGAATGCCTCAGCTTGAGAGGAAACTTCCAGTGAGGTTAAACTTGAAGACTTAATGACTGGGACTTCAGTGGATTTTTCCCGACGATCATGGAATTCTAAAGTTTGAAGAGAAGAAAACATGCCGAGCAGAATTTCAATAAAGGTGCTATTCGCACATCGTGAGCGAAACAGATGAAGAAATTTGACAGATTCCATAGACGAACAACTTAAAATGTCGCTCCTGTCAACATCGAAAAAGCAATAGTGGAACCAAACAGACTGAAGAGATCGCAATCCAGCAAGGGCGGTCAATTGAGATAAACTAAAACTGCATTTCACAATTGTGAGAGATTTCAACGATCTACCAATAATCTTCGCCCAGCAACCGATTGTTGAAGGAGTAATGTTGTAATAATGGTTCATAAAGGACATAACTTCTTCATTTGATGAACCTATTAACCCTAACAGTTCGTCGACAATGGATTGACCAAACTTAAGCTCGACAACATTCGGAGTCAGCGAGACAACATCCGAAATGACACTTCGTTGCTGATGATGATGACTTTCGTCAGGAAATAACAGCCTTAGGTCACCACGTGGTGGCTCAAACGACTTTAGAAGCTTCGGATCGTCAAGAGACAAGGTAAGAACTTGTCCAACAATGTTTTTGAAAGTCTTGCAGACGGTGGAGAGAAGAAATAGGTTCCTGACACGGCCCTTATATGACGCCTTGTCGAGAACATTGGCGAGAAGGTGTGAAGGAATGTCCAAGAGCAACGTACAGTCCGCCATAGCAGCTGCAGCAAAGCAACGACTAACTTCAGATGGATAAAATCGGCATGATGGGATAACCACGAGAAGAGAAATTCAGAATCGCCCAACCCGGAGACAAGCGATACTACAGTACAGTACCAAAACTGTTTTGCTACAGTACACCTCGAATTGCTATTAGTGTTAATATTTTTTTCGCCGCTCAAAACATCTTTTCTCCGTACACACTTGTCCGATTTTCAATTTGAGACCGCCAATCGGCAGCTGAGAAACTTACCTTTCAATCGCTACCGTCAGATCCACAATCGGACGTGTGTGTACGTAAGAGACGAAAAAAATATTAACACTAATAGCGATTCGCGGTGTAGAGTTGTTGCAGTAGAATCGTACAGGGTCAGGGAACTGTCGCCTTCACCGTCGATGACTGAAGGTTCCAATCGCCGTACACTATTGTACTCATCAGCTAATAGTTGCCGTACTGTACCAGCAATGACTTCTGCAATGATTCCATCGGTTACACGATTCGTTGACTTTAGATTCGTACTTATATCCGTCCCTTTAAGGGTGAAGTTCCATTACGCGAAAAGTGAGGTTATTTACAGAAATTCGGACCTCTCCGTACTATACCGTACTTCTTATTTTGTTTTTATGGGAAAAACAACATTACAGAGAATCTTGCCAATATTCTCCAAAAGTCTGGGAGTTACCAATGACCGTTGGATATTTTATCGCGAAGCATTCGCTTCGAAAATTTGGTGATGTACCTCGCGAGGTACATCACCAATTACAGAAAAATTTGAGCCGCGACACGCTGGAAAATGAGCATACGTGTCAAGATGACAACCAACGGAAATCAAAATATTGCGCACACGATATACGCATTCAAAAATCCAGCAGAAAATACAAACGAAAACTCGTAGCGCACTTTTGTCACGCTATTTTTGTTAGTGCCCATTTGTCACACTATTTCTGGCAGCGCTCATTTGTCACGCGTAAAAACAGGAACCCTAAAAAAATGAGGTCGTATCTGACAAGGCGTCTGCAAATAGTACATAAGTTGTGCTGAACGATGACCTGGTACGCACGTACATAGTACGCAAATGATGATTTTTGGTCGGTGTGAAAATCATTGACGATTTTCAATATCAAATCCATAGTTACGTGGCACCACTCGTTTGAAAACACGTGGATTACAGACTGGGCAATGGAATTCCGTTCAAATTGAAGCATTATGTAGTATTTGCCGTACAATTACAGTGTCGTAATGGAACTTCACCCTTAGGGTGTGTCCCCATGTACTTGTAACTTAGCGAAATTACTTTGTATTTTAGCGCGGATCCGCCGGACCTGGTTTTCAAGTGTCCCTATGTCTGTAATGACGAAATCGTAACTTACGCTTGTGACGATAAGAAAACATGCCGAGCAGAATTTCAATAAAGGTGCTATTCGCACATCGTGAGCGAAACAGATGAAGAAATTTGACAGATTCCATAGACGAACAACTTAAAATGTCGCTCCTGTCAACATCGAAAAAGCAATAGTGGAACCAAACAGACTGAAGAGATCGCAATCCAGCAAGGGCGGTCAATTGAGATAAACTAAAACTGCATTTCACAATTGTGAGAGATTTCAACGATCTACCAATAATCTTCGCCCAGCAACCGATTGTTGAAGGAGTAATGTTGTAATAATGGTTCATAAAGGACATAACTTCTTCATTTGATGAACCTATTAACCCTAACAGTTCGTCGACAATGGATTGACCAAACTTAAGCTCGACAACATTCGGAGTCAGCGAGACAACATCCGAAATGACACTTCGTTGCTGATGATGATGACTTTCGTCAGGAAATAACAGCCTTAGGTCACCACGTGGTGGCTCAAACGACTTTAGAAGCTTCGGATCGTCAAGAGACAAGGTAAGAACTTGTCCAACAATGTTTTTGAAAGTCTTACAGACGGTGGAGAGAAGAAATAGGTTCCTGACACGGCCCTTATTTGACGCCTTGTCGAAAACATTGGCGAGAAGGTGTGAAGGAATGTCCAAGAGCAAGGTTCAGTCCGCCATAGCAGCTGCAGCAAAGCAACGACTAATTTCAGATGGATAAAATCGGCATGATGGAATAACCACGAGAAGGAAATTCGGAATCGCCCAACCCGGAGACAAGCGATACTACAGTACAGTACCAAAACTGTTTTGCTACAGTACACCTCGAATCGCTATTAGTGTTAATAATTTTTTCGCCGCTCAAAACATCTTTTCTCCGTACTTGTCCGATTTTCAATTTGAGACCGCCAATCGGCAGCTGAGAAACTTACCTTTCAATCGCTACACCGCGAATCGTAATTAGAGTAATGAAAAAATTAGAGTAAAAAAACCAAAAAAAACAATTAGAGTAATGAACTCTATTTTATGTGATAGAACTTTTTCACGGAGGAAGTTTACTCTAATTAATTTAAGTACTCTATATTGGGTTTTGTCGGCAATAAATATCCGCGCTGAAATTATGAACACTAAATTACGTAGGAGTACAGCATCTGTCATTCCGTATAGTTTTGACGTCATTATGACGTTAGGACTATTTGTCGCGCTGAATGTCAGTTAATGTTCACACTGAGACGATGCTGTCGACGGACGAGAGTTATGCGAACGGCTTTTTTTCGATGTGATTGATTTTTTGTTTAGTGCGATTTCACGTGCGAGCGCGATTCTATTAAATCATTATTTGTACCTTTTTACTTATAAAAGTACAATTTTGCACGGTCGGACGTCGTCCGTACACCACACTATTTAAAACGAGCCTATTCTAGAATTTTTAACGCTAATTAAACCATACCTAAATTAGAATAGTGAAAAAATTAGAATCATCTACTCTATTTGACGTGATAGAGTCGAAATTTCGAGCGACCGAATTAGCGTTATTTACTCTAATTACGATTCGGACGTTCGTACAGGAGTGTGCACGACGCACACACATACAGTATGCCTACGCTGCGCGAGTTTTGTGCAAAGTGTTGTGCGCCTACCAAAGGCCTACCATAAAAAAGCCTACTTTTGAACTATGGTGTAGAGTCCTGTTGCCGTAGAAATCGTACAGGGTCAGGGAACTGTCGCCGTCACCGTCGATGACTGAAGGTTCCAATTGCCGTACAATATTGTACTCATCAGCTAACAGCTGCCGTACCGTACCAGCAATGACTTCAGCAATGATTCCATCGGTTCTTTCTTTCCAGTTTCCACTCTGTACACGCTTCGTTGACTTTAGATTCGTACTTATATCCGTCCCTTTATTCACTTTCTAACGTTCTTTCAATGACGGAAGTTATTTTCTCCCGTTAATTTCAAAATTTAGTGTTGGCATCACAAAAAGCGATGACTTGTGTTGAAGTTCAACCAACATCTCACCACACGTAAGGCAATGTGAAGTAGGATTTAAAGAAGCAAATATTTGTCTACATAAAGAATTAAGCAACACTTGTGCTTCAAATGTCAACGCGGAATTCTTCCGGAATTATTCCCTGCCTCAAATGTCTAAATATAGCAATAGCCAATTTCCAATCTTTCAATAACAGGGCATAGAAATACCCACTGACACACCGCTTAATGGAATTTTCAGTTTGCCCAAACTGATTCTGAAAAGAGCAAAACTGCAAAACGCACCTATGAGGTACCTGTGGCTCACATAGTCCCAGCATTTTTGAATTTCTTAGAGCATTATAACAACATTTTTTGTGGCGGGCAATGTCTTGGTCTGAGAACCTGCTAGACTACTTGTGTCCGTGCCAATTGACGAAAGGAGGAGAAAGTGCAACACTCTTTGGCTCAATTTTTCAAACAAAACATTCAATCAGTCTGTGGGCAATCCTTGAGCTACACCGTGAATCGCTATTAATGTTAACACTAATAGCGATACACGGTGTAATATAGGGGCCTTGTGTTGATGCTTCCACGCCCTACAGTTGTGTCTTTAGTTGTCGAACCAATGTGTTGATTATATACCATTTTAATCATCTTTGTTCACTTTTAATCAAAGTAAGAGATTTTTTTGTGAATTCTGTTCCTGGTACTTAGATCTACTTTGATTCCATTAGCTTGACAACAAATCATGATTCATATTCTTTATTTTCCTTTGTGTAATATACCTAATGTTAATACTTTAAGTTTGTCCATCATTGATGACTGCGGTTCACATCATCAGAAGTTGAAAAGGTGCCAGAATAGGCTCATTGTACATCAAATTATGAATAATTCGCATCACAAATTGGTCTAGATAAGATTCATTATGATATCGAGGCATCGGAATAGACACCCTGGGATATTAATTGAAAGATACATGACAACGGAATAGCACATAAGTAGTCACCATAAGGATGAAAATAATGAATATCATAGACCACACGTTCATTGAAAAAAACAAAATATCACAACCACCGTCTCCCTTAAAAATAACATATAGCGAACCAAGTTGATTTTTTTTAGACTCCCCTCCCCAAAATACTATCAGAAAAAAAATCATATAGCCTAGGAGACATACAGTCAGCTTGAAAGAAATCAGAATTGCTCCCATAAGGTGGTCATAGTTCCTTACAGGTAAATGACAATCGGATACTCAGGATCTCCACCGGTGATTAATATCATACGGCTTAAGTGTTATTTCACTAGTAAAATACAGAGGACAAGCAAAGACTGAGACTGTACTTGCACCCAAAGTATCATGTCTCATGGAAAAGTCAGTTGAACAAAGCAATCAGCTAACCCATGTGCAAGGAGTAAATTGCCATGTCACTTAACAAAGTGTAATCAAGGAATAAACAAGAAAAAAGATAAAAGATTTCAAAAGGCAAATGTTTGTAAATCTGGAAAATTATACAGCTTGTATGCTTCACATTTCTACATCATTCCATTATACTACACCTATTACTACAGAGAGCTGTGGAAATCCAACAGTATCTAATTTTATAGCAGATGGAAAGGCCGAAAAGTAACTGCTTCCTTTCCTTGCATTTTTAAAGCTTTAATACACTACTCTAATGAAGATGTTCTTGCTAAACAATTTAAGGACAATGCTTACAGGTCCAATACGTTCGAGATTACTGCTCACACTTAGAAAGCCCAATTATCATGAGGACAAATCTTCACGTTCGGAAATACAACACGCAATTTGTCCAACATCTTGTCCAACTCCATTGTCCAAAAATAGCGATAACCTATTAACACCTCTTCAATAACAGGGCATATAGCTAGCCATGGACGCAACCATGCGATGTAATCTTCAAGTTTCTTGTTATCAATTTCCACGTTCATTCAGGAACTAGGTATATACAGAGCTTTCGCATGCGTGGGAAAATGGGTAGAGAACTACAATCATACACGCGTTTCAATATCGTCAAAGTCTCCATGCTGCTAAAGCTACATCGGAGAGGAGCTTTGGATAAGTGCCAATCGAAGCCCTCATAGTGTTCAATGTGACGAAGTGTAGATGGCAGGGCAGTCTAGATAGTGAGTCTTCCAAATCGACCTAAGTGAATTACCTCCCTTCCCAATGTCAAACTTTGTAAAAGTTTCAATTCTCCAATATGATAGCGGGCTTGGCTCTTGCCAACTTGTAAATGGATAAGATTTGGAGCTTCAACAGTGAATGTTTCTGCTATAGAGCGAACATTCAATGAGGTTAACCTTGAAGACTTGATGAATGACAATTGACTTGGATTTACTTTAACGTCATAAAATTCTAAATTTTGAAGGGAAGAAAACATGCCATGCAGAATTTCAAGGAAGGAGCAATTCGAATATCGTGAATGAAACAAATGTAAAGACTTGACTGATTCCATAGATGGACAGCTCAAACTGTCGCTCCTGTCAACATCGAAGAAGCAATAGTGGAACCATACAGACTGAAGAGATTGCAATCCAGCAAGGGAGATAAACTAAAACTGCAGTTTGCAATAGTGAGGCATTTCAAAGAGTGACCAATAATATTTGACCAACAACAAATTAGTGAAGGATTAATATTATAAAATTTTGTGAAGGGCACGACTCTTTTCCCTAACGAACCTCTGAACTTAAGCTCAAGAATATTCGGTGTCAGCAAGACAATATTTGATATGATGTTATGCTGCTGATGATCATGATCTTCGTAACAAACGGTGGAGAGAATAAAAACGTTCATGACACGGCCCGTTTTCAAAGCCTTCTCAAAAATATTGGCGAGAAGGTGCAGAGGTATGTCTAAGAGCGAAGTACGGTCCGCCGTGGCTGTTCCTTCAAAGCAACGAAATATTTTAGACTCAAATCGGTATTAGTTTATATGTAAGACTTAAATATTAAATGTGCTGGGTCGCAAATTCGGAAAGGAATTGATATTTGCACACGTTGTTTTATGTAACTGGAGTCGTCGACGTCAGCAGGAACTGAAATGTACAAATCTCGTCTTAAGGTGTACCGGATCCGTGCATATTGGTACGGGGTTGCTACAAGCAATTCAGGACATGACGGCTAACGTTTTGGGCTGCCAAAGCGAATGCGACTTTTGAACGCTCGCCGTCAGCTGCTGCCAACAAATCGAAGGAGGAATGCGCGGTTTAGCTGTGAAATCTACATCGAAACAAAGGGAAGACTGAAATTTGCATACAATCGAACACCCAGAACCCAGAATCTTCACCGCTAACTAGAAGTAGACACATTAATGTCAAGGAAAACAAGACTTTATTATGAAAGCAGGAGAATTAAGCAATTTGTGTTCTTCACATGTCGACATCGTTCCCTTACCATTGACCTTTTACCAAGACAGCAATCAGCAACTACTGTTATAGTTTGTAGAAAATCCAGCCTTAATTTGCTTCATTTTCTTCAGGTTTGCTTAAAAAAACTCCACCGTAGCTACTCTGGTAAAGAGGTTCTTCCAAAACAACGAAGTATTATGCTAACAGGTCTAACCAGTAGGTTTTTTCAGCTACAATCATGACACTTCTCAGCTGCAGCAATCCGTTCGAGAATTCTGCTTAGATATGCGAAAACCTCCCAGGATGAGGTCTTCAGGTATGGAACAAACACACAATTCTTCTGTCGTACTGGCAAACCAACAACCACGAATAAAATAAGTGTGCTTTCCAACCCCTCAAAAATAGGGAATAAAGCTGGCCATTGACGCATCCGCTTGATGAAATCCTCAGGCTTCTTGTCCATGAAAGAATCTCAGTATATACAAAGCTTTCCTGTTTCGTGGAAAAATGGGTAGAGGAATACAATCATACACACCTTTCAATATTGCCAGACTTTTGATACTGCTAATGCTACTTTGAAGAAGAGCTGTGAATGCCAGTCAAAGCCCTTGCAGTGTTCAATGTGACAAAATGTAGATAGGGAGGTCAGTTGGAGTGAGTCACACATCTCGAAATAATCAAGAGTCTTTTTTAAATATCAAACTTTGCAAGTGTTTTGATTCCCAAATAAAATGCTAGGCAAAACTGCAAAAATCTGAATACATAAGATTCAGATCTTTAATACTAAATATTTTTGCTTCAGATTAAACGTCCACCGAGGTCAGCTTTAAGACAATAGGAGGGACTTCAGTAGATTTTGCCCATTGGCAATGAAATTCAAAATTTTGAAAGAAAACATGCCGACCATTTTTGACAAAGGAGCTATTTACACATCGTGAAAGGAACAGATAAAAGAAAATCGACTGATTATATAGACAAACAAATCAAAATGTTGCTCCTGCAAACATCGATGCAGCAATATCGGAAACATACAGACTGAGATTTCAAAGAGCGACATCAAGCTTTAACAAACAAACAATTGCTGGAGTATAAAACGGCTCTTCCCGTCATCGAGACTGACCAAAACTAAGTTTGACTATATTCGAAGTCAGCAAGAGAGCCCCGGAAATGACTTCACTTGCTGATGGTAATATCTTCATCAGAAAAAAACAGACATAGGTCACACCGTGGTCACTCAAAAAGCTTAAGAAGCTTTGAATCGTCAAGAAACAGTATAAGAACTTGTTCAAGAGTTTCTTTGGACATTTTCTACTCGGTGGAGAAAAGACACTGCCTCCATATGAGACCTTGTCAAAATCATTGCCAGGAAGGTGCAGACCAATGTCTAAGTACCAGGTACAGTTACCCATGGCTGCTGCTGCAAAGCAACGAGAAACTTCATATGGATACAGTCAGTTAAACTGTTTAACCAGCAGAAGGTAAGACTTGTCACAAAGTCAATTCGCCCAACCAGGTGACAAGCAATAATACCCTAGGCTGAGTAGGCTCATTCACATACGGCCGCGACCAATCCTTCCAGTTGAAGAAGAAACGTAGAGAATCAAGAAATCATCGCCGTTAGCCCGTTACCATCCGCCGTACAGGGTCCATCCGCCATACAGAATTGTAATTATCAGTTTACCATACATCCACAATGACTTCTATAATGATCCTATCGGTACATCGTGAAGGCGTGAACCCACTGTTGTATTTAGAGGATACTCTGTATACCTGCAATCTTTTAAGCTATTATTTGAATGGTCGACTCTTACCATAACCGTTTAAATACTTTCTAGCTTTCAGAAACATTTGCAAAATTCAAACTAGCATGTCTGCACTTAAATGTATGTCCCTATGACCTTGTTGGTGTGTTAACTTCTCCATAGGGGTACAATTAGAGTGATTGATGCCTTTAATCTTCTCTATAAAATTAGAATTTGACCTTGAATCATTGAAACTCAATAAACTTTTTGTGCACTTAGAGACCAGATTGTTGGTAGCAATAAATGACAGAAGCAAAAGAGGCTTTTTTTTCTATTTTCTTTATACACGTGTTATTTTCCTCGGCCAATGTGCATCAAAATAATACCAGCATAAGTGTATTATATGTCTCTACCATTATTATCACAAATCACTAATTTTTGCCAGTGAAATGACTTGTTCTTCTGTGAGGCCATGTAAAGCATCTATAAGCTTCACCCTCAGACTCCCAGGGCCATCCGATCCACCATTGGAGTAGGCAATTTCCGCAGCCACCCTGCAAACAACAGAAATAAAAGTTTAAAGAAATGCATCCACACTCCAATATGAAATTGCCTGCTTAACATGCAAAAAAAGTTTCCCATTCTGTCCACCTGCCAGTGCGAATTCTGCACTCACCCGAAAAGGCAAAGAGCATATGCTGTGGCTTCCAAAGGTTGCTGAGGAAGCACCGCAAGCACGGCGGCGATGAAAGCCGTCACACTACATCCAGTGGCTGTGATTTTCTGAAGTAGGGCCACGCCATTAGATACTGCAAGTACGCGTTCGCCATCTGTCACAATGTCAGTGGCTCCAGATACCGCAACAATGCAGCCTGCAGATTTTGCAAGCTCCTTGGCGGCCACCAGGGCATCAGTCGAATCATGCGTAGAGTCAACGCCCTGCAACGTGCAGACATGTGCTTTGTCAGCGAATGCCAAGCAACAGAGACTAAACCGAGACCTCTACCAATCAAGCCAGGCAACACTTGGTTAAAGAGACACGCAATGGGTTTCAAAACAGCTTGGCCACCTGATATATGGCTTGCCATTAGTTCAAGCATCACAATGGCAACAGATAAGAGAGAACTTAACAGATTTCTGGAGAACTGTTAGAGAAATTGGAAGATCTGATCAGCTAAACCTGCAGCAGCCAGAAGTTTTTCCAGTTCATATAGAGTGGACAATCACAGGTATTAAAAGTACATCCTTAAAGTGAAAACGCTTCAAATGTTGCCATACAAATCTAGGCGACCCTATCAACCGTTTTCAGATGTTCCATTAAAATCAAAGTAACAAAAAAAATATCAAAATAACAAAAACCAATGCACAGTAAAGATGTGCGTTTGGTTGCCAATGAAACTTAACTTGCTTTCAAACTTAACAAGAGCAGGAGAAGGGTCAATAACACTGTCTAAGTATTCACAATCAGTACAAACACCAAAATCATGATCACTTCCTCAGTCGAGCTCGCTTGCCTTGACAACACTTAGAGTGGCTCCATTCAAAGCCAAAATCTCTGACGCATTTCCGCGAATAACTGTGGGTTGCAAGTCCACCAATTCCAAGCATGTCTGCCAAGAGGCTGTAAACAGAAGTGAGGTCCTTGGTTAAACGTAGAAATTGATTCAGAGTCAATATTCAGAAAGCACCAGGAGCATTTTGAAAAACCATCGCTTGAAATCGCTGAGAAAAATTGTTTTCTAAAAGAAGGAAGCAAAACCTTCCTTTGATGTTCATAAACAGAATTAAAGGCTAATAGTTGTCAAACACTGGTTGTTAATGAGCGAAACTACATCGATGAACCTGGCCCACACTGGCATCCAAAAACAAAATTTGAAAACAAAAAGCGAAAGAAAACACGAGACACTCTTCCTCATCATGACTAATAGCTATTTCACTCATTAAGGGTCTCGTATGGCACCTTTGTGCGAAACTGTGTGGCCCCAGCAGCGACAGGATCGAGCACCCATGGCTTTCCAAAAGCTTTGGCTTGTGAAGCTGCTTTACGCATTGACTGTACCCAGTCTCCAGTCAAAGTTCCAATGTTGATAGACACCACTGACGCAATGCTCGCAAACTCCTCAACCTGTATACTCATATTTTCTAATCAAAACAATGTAGAATTTCATTTGTCCAAAAAGAGTTATGAAGAGATTCGAACATACAAATTACAAAGAATTTCAACACACGAAATTAAACATACACACTGCAGCTCCTTTTCTGTTAATCGATAACTACGTAATCTTCGAAACAGTAGAATGTCTAAAAAGTGCACAGACATCTTGTCGCCCAGCTTCAACCTGCTAAAGCAAGAATCCACGCATTCAGAGGAGACCTCAGGAGATGAAACATTCTTAATGCAAAAATAAGTGAACATATGCATAACAGGCACTTTGTCTACGTACATTAAAAAACCTGCTCTTTGTACCTCTTCTATACCATGTACCATAGCAGGAGAGGCACCAACAGCCAGTAAAACGTTTGCTGATACGTCCATGGCCACGTAGTTTGTAATACATTGAACTAAGGGAGATGCATTCCTTACACTGGAAAGCGCCTTCCAAGCTTCCCTACCATAACTTTCTGAATCCAATTTGTTGGTTTCTACCGTAACCGTTTGTTGTTCAGATGCAAAAAAATACTGGTCTAATCTGCTCCTGAATTCCAAGCCTACCATGCCTATTACTAAGTGAAGCAGATAAAAATGGAAATTTTAGCTTGAATCCATTGCATCTCCATTGAATCGATTTGAGCTGTTTTAACTGCACTCGAGGGCTTCTAGAATTAGTCGCAAAGCAGCTCACGGAATTTGAAGAATTCTGAGAAGAAGTGGATTGAAATGGCAGCTTAGAAAGGTGGCAAGCTGCCATGACGGACCTGCTAGAGCAGGCAGCCGTAGTTGTGATTACAGAGAAATAAGACGTGTATCTATATCAGAGGTCGCAAACGGTAAACCGAAACCGTGACCGACCGTTAACCGACCGCCCGCGCCGGATCCGGAACGGATTCGGCTGCCAAATTTTGGGGGTCGGGCGGTTACGGTCGGTTGATTCACCAGGAAAAAAAAACGGTCGGTTACGGTCGGTCAACCAAAAAACCAAAAAAAAAGAAAATTTTGTACTGTCCCTATAATCCAACATTCTTGTACTTTGTACTCTTTGGCATCGTGGAAGTACGTGACATCATGATTAGCGTCGCAAATCTGACACGGTATTTATTTCGCAAATCAAAGGGAACGCGACAAAGCGTCGCAAATCTGACACGGTAGTACACTATTCATTTCGAAAATCTTAGGCAACGCGACAAAGCGTCGCAAATCTTAGGCAACGCGACAAAGCGTCGCAAATCTTAGGCAACGCGACAAAGCGTCGCAAATCTGACACAGTACACCGTCAATCGTTATTAGCGTTGTGTACGCTAATTCCGTCCCGCTTTTTTTTTTATTATTCTCAAATAGAATTATACACACTATTAAAAAAAACCCTAATTCCTAATTAGAATAGATGATTTCTTCGAAAATTTTCAAATTCCCAATTAGCGTAAACCACGCTAATTATTCGTATACGCTAAAAAAACTTACACGCTAATAACGATTGGCGGTGTAGTACACTATTCATTTCGCAAATCTTAGGGAACGCGACAAAGCGTCGCAAATCTGACACGGTAGTAGCACTATTCATTTCGCCAATCTTAGGGAACGCGACAAATCGTAATTATTGGCTTATTCCGTCGTACATTGATTAATTTTGTACTTTTTCGGTTACGGGCGGGCACGGTTATCGCGAAAAATCAAGATTCGGTTAATTTTTTTTTTCGTAAACGACGGTCGGTTAACGGTTAACAATTTTGGAGCGTGACAAAACTCGGTCGGGCGTCGGTTACTCAGATTTTGAAAAATAAAAAACGGTCGGTTTCGGGTATGAAATTTTTTGACTTTTGCGACCTCTGGTCTATATTAGTGCTCTTTTCCGCCTTACCGCCAATAGCGCTACACCGATACACGGTGTAGCGTAGGAGAAACGAAGGAATACATCCGCAATTCCGCATTGAACTTGTCGCCTCGGGGCTCGGGGTGTTCCAAGATAACCGATATGTACAAAATTTCAAAAGTACAGCAGTACAGAACTACCAGTCATTACATCGGCCCAACCCGTTGTTCCTTCTACCTAGGCATATACCGATATGCTGTGACAAGGTGTTCGTATATCGAAATTATAAGTTATTTTTCATGTTGACTACATCAGTGAAATGGAGTTGAAAGATAAGTCTGCATTTTATGAAAAAGAAGAAATCGTATACCAAAAACACGATGGTAAAACCATCTAGGTATAAAGCAAGAATGAAATGTAAAATTGTTGACGACCATTAAACGTAAGAGAGGAGAACGTCAAGCATAACAACTTCAAGCATTTTATTAGTGCCCTATTGGCTATGATGTTCCACAAAAAAGTAATGGATTTATTTATCGATTTATGTTCCTATGATTACCACAGCCGATTTCATTCACTTTTTGTTAGAACTAGATAAAACGGATGTGTTCATGTTATTTGATCAACATGTGCAAGTCTAATTAGCGTTTTTATGAAAAATACATTTCCACCTGTTGGTGGCGTGTGCCTCCAGAGCAAACAATCGTACAGTAATCGAGAGAAAGAAAAAGGTCGCCATCTGGAAAACTTTATGGCATCAGCACAGTTGTTCTACTCATACTAGGGAATACATTCAAACTCCACTTACCCCATAATGCACTGAAACAGAATTGGAATTCGTTTAATGAGTTTCATTAGTGGTTGGGGAGACCAACTGGCCGCGAGCTGTGACAGATCAAAGAGTCAGAATGGCAGAAGAAAATTTCGTCAACCACTGATCACAATGCAGCTGAGTACAGCAACGACAAGTGCAAAATCAGCACTTTGAAGCTCCATATTAACTTTTTGTTGAAGTACTTAATGTTTCTCAGTGGTTCAATGAGCGCAACTATGTATCTTTGATTGTACTAACTGAAACAGTTTCTGTGATGTTGTATCAGCAACCCAGACGCCATCTCCTATATTTTTTTGTTGACATCATCCATCATCAACTGGTAGTTTTCATTTGCCCTATGTGTCGCTGACTTTTTTGCCAGAAATTTGATAATTAACATCTTTTGTGTACAAAACCAGTCTTTCTTTTGAAATGCTAGTTAGACCAGTTATGGCGACAAATGGATAAGAGATCACGAAGGTGGAGCAAACAAAACAAAAAAAAAACATCAACAAGAATCTGAAAAGATATAGGGCAAACTCATTCCAAAAAAATAGGTGACAGCAGTCAAAGGGAGACTAATCAGCACGTCAAAAGCAACTACCAACTAAAAAACAACTGAAACACTAGTTAATGATAACTATTTGCTAGCGATGGTGATAAGGTATATGAGAAATATGAATTTCGAACAAGTTTGAACGACCGAGGTCAAAAGAGGACAATGTAAAACACCTGAAACAATGTGTTTAACATTATGCAATAATTAATTTTACTGTAGTGTCCAATTGAAAAATTAGGCTCATAATTATGAAACAGGAGCTGTATATATATTCGTATCCATTCGCTTGACATCTTCTAATTTTTAAGTTCTAATTTTTAATTCCTCCTGTGTAGTTTTACAGCTTTCCCATCCATCCGTCACCTGTCACAAGATTCAAGAAAAAGTAAAATCCCATCAGAAAACCATCGCAAGGAAACCAAAAATGGCAAGGACAAAGAACAACCTCAACTAAAAAGAAAAACCTCAATTACCAGTCTATTAATTTTCCCAAAGATAAAAAAAACTACAAACAAAAACATTGTCCAAGGCAGAGCACAATTGTAGCACATGACCACAATTCTTTGCCAATTTTGTAAGTTTCAGGTTTCAAGTTCAAAATGACAAAAGATTTCCGGTGTACTTGTAGGAAGATATACATATTTTAGTGAAGTACTTGTAGGAAGATATGATTACCTTATCTACAAAAACGTTTCCCGAAAGTCGCAGGAAACAAAATAAAGAGTTTTGAAGCCATTCGGGCCTCTCTTCCTCTATACCTGCAATTTAACTCCATATTATGACTGATCAAAATTTAAGAACTGAAGGCCTAAAGAGCTGTGAAAAATCCCTTAATAGGAGAACGGAACATAAAAAGAAAGAAAAGAATCAATTTCTGAAACCCGCAATTCACGTGGATCCATAAATTTTAGCAGTAAGGAGCTCAAAAAAAGTAAGGAAAAAAAGTAAGGAGCTAAAATCCCATTTTTACAGAGTTCGATACCAATTTCCAGGACAGTTGATTCCAACACTCGAATGGCAGACACCCCTCCAAAATGTTCCCACTCAATTTCTCTTTTCATTACCTTTTTAAACCAAAACAAATGCATACCTTCAACACTACTTTGTGGTGAGATCTAATTGATTTACCCCTCGAAAAATGCATGCTTATGTGCCTGTAAAATCCCGGTGACAGAGTCAGCAGGACAGGATTAGAAAATTTTATCCAGTTCATTTCCTAGATATGTAACACTTCTCACATCGCATGGTTACACTTAAGGAAACACAATTAGGACTAATCAGGTGAGAGGGGAAAACATCCTTTCAATTAAGATGCAGAGTTTTCTGACAAAGTTCCTTGAAGTTACCAGAAAAATCCTAACAACCCTTATGCGTAAAACTGATAAAAATGGACAGATCTTCATCCTTAATAACCTCCTAGCTTCCCTTTCCCTCGCATGTGTGGTCTCCTTAATGTCCAACAACTGTCTCAAAAATCAATGTTATATATCAGCCGTTCGACAGATGCAATATGTCCGAAAAACAATAGGACCAACAATTGATTGGTGGTGTTACTATTATCCTTTCATGGATATCGTATAGACTGGACCATTTGGCAACAAAGGCCGTGGGTTTGTGACATTCAAGTACAATACAGTAATTGATTGTACTGTCTATTGTACACATTTTATGTTAAGTTTGAAGCGGCAATTTTTTTTTTCACATGAGCTTATGTAGATTAGGGTACCACCTGTCAAAAGCAGTGTGGTCAAAATTCAGTTATGTACTTTTCATTTCACTATTTATTACCCGTGCATACCATATAATCGCCGGTCAGTAACTGCCAGTTATTACAAGATACATTATAAATTATTTCCAGATTTTGATGTACTGATACTGTGATTAATAAGGCACAAATTTGCTCAATTATACAACACTACTAAGTTCAATATCTACATGTTCTGACTTTATCACACATAGTGGTCCAGAATCATTGTGGAGCACACACCATATTAGGTGATTCTCATCCTTCAAAGTTTCACCATGATTAACGTGTGCCACACTACTTTTCTTACGTGCACTAAATTCGAACTCACACTAATGATAGTAGATGATGTACTGACCATGAACAAAACATTCGCGCCCTTTTTGTTATGGTTTTCCAACACTTAGATGTCCGTGTCGTGGTTTGAATAACTTAAAGTTACCTGCAAATCCTCAACACTTATTGTTCATCAATAGTTCAAGTTATCAAAACACGTCAAAGAGACTGAGACTACTTTTGTAATTTCACTAAAATCCAAAATCTGTGTGCTTTTTGGTTAGTTGAATAACTTCCAGATTCCTCTACACTGACACGGTTTGTCAGTTTTCCCTTGGGAGCACTCAATGTTTTCTTGTTTTGCAGACAACATAACTTTTTGATGTCATCTAGAGCCACTATTAACTCAACTTTGTTCAAAACAGTGTGGTAGAGAAAAATTACAATAATCTCACCTTAAAGTTCTCATTGAGTGTGTTTGATGAAGAAATTCTGGAAAGTCCCAAGTCTCCAAAAAGGTTTTCACTGAAAGGGCTTAAAGGTGAAGATGGGGTCAGCATAATGGCTGTTTGGAGCTTTTCAGCCGACATTTGAGTCTGCAAATTGCATAAAAGACGACGATTGATCAATTTTAAATAGTTGAATCAATTCAAGGGCTCGATACGAAAAAGAAAAAAAAAGGATAGCAACAAACCAAAGGTCCAAGTTAAAAAAGGGATTTTAGCCTACAAACATATTAAGTCATTATAAAGACATTTTGAACTTGTAGAAGCCACCTTCGCAAACATGTCACAGGCTATAAAAGTCAATGCGTGGATGTCAATTGAAAATGAACTTTTGTAAAACTGGAAATTTATCCAGCGGAACCCAAGCTCAAATATCAAAATAATTTGTACGAACTCCCACACAAATTATAATCTATTCACTTTGGGTTCTACTAGTGACATTATTAGGAAAAAACTGCCAACCCGGGTTTGAAACTTTGGCCAGAAGGAACGTTTTCTGCGTATACAAATAAGTATCATTGTTTATCTAGTTCTTTCAACGCATATAGGTCAACTATTTTGGTTAACACTCCGCATTTTGTAAGTCAAGGCAATACTTTCATCTTACAATTCCAATCAATGGAGCTTGAGAGCAAATTCTATCATTAGTCTCTTCCTTTTCCTCATATATTGCCCTTCTTTATGGGTGCTTTAATTGGGATTGACAAAGGTTTTCACATTACTTCAGCCAAAGAAAAATATGCCTCTCACCATCATTTGTGTGGCTTTCGATCACCAATTTCTTACTGCTACTTGGAGTACTTTTCTACAATTCTTCCATATCACATACCCACCCACTGACTCATTTTCTTTACTCAATTCATTTCCATAGCTATTTGGTCGCCATTTTATTCACAACAGGTGTTCTTACTTCTGATGTTCCGTACTGAACAAATTTCACCAAATTCATTTCAATATAGCCAGCTCTTCAAATAGAGTGAACTATCACTGGTGTCTTACTTCTGCTGTTTGCAACTCCCATTTTTCCAAAGCTTCTTCCAATTGCCGAACGTGGCGTGATGCTACTTCCTTCTCCAACCGTACAGCCTCCAATTGTCTTTCTAACTGATCCGCCTTCTCCGCATATCGTTTCCTCTCTGCTTCCAAACTTGCCTGTTTGAGAAACAAAAGTTAATGGCACTAATTCAGTCGTGTATTGTTTTGGCTGAAAACCACAAGGTTATGTTAATAGTAGTAAATGAAGACCTGGACAGAAGGCAGCCATGTCACCTTGCCCTAAATCAACATGATTCATTTTAAATTGAAGTGGGTTTTAACAATTTGTTACTTTAAGAGAGATGACCAGCGTACCATATGCTCCTGTTTAACTTATTTTACTTTGATACGGATATGACACAACACTTCTTACCATATCCTTGATACAGAAACCATCCAAATTTCTAGTCAGCGCACTCATAAAAAATATTTAAAAACCATCACCTTATTCTATTTATTGGTTGGAGGTACCTTCAGCAACAAGTTTCCACATTTCTTGCTAGGTTCCAAAATTTTGCTAAATCTAACTAAGTGATTACAACAGAAAAATCGTGCTATATGTCCTCGCCCAAAGTTTTGGCAACACATGGACAAGGTTAACTTAGTAAACAATGAAACATTTTTTTTAGCTGCATTAATTGCAAGAATAACCAATACACCAGACCCAATTTTCATGCATTCCTTGAAAATACCTCACCAACTCACATAATTTTGGCTTTAAATACCTCTAGTTCAGCATGGGCTGACATTTCCAGTGCTTCCACCTGTCCTTGCATCTCATTCCGTAGTTCTTCCTCTACAAACCGGTCAGTCTGTCCTCCAATAAAAAAGAACAATGGTAACAAAAATTAGACACTCATTTGATCATCAATACAATGAACTTCATTTTCAATTTGATAAGATGGACTCTTTTAGTTTTTTTGGGAACTTGCCTATTCTCACCTGTGCCTAACCTTGCGAGTTAATGAAATGAAATTTGTTTTAGAATTTGCAAAATAAATTTTGCAATTGTAAAAATATACTTTCTTGTTTTTCTCCAAACTTTCGGATTCTCTCACCTGTGCCTTACGCCTCAAAAGCTCTGCCAAGGACGTTTGTAACCAATGAAGGTGTGTCTCCCTCTCCTCCATATCACTTATTGCTTCAGCTAACTGCTCTTCTACTTTGTCAGCCATTCCCACTCCCTTAATTCGCTGTATTTCCAAACTCTCCTGTCATCATAACGGGAAAAAAAAATGAGACGTCTTCCACCTCCCTTATTGTCTACCACCTTAATAGCCCTTTTTTTTTGTGGTACCCATTTGTTCTTTACCAGTGGCATTAAACTATTTGAAACATGCCTTCCACCTTTGTATGTAACCACTGAATCTGATTCTTCCAAAGCTTGGATGACAAGCTGCAGACAAAGAGATATATGGAGAGAGGACTCGTCACCAATATTGGCCACGTTGGAGGCAAAAAAAAACAAAACAACGGTGGTTAATGTAACTTTCACTTTAATCACAAAAGATGCAATTTGAAAGAAGTACTGATGTCCACACGTTTGGGAAATACAAGACGACCACATTTTGGACGTTTCCACCCTCCAGATTTCTCCTCCTAACATCTAGGCACCATGATAAATTATATTTCAAAAGACCCCCCCCAAACAACAAAAATGGGATAGTCTCACACACCAATGCCACCTGTAACATTTCAGTAAGAGCCTGTTGCTGTAATGCTGCAACCACAAGCTCAGAATCTCCAATTCCCATTTCTTCTCCATTTCCCGTTTCTTCTTCTTCAGACTCCTTCTGCCTCTCCCTCTTGTTCAAATCCTCTTCTCTTTTCAAACTCGCAACTTTCATGGCCTCCGCTGCTACTTCTCCCACCTTCCCTATATTCACTAAATGCTGACGCAAAGCTTCATTCTCACTTTGCGTCTCAGAATTCACAATCTCCAACTGCAACCCTTTACCCAGCTCTCTTTATCAGAATACTCTTACACAGCTTTAACAATGTCAGAACAATTTCGAAGAGTTTCCATATTTTCAAAAAAGTAAAATACTTTTGACTCTCATGGTTAATCAGATATCTTCACGTACGTCCTCAATCCTTTACATACAATCAACCAACTAGAGAAGACTCAAACTCATAACAGGATCGCTTGATGGTTTAACAAGCTTGAACAGACACATCAAATTTGTAAACCAATCTTTTAAAATAGAGAGGGAAATTAGGAAGGGACAGGGGGAGGGAAAGACGGAGGTCAAGTGCATACCTGCAAATTGAGGCGCTGTAGTGTGTCCCTGTCTTTGGCCACCGTTTGAAGCTCAACTTGGAGGGAGTCAAGACGTGATGAAAGGAGCTCTGCCTTTTCCACAGCTTCTTCTTTCTCAACCTGTGCCCGGCCATGGTTTGAGAGAGTGAATGGGAAGGCAGGAAGGAACTGTGGAAGAAGGTAAGCTGACTCCATCAAGCAATTCTCATCGTATTCACACACCCGTTGCCAATAATGTTGGCTACACTACTTTTTTTTACACACTGAACTCAAATCCACAATAAAAATGGTAGACAGAGCACCTGAAACCCACAAGATTACCTGCAGAGCAGCATAAGAAGCCTCCAGCTTCGATATTCTTTCTTCTTGGTTCTTTGTATATGCCGCACGTTCATTCAAAAGCTGCAGATAAAGAGTTCCCTGCCGGATCAGTTAGATCTTCAAACTTTCATGGAGAGGGGCAGTTGGAGCAGTTAAGTATCTACTTTTAAAACAATAACAACATATAACAACAAAGTAACCTACCATGACTTCTGTGGAAGCCTGTTCATCCGCATGGTGAAGGTGCAAAACACACTAGTTCAACAAGTACCTATCTCATCTTGCTAAAAGAAAAGAGCACATGATTTTCCTGGAGGTAAAGCAGTCCTCAAAACTGTAGGAAACAGTGGAATGCACTAACAGACTCACATATATGACTTCCTTAGTCATACCGATGGCAGCATTAAATGAGTCCCATAACTATGTGGCCATAAATGCATGCATATTGCATGCATTAAGACTCATACAAAAGAAGACCATGACTGTAATTATTGAGGGACCAAACTATTTTAGGAGGGGACTTTTAATGGCTTTACACTCATGAGTGCCAATGATAGGAAACTGTTTTATCCGCACATGATTTGACCCGGAATACTGTTCCCAAGAAGACTATTGGTCCAGTGTATTAACAGTCCAGGAACTGAGGGGTGAATTAAAGCAAAGCATTTACCTGCATTTCTCGTGCGTTGACATAGTCCCCGCACAGCTGCTATGAGAGCAGCCTTGCTGACTACAATGGACTCCTCACCGCCTTCTTTGTAATGAAGATGCTGACCCATCAAGGGCTGTAAATAAACCTGGAAATGCTGACAGAGGGCCAGTCAGAACCACAACCACCAATAAAATGTCATTTACAACCACGAAACTACGACAACAAAGCCATCAAGTAGATTATTATGACCATCAATGTCCATCTCGTTCTAACAGAAGAAAACTCAAGTGTTCGTAATGTATCATGTTCCCTCTGCAGGAATATCTGACTTAAGATAACCGTCACATTCCAAAGCTTGTTATGGGCCTAGCTACCTTTGGATTAAACATCTCTTCTCATACATTTGAACCAAGATTTTGTGGAACCGAGTGTAGGATGAAACCTACATCTACCATATTCGATCCATCGCTAGACACAAGGGCGTGATCATTGACAGCATTGATCGCATCCATCATATCGTAAGAGTATGATATATGAGATCAGTATAGGGCAACCTGCCATCACCACACAGATTGGATTGTGAGAAAGCATATTGAGATTGTGAGATGGATTCCCTAAGAAAAGGTCCATATTATTGCTTTGAATGACACCCAAAGAGGAGAAACACATGGATTTAGATGTTGGCTACTAAGAAGTGAAGTAACTCCAAAGTAGTAACTACATGAAAATTGACTTGCCAAGTGCAAGACAGCAGTCATTATATGTTCCTTCAAAAATAAAAGTTGATCTATATAGACCATATCAAACTCAACCGTTGATCTAGATCAAAAGATTACCACATAGTTTACAACAAGGAATTCTCATTGCCTAAAAAGTTGAGGTAGGATATAAAATCTAAAACCGTACAAACTGGACACCCTGAACGGCTATTAGCATTATAAATAATTAGTATGCAAACAATTTTTGTGTTATTAGTTCTAATTTCGCTGCGAATGACGTGGACGATTCTGAACCGCTAAAAGAAATAGGGTTAAGAAAAATGCCAATTAGTGATTGTTAACACTATTTCATGGTCAGAGGGCAAAAAAAACCGGGACCAAATTAATATTCCTAACACTAATAGCGATTAACGGTGTACCGTACAATATCCTTCAAAGTCAGCTCTCTCACATACCCTCTGTCCAAACGCATTTGGATCACATCAAGACACGTAACAAGTTTTTCGGCATCAGAATGAGTGCATTTTACAATTAAACTAACAAGTGAAACTTTTCATAGCCGGATATCTATCGGATTCCAGGAATACATGAGAGTGAACAATACATGCACCTAAAATTAACATAACGATAGAACATGTTTTTTCTAAGAGCTCCAAATCAAAACGCAATCAGGTTTTCCTAGGTGGTTTCCCTTGCCAATGTCATAAATACGCATTAAATAAATGCTCTCCAAAAGGTTGTGGAGATCTCTATTCGAAAGTGCAAAAGGCATGAACAAGTACTACCCACAATGCTTCGCTATACCTTTCGCTATAATTTGGGTGAACCATACCAAGGTTGAGGGCCAATTTAGCCAACACATACACTCGCGAAAAAAAATTGTGTGAAAAAGAAGCAGCCGCATTCACCCTCTTCTGGAGAAGATGAAATACTACAGACAGTAGGATTTTTGCAGGAATTTTTGGTATGAACTATCCGAAACATTCTAATTACAGGCAAAACAAACACTTCACAAGTAAAGAAGTCAAACAACGCATGCCGGTGGTGGACTGTGATGAGCATTCATCATTATTTTTTAATTAAAACTACAATGGAGGATACTTCACCGTCAAAAACACATTTTATGTCAAGCACACGATTTACTGTCCATTAGTACTCCAATGTATCAACGACCGCAGTACATATGCAGAGGCAAAAATGCAGCTGATCTAAACATCTTATGCCAACCGCGCTACTACACCACCTAGCCCTATTAGAGTTAATCACTCTACTTCCGAATAGTATTTATTTTAGCCGGAATAATAATTAGCAACACTATTTAAGTAAGCAGCCCACATTAAGGCACGTTGCAAAACGTATTTTACTGTAGTTAATTCTAAAAATGTTAATGCCAATTATTCGATAACTCTTGTAGCGATGATCGGTGTACCTGTCCATGGATACTTCAGTGTACCAGTGACAGCAAGCAGGAAGACAAATGAAATTTATTATAGCAGAGGTTTAAAAATAGGCTGCTTAACATATACACAGGACGTTTTTCTATAATTTATTCATAATACTCTCCTTAACTTTGCACTTGCCTTCCACACGCTCTCACTCTCTTCTTCCTCTCTCCCTCTCCTTCTCTTCCTTCACCTCTGCCTTTCTCCCGCTTTTATTTATAGCTGATGTACCTTTTCTATAACTTAGTTTAATCACACTCTTACCCTTCCTTCCACTCATTTCAATTTCTTTTTTTCAGTCATTGTTGGATCAGTACATGATCAGGACATTCCTGACGGCTTCTCTCCCTCTCCTTCTTGATTTTCTCCCTCCCCCTTTCACCACCCCTCTCCCTCTATATCATTCCTTCTCCTCTAACTGATTCTTCCAGAATGGCCAACTTCAAAAAAACAATGGAGAATGGAATGGCATTCGCACCTTCGAAAATACTCCCCTGTGACCAAGAATACTTTTCTTATGCCAATGGAACTGAAATTAACTTACAAACCCTACTGAAAATGACTGCTGTAGGATACCTCAGCTTTCTTCCCTCCAAAATGTCCAAAGTGCGACAGAAGAGTTGTCTTTATCGCTACTGACAGACCATGTCTTTATGTTTTTTGGAAAATTCCGTACACAACACAAAGTTCTAAACTCGCAAGTACTTTAAACAAGAGAAGTACTGTAGAGGACCAATATTTAAGGCAAATGCAGACAATTGTAGTGTACGGCCATTAAACTTACAGTATAGACGCTGTCGAGGTATGCCTTGACGCCGTCATGACGGTGGGGTGACGCTCCTATGTTCATCGAAAAGATACAAGTGACTACAGTACAGTACTGTAGTGTGATAGCCTATTCCCACCGGAAAAAAAAATCACTTCCGCAACAGACGGACGTTAGAATAATGTACGGCTTTCCGAGCACCGACTTTGTAGATTTCGGAAGTTCTCGGAAAACCGTACAAACGAACTTCCTCAAAATATTGCCGGATATAGAAGTAGGGTAAAAGTTGCGTATTTCTGTGAATTTAAGAGAATTAGCTCATATCATTCTGTATATGTTCTACAAGGGGAGGATGGGATAATGTACATTGTTGTATATGTGGATGATCTATTATTAATAAGTAAGTCAATGGATGAAATAAACCGCATAAAAACGGCTTTAAGGTATAGGTTTGAGATGAATGACCTCGGAGAGGCCAAGTATATATTACGTATACAGGTAGAAAAAAGAATAAACAAAAGGCTGATTATCTTGACTCAGAAAGAAACAATAGGTAACATGCTGGAAATATTTGAAATGAAAGATGTGAAAGGATCTATAACTCCAATGGAATTCAGGCAAAAATTGAAAGGAATTCAGTCAGACTCATACATAATAATTTGTGAGAGTCTAGATTCAGGGGAGGAAGAGTTTATGGCTTCAAAGCCATATAGACAGGTAGTTGGAAGTCTTATATATTTTATGAACTGTACGAGACCCGACATTGCAGCAGTTGTGGGAGTCATGAGTAGAAGTGTGCAGAATCCCTAAAAAGGCAGATTCGGAGGCAGCAAAAAGGGTGTTGAGATATCTTGAAGGTACTCGAAATCTCAAGCTTGTACTCTGAGGAGGAAAGGTGAAAATACAGACATGGAGCGATGCTAGCTATGGAGACATGCCAAGTCAAAAATCTACGACCGACTTTGTTTTGAAGATTGGAGATGGAACTTGCTGCTAGATTAGCAAATTACAAAAGGTTAGAGCTCAATCCACTATGGAGTCATAATATATGGCAGCAGCTTTCGCCCTCAAAGAGCTCCTATGGGTCAAGTCCATTTTACAAGAACTTGCGTATATGCAAACTGGTCCTCAAGCTATCTAGTGTGACAACCAAGCAGCCATTGCAATTGCCTCTAACCCCAGCCATAATTTTAAGAGCAAACACATGGATGTTATACTTCACTTTGTTAGAGAAAAAGTACTTGCAAAAGTCGTTAAATTGTGTTATTTACTGGATGAGAATATGGTGGCTGACATGTTAACAAAAGCCCTTCCTACTCCTTGGTTACAGTTTTGCAGAGATGCTATTGGACTAAGTGAGTAACTGAGTCTAAAGATTTAGGGAAGTGTTGTAATTTATAAGTCTTTATTTCACTAAATAGGCCTAAAATAACTTTTAATATTTTCTAAGTAGTCTACTGTAATACTTACCTCGATAAGCATTACAGTAGCAAAAAGTACAGTAGAGTGTATTGTGCTTTTGCAAGAACACCTGTCGGCAAAAGAACATATGCAGGTTTTTTGGAGTGGCGCCGACAGTTAGCCATACGTGTCACGGAGTTGACCATTCGATTCACATGATCGGACGAACGAGATCTGAACCGAGTATTCAAAAAATACATGGTATAGTTGGACGGTACCATCGTCGATTGAATTTATTCCAACGGACGCGATTCACTTGGGACCACAGACGTGATTCACGAGGGACCACAAGCGTGATTCGCGTGGGACGACAAGTGACCAAGCACTCAGGTGCTTCGTAATACACGACCACATTCGGCTAAACTTTAGCGATTACGGCTGACTAAGCATTTGGCACGTTTTGTGTACGGTTGGAACATTTTGTGTACGATTCAATATGTGGAAATATCTGAATAACATTGTTTTGTAGTTTAGTGGAATAAAAAATAGTGTTCCATTAATCAGGTTTTTAAGAAAGTAATAATTAGGGTTTTGAGGTACGATGACGTATAAATAGGATGCTTTGTCGTTAGTCACGATAATAACCTTAGTAACGGTTACCCAAATTAGTGTAGATTAGTAGAAACACACTGTGAGTATATAGCTTATGACTTAGCCAATTTTGTAGCATCCAGTTTTGGGAATATGATTTTATAAAAAGGCAATTTTTGGGAAACTTCTAGTCATCAAATCTTATGGTTTACAGAGTCATTTGGGCTACAATTTTGGGAATTGTGAGTTTATTGTATTGTGTATCATTGTGGCATATTTGAAAAATATTGGGTATCTGAGTCATATTTTGTGTATGATCAAAGTTGGCTGTTGAGTAGGTACTTTGATAGTTTTTGATGTTTTCATGTCTACTTCCACTACTACTGTTGGTCCTCCTCCTACAACGGTGGTTATAGAACAACAAGAACCTTGAGTGATGTGGTCCTCACGGTTCCGACTAAGACCGTCACTTTTTCTCTCACGACATTATATACGAGCGCGACGGTTCGAGACGCAACGACTTATAAATAAATTATTAATTGATTAAGCTCATCGAGACCCAACAGACTAGTTTGCCCAATTTGCTTATAAAATTGTTGTTTTTGTGGACAAGTTTGTCAATGGTTTTATATATAAGCGTGTTAAGAAAAAAATTGAAACCAAAGGTAAAAAGAGTCATCCCACAAGCCTTCTTGTTGCCTTTTACCGTTAACATGTACTAGAGGCTTTTTGCTAGCATACATTGCGACACTTCTATGGCAAAGCTTGATGGCGGGTTACCAGCAAGTCCTCCCAAATTTTTCACGAAGGGATTGAAGTTATTTTTGCCTTTGTCTCCTTTGGCTTATGTAAATTTTGAGGGTTGTTTTTTATTTTTTGAACCCATTTTTACCTTGATGGTTTTTTCCATCACACGTTTTGGAATAAAGTTTCAACACCTTGTCTTCTGCACCTGCTCGATTTTTAGGGCGCTTGTTTTTTTTCGGCTGACGAAATAGCGTTGCCAAAAGCAACGTGATGAAAGAGCGTTTTCATAAGTAGCGTGACGAAAGTGTGTTAGAAACAACATTTGGATTTTCGGTTGGATTTTGGTGGGCTCGCTTCCACTTTGTCTGAATGTACATATCATGTGCAATCGACATTTATGGTGGTAGTCCATCGTGACACTTATCTTTACGTGTCTTGGCTTTTCAATTTATCTAATTGTCTAATTGACATACTCACCTCGAGGAGGTGGGTTGTAAGTTACAGGAAAAAATGGAGCGAAGGCCTTGCATATGAATTTAAAATGGTCATTGACTTCCCAAAATTTTGTAAATATTGGCAAAATTATTTGTAATGTCGTTCGCGGATAAAAACAAAATAAGCGGTACCTCGTAGTATGGAGAGGTCCGAATTTGTATTAACAACCTCACTTTCGTCTAATGGAACTTCACCCTAAGTTGGATACACATCCCAGTTTACACCCAATATAGCCTATGTTTACATAGTGGACGTTTGAACATGCGAGAACAGGTTCACGCGATTTCCCCCCGTTTTTATTACTAAAAATAAAATCGGCGTGCTCTTTCCCGTATCGGCGCCCTCACTTTCCGGTGTCGACGCCGCTACCTGACACTTTTTTTGTATGTTTGTACGAAATAATGAGCAGTTTTAGTACGAAGGGACACCTTTTGTACACTGCACTATTTAAAAACTGTCCAATATAGAGTAGCCTACACTAATTCAACCGTAGCTATATTAGCGTAAAGCAAAAAAAATGAATTATTAATTTGTAATTAGAGGGTCAAAAATGAAGGGCCCCGAACTACAGGAGTGTTATTAATACTAATAAAGATTCACTGTGTAGTTTCACCTCAAGTAGAAAAAAACCTATTTTTTCACTTTTTTTAATAGTTTTTTCTTTTATCTAACTTTCAATTTTATATTAATACATTTATATACTTCTATCTGACCGTAATATACCTTTAGTGTATATAATAGTACAAAAAACGAAAAGTGAAGAATGAAACACCTGTTAACGTTACGTCATTGTCTAAATATTGAAGCCTTTCAACGCCGCACTGCGTTGGTCAAATGTTGGCACTTGGCTAATGGCGTGGCCTGGCCGTTAACCTTAGTAGAATTTCCCGCGGTCAAGCGGTCACCGGCCCGTCATGGCAGTCAGATTGCCAGATGCTCGCTGGATCGAAGGCATCGAACTGTACTTTGACGATTTCGTACAGGAATCCAGATTAGGTGCGCTCCAGCAAATCTAAGTGCGGGGGCAGCTTTTCCCCATTTGTAAATCTGTATTTAGTCTTTACTGCCTGCTAAACAGCTGTGACGAACCGGTTGTAGGGGGGAACAGTTCCATGAGCTGTGTTTTTGTTTTCAAGACGCAAAGATACGGAATCCAGAAGGTTTAGCGTGCTTCAGCTGGTAATACATAGATCGCCAGTTTCACGTGCATGGCTTCCAGAAGCATTTCGATGCCCCTGTAAAGTTTGTAACAGAGAAAACCAAAAACTGAAATACACCATCAAAAGTTGTAAGCTACTCAAATTTTGTGACGAGAACTCGAGTAATCGTACACTTCGTACATTGTTAAGAGTATTTTCGGGTATGCTTACTCGAAGAACTGTACGATTATTCACATGTCGACATGTCCTGAGTAATTTACTAATTTTCGGTAGAGTGAAGTAATTACCCTAAAATAAGATAGCGGTTCGCCTGGCGATTTCCTCATCTGCTTAGTCTGTTTTGGTTGCCTAGTTCTACCTCCATTTTTACTCAATTCCCATGTGGTCAGACCTCAGCCTCATCTTATTTTCTTCTGGAACTCCATAACATCTATTTTTCTTTAATTTCTTCTTAACCGGGATCCCTCAGTACGGTGTTATATCCACCCGTTTGACCTGGAGGTGATTGTGAGTGTGAGAGGAGCAGTTTAGGGTTTCGTGTAAAGGAAGTATTTTTTTTTTGGTTTCCTGGAATTCAATCCTTTGAAACGGGAAAGAGAAGCATCTCTGAATAGAAGCAGGTCTCAATGGCTGCTGCCTCTGCAAACAGTAATCTTCCTCGGCGAATAATTAAGGTGCTTTGTAATTTTTCTTTACAGAGTTCAATGACTCATTGGAATACAGGTGGATTCTTTTGTTTGTGGATTTTCACCTTTATGACGCATTAGCCTATTTAAAGCACAAACGAAAGAAACTTTTGATTGATTATGACCTATTTTTATGCGGCTGTGAACGGTTGCAGGAAACGCAGCGTTTGCTAAGCGAACCTGGTGAGTCTAAATGCACAGTTGGAGGGGCAATATGTGGAGTAGTTTTAATTTTAGTTCCAGCAACAGTTTTAGTACCTATCCCAGCTGCACTTTCTTCCTCAGTTCTTTCCTCAGTTTCATTTGCAGTTTCTCTGCTGTCTTGTACCGAGTAACAAGCAGAATGCTGTATACTTTTAAGCCACATATAGAGGTAATGCACGGTCTTGAGATAATACACGAGAAATTTGTATGCTTGATGATTGTTGGTTGTTTCTACAGCTCCTGGAATTAGTGCTTCACCGTCAGAGGAGAATTTGCGCTACTTCAATGTGATGATTCTTGGCCCATCACAGTCTCCTTATGAAGGTATGTGTTTCCCATACAAATGCATGTATGGGTTTTGTAGCTAGAAGACTGCATTCAATTTTTTTAACATCAATCATTGTATTACAAGCAAAGAATTATCATTATTTTTCTGCCCATGAATTGTGGTTTTCACTGTTCGATGCTTGCTATGGCCTCACTTTTTTGTGGAGTTCTTTTGTATCTCTCAATTTTTTGGCTGCATATGGAAGAAGGCTGCTGATGTGACGTTTCCTACATGAGGGTTGTCTTAGTCTTTTTTGGAGCATCTTGCAGGTGGGGTATTTAAGTTGGAATTATTTTTACCTGAAGAGTACCCAATGGCCGCTCCAAAGGTAAAGTGTCTGAAGAAATTGCAGCCTTTACTCAGTATGTCTTTGTAAATGGCACGAAACAAGTCTGGGTTTGGTGGAATATGTAGTCAGGCCGTGGTGGCTTGTTTATGTCCTGGACCTCTTATGGAGGACATTATGTCGCGTCTGTCTCATTGTGTCTATTTTTGGTCGGGAATGCTGTTAATTTGATGTCTCCGGACTAATACCTGATTGGGTGATGACAGGTGCGGTTTCTAACTAAGATTTATCATCCCAACATTGACAAGGTTTGATTAGCCCTTCTCCTTCTTGTATATGACTTGTTGTATACAATGAGAAATTATATAAAATGGCAGTGATTATTCACCCTGTTCATAATTCCCTTTTTTTTCTGCATGAGGCATTGGTTCGTGCAAGGGAAATAAATGACTTGTAATATCCTGTTCTCGGACTGTTTGTTTTCTTTCAGCCATCAGGAGTGGTACATGTTATCAGCTCAGCCCATTGAGCCTGATGTTGATTTTTGGGTGGTGTGTATGCAGCTTGGACGAATTTGTCTTGATATTCTGAAGGACAAGTGGAGCCCAGCATTGCAGATTCGAACAGTGCTTCTGAGGTGATTCTCTCCCTCTTATAGACGTATTTGTGAATTTGAATCAATGGCATTGAGCTGCTCAGCCATAGTATTGTTTCATCAAATTTGACAGTTTGCAAATGACTGACGCCAGGGTTCCATTTAACTTACGCTCTCTGTATCCATGCGTTTTCTATTGCTTGTGTTTCTTCCACTTAACCCTTTTCATTCATAATCTATTTAAAACTGTTGTTACACTTATAGGTGATCAACTTTGGCACATTCACAAAATTGTATCAGTAATTTGAAGCGGGATTATTGTGCTGATATGTGTACCATTTTCCATGTCCTTGATCAGTATTCAAGCTCTGTTGAGTGCTCCAAATCCAGATGATCCTTTGGCTGAAAACATTGCAAAACACTGGAAATCGAATGAAGCAGAGGCCGTTGCTACTGGTATGTGTTTTGAACACTATTGAGTGAGTTTGCTGCTGTCATGTAGCAATTTGTTCCAGCCTGTAATATTCTGACTTGAACAATATTCTGGAAATCATTTAGTCCATGTAAGAAGTGAGGACATTTTTTGGGAAGCTTACAAGGTGGTTAGATATTCAGGGATTGGTCATATATGTTGTGTTTTTCTGTTACCTAAGTCAGACTTGTCTCAATGACGGTAAGGTCCTTTGTCCAAGGTGTCGTCGGCAGGTAAATAACGCCATTCAGCCAAGTATCTTCTTGAGGATAACTTCAAATTGTGGCTTTTTTTGTGATTTTGTCACTGCAGCAAGGGAGTGGACTCACTCGTATGCAACGGGAGCATGACATGGAAGCACGCCGGGGTTTACGATTTATGTTTCAGGATTCAGTAATTGTTGGATCGGTTGTTGAAAATGCAGCATCATGAGCAGGCATTGTTTGTCAATTGATCAGTTTAGGTCGTTAGTTGTACAGTCTTCTTTGTGTTGAGCGAAACCCTAGGGGGCAATTTGCCATGCTTCTCTGAGAAAGATTCTCACAAGAAGGCAAGGTATGGAGCCTGTTTGTATTTCATTCTTACCAGCCAATGTAAAGAGGAATTCTTGTTATTTGTAAGCTGGAGTTATTATGGGGCAAGCGACTTGTCTGCGCTGGTTTTATGCAAGTAGTGTAATAGTCCGGTGCAGGTTTTCTGGACCTGTTCATGTTTATGTTATTTACCAAAAAATATAGATGGGGATTTTTATTTCAAAGATCTGGCAGGATGCCCCTTGAGATATCCATTCTTACATTTCCTACCCAGGAGGATATACATGACAGGGCAATATGTAGAGACATAGTTTTGACGTTATGCACATGATGCAGTGAATGCTTATTCGGCACTTTTCACAACTAGATGAAGCTATGAATCGACGGAAGCTACAATTCGTTGGTGGAGTTTGAATCTCATTGGTGGAGGAATCCAGTTTTTCAGTTAGTGTATTTTTTTTTGTCCTGCTGAAGTTTGTCTCAACCATAATCTAGTCATTGTTAATGGTGTTTACAACTGGCGCATCCGGCTTTGTGATTCGAAAGTACCCGGCGGAGCTTTGTCCGCTTAATCAGCGTGAGTTTTTGCGCTTTCTTCTTTTGTTGAAGACAATGTGCGCGAGTAATCAATCTAGTAAAGAGGAAGTGTATTTCTGTACATGTAGCAGGACCCTTGATGTGGTGTTTTGCGTGCAGGATTGCATGCACACGTCACAGGCT
The DNA here is from genome assembly GCA_037447655.1 of Zygnema cylindricum. Lineage (NCBI taxonomy): Eukaryota > Viridiplantae > Streptophyta > Zygnematophyceae > Zygnematales > Zygnemataceae > Zygnema > Zygnema cylindricum. Next base: position 84,679 of record JBBHKE010002637.1, on the reverse strand, counting down.
TAGTTTATAAATGAACGTGAAATGCCTTCACTACCACATAACAACTGTCGTGTGCATTGCACTCATTTTGTCACTACTTGCAAGAGGAAGCCTGGCGGCCTGCCGCGGCGATGGCCTGGTAGCCCGGTGTGGCCTCTGTTTCATTTATGAGTTTTTTTGCGAGTTTAGCTTGTTATTTACATCACTTGCTCTGGCTGACCTTCACACAAAAATGTAGACAGAGTCCATCGGAATTTCTGTAGTGAAGTCATCCTGCTGCAGCACTCACACCGCTGTTCAAGGGCTGAAACAAGGTGGCACACAATTGTGTGATTTTGTTATGACAAATTATTCCAGATGTTCTATGCTGACTTAAATGGACGGTGGGAGTTTGAGAAGTTATCTTCCTTAGTATCCTTACTGAATCAAATTCAATACCTGCTTTTCTCACGGGACTATTTTTTCTTACAGCGAAGAAGCAATGGTGACATGGCGAAGGGTTTCAACGGGCAGTACGCCATCTTATCACTAAAGAGTGACTTAGGGTAAGGTTCCATTAGGCGGTCCCAGTAAAAGTACGGACAAGTCTACTGACAGCGTTTACTGGAAGTCCGCTCCATTATGTCGGGCCAGTAACAAGCATTCCTCAATTATGATTGGCGCCACGTGTCACTTAATGTGGCGGTGATCGCAAACCGCCAAAAATCGTACGCCGCGATCTCGGCATCCTTCGCGGCCGTCCGATCAAATTTGGATTTCAATCGTGGCCGTCATAAATACCTGCGCGGTATTCTTTCCGGCGTCAAACAAACCGCGCGGTATTTATTTCGTAATCGTACCGTACGTCGTACTTTCCACAACTGTTTCTATGCAGTATCCATATAGTTCTAGTTAAATGAATTATTCTTATAGTAACTATTTAAATAAATATCATACCGCTTAATGTCTAATATAATTAAGACTATATGGATAAGACTACCGGCTATTGTCGGTTTGACAAGTGGCAGGTACCAGGATCAAATCCTGGTCCTGGCAAAACTATCTTTTACAGAAAACCCCCTATAAAACAACTGTCTGTCTCCCTCTAGACAGCACAGGCAGCCATGGCTAACTCCTCCTTCAGTCTTCAGTGACTGCGACAAGTGTGGGGACTTGAGGAGGAGTTAGTGGCAGGCTGTCAATATCTACTATTTTGCTTTTTATTTTGCAATCTCTAGACCTAGAAAATACTTGAATTCCAACACGTATACTATTAATTACAGTGGTGTACGCTAATTAAGCATTTGAAAATTTTGAAAAAAAACATACATTCTAATCGTTTAATAATGCTAATTTGGGTCTCTGAAAAATATAAATGTCGGTCGCAAACATGTATACACTAATATATGTACCCGTACAAATTTTTGAAATCGTACGTCGTCACGTAAAATATTAATACGTACATGCCAGACTATTTAACCACAATTAAGCGTAGGCGCTACGCCGTAAAGTTTACATTTTTTGTCCAGTTGTGAAAAGTGTAATTTGTACAGTTGTAATGTTTCCGCAACGTTTGTTGTATACAAAGTTGGTCGCTTGTCCGTTGTACCTCTATACTGTACGTTAATAAGGGTTGTTTACGCTAATAATGTCGTGATGTTTGATTTTATTAGAGTGAATTAATGCTAATATGTGTGTTTACTCTAAAATGGTTGCACTTCCGTTTCTCTTCGACTTGTGACCGGTATTAGCGGTAATGTTATGACGTATTAGAGTAAACCCTTATTCTAAATTGGTCCAAAATATACAATCACAACAACCACCTCGTCTCAAGCTTATTTTGATTGGTCACCTAAAATTACACATGGTCAATTTTATATCCACGCAAACATTACGTCTCCAACACGACGTGACAAAAACCGCCTGTCATACCCGCCACCATTCCAAAAACGATCCGTACATAAAATTAGGAGCAAGCAGTTACTATGGCTCTTTCATGAAAATCGTCTGTCGCTTACCACGTGTATACTCCCTCCCTCAAAACTGACGAAAATTATGAAACTTTCCCGCATTCTCTGTCGTCTAAAATATTTGGATAACTCACTGACACGCCAAATATTAAAATTCAAATTTTGAACACCGAAAGTTTGAGGAAAGTTTCCTTCCTTTTTGTCCCAATTTTTTTTTTTTTTGTATATATATCCGGCATTCAGTCCAACAATGGCACTCTCTTACCACATTCTCCATATACCTAGGCTTTTGCATCCATATTATTTAATTTCTATCCTTTTTTGGTCAAGACGTTTTTTTTATATTTGCAAATATGTGGTCCATTACTTCCCATATTACCACTTTTTTTGCGGCGAAAAAACACCGCTACGGATGGATTATTGCCACCTCTTGCCGTAGAGGGCATGGATGGTAACGAAACCCAAGGACCCAACCCACCGAGTGAAGAACTCGAATCCCCCGACGTGGACCCCTTGGTGGAAAGGGCTATTACCGGAGATTTGGACTCACCGTGTGATAAATACGGGAATGTCTCGGTGTCGATCCGAAAAGTTCATCAAGTTTCAACGAAGATTACTCGACTTCGAGTAATCAATTGGATGATCGCCGATTGTCACGAGAATGGAAAGCAACTGCTCATCCTGAGGACTGTCAAGAAGTTCTCGCAACATTTTACGGGGGTGTACCGTACAAATAAGAGTTTTTACCATTGTCCTTACCTTCATATAGCAAACCCGGGTTACCTAATTTATGTATCATTGTTTCCCATTGTTTGTAATTGAATTTTTCTTATTGAATATTTTATATTTGATTGTAACTCCCTCATATTGCATGTTTGTGTATGCCCTATTATTCCCCTCTTACACCTCGTGTTGTTATGACGGCTGGTTGTGCAACATAGTCGCATATGGTTGTGCAACATAGTTGAATAAATTATTGTTGTGAGTCCAACCTATGGATCTGCGACGACATGGTGTCGTCACCTGAATTTGGTGAATTTTATGCTACTACATCGGAGTTTCGGGAAATGTTGGAGAGATCGAAAAGGCGACGACAATGCGTCGTCGCCTTAACGTTGGAAGTTTCCAAAGAGTACTTCGTGTCGGTTAATCGTTTAGCCGTCAGTATAACGTAACGTCTTACAAATGTCGAGCAAGCGACGACTTCCAATATTGAAACCGCGTGGTAAATGAAATATGAAATTCATTGTTTCGTTTCAAAGCGGCAACGTTGGAATTGCCGAATGCATCGGTGAGGCGACGAAGTACTTCAGTGCACGACCATACAATGTTAGTACCCGCCGCACGAAATCGCATTTTACTACGTTATGAAAGTAGGGTTTTATGTTTCTATTGTTTAGTTTCGCCTCCATTATTCGTAGCCGCGTCATCTTCAATTTTTTTTTACACACGTTTTTTAAGCTACGCTATGGAAGCCAGCAACAAGCAAATTAGGAGACGAAGTACCGTGAAGGCTCGTCGCTGTCGCTTTCCTCCCATTATCACGGCAACCGCGGAAGAGTTAGCGAGGCAACGGGAGGCGGCAACCCCGTTAGCCATTGGATGGGAAGGAGGAGAGAGAGAGAAGGGAAGGAAAAGAAGGCATCTGTTGAGGTGAGTAGGGAGGAGGAGAGGCGGGGGAAGGGGGAAAACGAACGGTCGGGAGAAGTAAGTGCGCGGGGCGAAGAGTAGAAAGGGGAGCAGGAGGCAAAAACAGAGGTTTATTATTGAGGGAGCGAGAGGGAAGGCGTAAAGGGATACATCGATGTGGGGAGGGGGGGAGCAGGAGAAGGGGAGCAATGGGAAAAACGGACGGAGGGATATAGCTGATGTGGAGGAGATGATGAAAGGGCCAAACAGGGAAGGGTTGATTGGAGGTGATTGAAATGGATGGGAGGAAGAGAATGTTGATCGAGCTTATTAGTGGGAGGTCATGATTAGGTTATGGTTAAGGATACACCATGAGGGGAGGGAAAGAGTAGAGGAGGAGGAGGATAAAAAGATGGTATGACGACGAGGTGGAACAAGCTGATAAAGAGAACAAGAGCGAGTGGGGAGGAAATGGAGACCATCCGGAGGAAGGAAGGAGGCATGGAGGGGGAGGGAAGGATAAAAGGAAATGGACGGAGAGGTGGAAAGGTGAGGCAGTGAGGAAGAGAACACATGAGGGGAGGAACCGAGGCCAAGATTAGGTGAGAAATGATGAGGAACGGTTGAGGAGGGGAGGAAGGATACAACAATGTCAGGGGGAGGAGGGAACAAAGTTATAAAACAAAAAGCCCATCATCGACGGACGAGGATCATTCCCCAACTTCGAGTTTAACGAGATTGGGATCGATGAACCCACGGTAAGATACTCGGGCGAACATCCCATCGATATTCTATGGAACGATGATGAGCCCGCCACCGCGACGCACTAAAGTCCGGATGGCGGGGACGACAACAAAGAGGATGAATACGATGGTGACGATGTGCCGCCCAACCGGAACGGAGAGAGGAGTCAGATAGGTAATCCTGTCCTCGCTCCTATCGAAGTGAGGATCCGCATTGCACCCTCCCACGAGAGAGTTGTTCGGGCCGAGCACATTCGGGCCGGTGGCCGGAACATTGGAGGTACGGTGAACCTCGCCCCCTAAACCCGAGGGAAAATCCCCGTCCAGAAATTCTCGACATCCCTCCAAATGTTCCCGCACATCCGACGTGGCTCTTCATTGACGGCGACGACCGTGGCTCGACATTTGCCCACATAAGGCAATTCGATCCAGCGGATCCACTACATCCGTGAGTTGTTCACGACGACCGCGGATTTCGGATTAGTGTTCCCAAGTTATTACGGCTTCACCATCCGTGGGACCCTTGACTATACACCGTATTAAAGTATTTTCGAAAAACTCCCAAGGTAGTGGCTTTGCGAGCGGCTCGTACTTCGATTCTTCATAAGTTCCGAAATCTTCAAGTGAGGCGACCCCGTTTATGCGAAATCCCAAGGGTTCCCCGTCCGGTTACCCCACCTCCACCACCGAGAGAAGAGGATTGGCATAGAATAATCGAGGCACTCACTGATCAATTGGCCGCCCAACAATAACCTGTGGCGAGGCTCACTCGGAAGTTGTCTAAAAAAAAACTGCGGTAATCGGTATGGTTCTGATTTGCAATTTTTTGAGTATTTCCTTCTCTTCTTATCTTGTCATTCCTAACCCACCCACTCACTATGTTATTATTATTAATTTGTTGTTTATGTTGAATATACCGACGACAGAGGCTAATCCATAAAGCAGCGACGAATTCCAGTCGTCGCTGAACCATGATTCTCCCATAGTTATGTTTTACGCCTGATTGCCTATTTCAACGACGAGCAGCTATCGTCGCTGAAATAGGCGACGACAATCTGTCGTCGCTAATTCAGTCCTCAATCTTGAATATATTCAGTCACTAATTATTTTTTGTTTTCGTACTCCAATTGCAGAGTACCAGAAGGGAAGGCGCTGGTGGGTAGAAAGGGGTGGCAGTACTAAAAACGATAAGGGAAACTACTCTCACCTTATCTATTCGGGTTTTGGAAGAAGAAGCGTTGCGGTAATGAAGGCGTTACCGGGAAGGGGTAGAAAAGGGTTACCATGGGTGTTGAAAGTTCACACCGAGTTAGTGGACGAATTTTACCGATTCCAAAAGGCAGGGATGAAAATGTCCATTGTCATTGTGGGAAAAATGGCAAATCATATCATTGCCGTAATGAACAAGGAGGGATCGGCGGAATTTATCGACGACAAAGGTGAAGAGATCAAGCCAAGAATCACTCGGTGTTGGATTCAACGTTTTTTCGAAAAACATAGCATTGTCGCCCGAGCCCAAAAGGGCAAACTACAATTAAGTCCGGAGAAGGAGGAATACATTGAGAGATCCGTGGCGTGTCACATGGGCGTATTTAATAGGGTATTTCTCTCGGGTAAGCTTCGTGTTTTCCTATAATTTGTTGATTCTTGTCATATAAAGTTGTTTTTTTGCTTCCCCTTTCATTATACTTACTTATGTTTTGTTTTATTTTGTTTTTTTCTATATTTTTGGTGGATAATAGGTCGTTTTAACGAGGACTTGGTGGAAAATATGGACGAGACCCATTTAATTGTAAATACGGACAACAAGAAAACTATAGGCTTTCGTAGCGACGAGGTTGTAAGGTACGCCGACGTTGAGGGCGGTGGAGAGTCCATGACATTGATGGTACGACTCACGGGAGGAGCGAACGCCCGAATCGAGGCTCCGATGATTATATTCACAAACCGCGCACTAAGTTACCTTTTTCGACGATGTACTGGGTAAGTTTCATTCAATTTTAATCGTTGACCTTTTATTCAACTTCATTGTTTTCCTCTATTTTTTGTCGTATTCCTCTCTACGAATATTTGTTTTACTGTTTCATATTGGTTTTTAATGTTTCTTCACCCCTTTCCCTCTAACTCCCTATCTCTCCCTCTCCCCCCCCCTCTCGGCCTCCTCTCCCTCTCCCGTTTTCTCTCCCCCTCATATACCTCACCCCCTCCCCCATCCTTGCTTTTTTCCGATTGTAGGAGTTTGCTACCGATCCGGCCCCAAAGGATGGAATGATAAAACCGTATTCCCGCAATGGATAGAAGTGCCGAGACGTGAGAAAATAATCTTCCTCGACAATTGTGGAGGGCAAAATAATTCCGAGAAGTTAAGCCGAATATTACTCGCCAAGAGGACAATTCTCCATTTCTTCCCTCTGTGCGCGACTCACCTTGTGCAACCCGCTGACTCTTTCGTCATTTCCAAGATTAATGAGGTTTGGTCTCAAAAATGGGAGGATTGGAAGATGAACGCGATCGAGAAGCATGCGTGGTCCCATCCGAGTGGCAAGGGTTGGTCTGGGAAGCTACTCGGGCTCGGGAAGGCTTTCTTCCTCAAGTTAGCTCGCGATTGAATTCGCGAAGTCAACGCAATGAAAGACGAGCATGGGATGGGTTTCGCACGTAAAGCTATGATCCAGTGCGGATTGTCATTGAAGGACGAGAAATGGGAGGAGAAAATGCTCACCTAAGATTTACAAATCATCATCATGAAATGGCGATGCCATTTCGATGGCGATGAGGTGCCAATTCCTTCTACAGTGGCACGAGATTTTGTTCGAGGCATTCAAGATGCCGACACTCGGGAGGATGAAGTCCTAGGAGACGTTGACTCTGAATGGGAGAACGAAGATTTTGAGTCCTTTCAAAATGAAGTGGTCTACTTTGTGAAGTGAAGAATCATGTTTAGCATAATATTATAGAATTAGTCTATTTTTTTTTTTATTGATTAGTACTTTTAGATGGTTAGTGTGGTAATTGTATTTAGCGTTACTCAAAGTATGTCGAGTAAATTGTATCCATGATAAATTCATTATAATCGAATCCTTATTTGTTCTTCATTTTGTAGTTTCTCACTAAAAATGATGTATGGAAAAAAGACTTAAATGACATTGGATGTTACGGATGTTTTCAGTGTTATTGGGGATTCGTCGGTTACATGTTGTACTCCACGATTGACGACAAATGCAATTCATTGCTAGGTCAAGTACAACATTAAGACAGTTTTAGCGACGAGACAGTCTCGTCGCTGAAATGCAAAACTTCGGCATGATAATCCAGCAACGATAACGTCTCGTCGCTGAATGGTTCTTTCGATGGTAAACTAAGTTGTACCATTCAGCGACAACAATATATCGTCGCTCGATGATACAACTTTGTCCCTACTACAAATAGAAGGTATACATAGGCGTATTAATAGGAATATACCCTATATTACTTGTGTGAGATGCGCAAAACGCCAAGTATTTCCACAGATACATCAAATGTAATCCCATTTTATTTTTTTCTTCCGAAATAGTACACAAAACATCCACTTCTTTTCTTAAGTTTGACCCGCGGAAATCAAGATCAAGAATCATAACTCATTTTTATTTTTTGTCTTTTCTTTTTTGATTTCGGCACTAAAAAGCCATTTTTTTATAAATCTCGATATCAAAATAACCTCGGATCATAGTTTTTTATCAGTGACAATTTCAATTTAAAAATAAAGAAAATTCATGTGGAATACAAAAAAAAACACACACATTAAAAACAAAGACAAAAATATGGATAACATAAAAGAAAAACAGGACAACCAATTCCTTTCATTTACATTCCTTTCACAGGGCACATAAGAATTGTACAATAATTTACAAATGTACACATAAACCATATCTATGTAAATGTACAGAGATATAATTGAAAACGGAACTAACGAAATCCTATCTCGGAAAAATACCGAATTAAAAATCATAGTAAAAACATATAAGATTAATCCTATCTAGATTTCTCCATATTGTAGTTGAATTTGTCAATTGTGAGGTAAAAAACCAAACTCAACAAACATCTATGCTACTCCTACCCTCTATCTTTTATAATCTCTCATTTTTTATTCCCCCTCTCTCCTCTCTCACCTCTACTCCCTTCCTTTCCTCACCTCCCTCTTTCTTCCCCAACCTCACTTTCCCCCTCTCGTTCAAAACTTATTCTTTTATACTTTAATGGTAATGCTCATTTTTTCATATGTAAAAGGAATAATGTGTACGTCACATAGGCAAATAAGACAAAAAAAATGAACCACTATCAAATTAGCAACCACAATCAAAATAATCAAAATGCAAGCAAAACAAACAAATAAACCACTATAAAACAAAAAATATAAGGGGGAGAGGCACATTACGAGAGAGAGAGGTAAAGGTAGAGAGATAGAAGAGAAGGGGTAGAAGGGAAATGGGAAAAAAATATAGGGAGAGAGAGGGATTGACGGATAGAGAGAGGCAGATTGATAGGGAGAGAGGGGGAGAGGGAGATTGAGAGAGAGAGGTAAGGGTAGAGGCATAGAAGAGGAGGGGGAGAAGGGAAATAAGAAAAAAATATAGGGAGACAGAGGGATTGACTGATAGAAGGAGGCAGATTGATAGGGAGAGAGGGGGAGTGGCAGATTAGGAGAGAGAGAGGTAACGGTAGAGAGATAGAAGAGGAGGGGGAGAAGGGAAATGGGAAAAAAATATAGGGAGAGAGAGGGATTGACGGATAGAGAGAGGCAGATTGATAGGGAGACAGGGGGAGAGGCAGATTGAGAGAGAGAGAGGTAAGGGTAGAGGCATATAAGAGGAGGGGGAGAAGGGAAATAGGAACAAAATATAAGGAGAGAGGGGGATTGAGAGGGAGGCAGATTGATAGGGAGAGAGGGAGAGGGAGAGGGTCACGCAAACCGGAAAAATGAGCGTTTTTCACTATAGATTCACGGAGATATAGAGGAGACAGGGTGGCTGGATGAAGAAACGGCAGGTGGATAGGGAAGAAATAGGGCTTAGTGAGGGCGAAAGTGAGAAATATGGATGGCGGAGGAAGGGAAGTAGGAGGAGAACGTTTGCGGTTACGGAAATATAATCCATGGACGAAATGTGGAACAGGCGGCGGAGCTTTCGCTTGCTTCCTCCTGAATGAAAAAACAATTGTCAAAACGAAACGACGTTGTAAGCGTCAAATCCCACCACAAAACGGTTGGTTGTGATTCGCCAAGAACGGATCCATTTTTTTATGGACTGTCCGCATTTGGCGTTTCCTCTCCCCAAATATCGCCAACGCCAAATATTGTTATTGTATACTATTAAATTCAAATAATAACTTTAATTAAGGGTTTTTTGGGACATCGACCCCGTATTAACATAAATGTTTACTTTATTTTGTAATGGACACCATATTACAATGGGCATTTATACTAAATGGAACCATTTTCACCTTAATACCATAAACTTGTACGCTAATTGAACCATAAACATAAAATAGCATTAATAATAACCATAACTGCTTACAAGGAACCTACTTGGAGTTGATAACATATATATCAAAGTTACAATAATACGCCGGCGCAACATTGCATTCAATTACGTTCATTTACTGAAAAAGTTGACTTTCCTCAGGCGAATATGTTTGACGTTCACACTGTCGACCATGCGGTTGTTGGTCAAATATGTACGAACGTAGCTTTTTACGACCCGGATGAACCCCTTTTAAGACCGCTCATTCTCATGCGTCCGCGGTTACTAAAACTAATTTATTGTAATTTTTAACTTAAAAAGGTACATTTATGTACGGTCTGACACTGACCGTACACCACTCTATTTAAGAGACAACGTACTGAATATAACCCTAAATAGAATAAAGAAAAAAATAGAATAAACTACGCTATTTGAGAATAAAACAAAAAAAAAGCGGGACGGGATTAGCGTACACAACGCTAATAGCGATTGGCGGTGTAGTTTAAAGTTTAAACAGTTCCAATATTAACGTAATTCTTTTTTTGAGTTAGGGTGAAGCTACATTTAGGGTTGAAAATGTGGTTATTTACTGCCGGGCGTTCTATTTCAAACAATGCCGTACCAAATAATTTTTTTCTGTCACAAAAACTAAGTTACTGGATGACTGATTTCATTCTCCAAGGTTATGGGCGTAAACCTTGACCGTCGGATGCAGAATCGGATACGCCATCGGTAAAACCTTACAGTTTGCAACAAGTGGCCTGAAAGAGTTCAATTTTAGGAGCCTGAACGAATAGCATTGCGCCTCGTGGAAAAGTAAATAAATATCCGCGACGTGCGCGCGATTATGTGGCTACACGTTGCAGAGGCCATGTGCCTTCCGCCAGCGTGGATGCAAAGCCAGCGGAAGCCGCGGGAAAATCTTTGACGGAAGATATACTAATTAACCGGTACTTCTATACATGGGCACATACCCTAAGTTGTAGTAGTACTTTTGATTAAATGTTTTTAATTTTCTAATTTATTATGAAGTCAAAGTCGGTCAACGCATTTTTAAAAAAATTGCATGTGTTCCGTGCGCATACATCATTATTTTTTCGACGTTTCATGCGTGCGTTTAAAATGCTTGGTACCTCTATGCTGCTGTATTGAATGTTCAAAGGACGACGACGGCGGTTCAAAGTCCTGCAGTGTTTTCGCGAGTACAATGAACTAGTCGTACGGATGTTGTTTTGGCTACGTTAGCTTTTCGGCGAAATACGCGACTTTAACCCGACTGCAATATCCGGCAATATTTTGAGGAAGCTCGTTTGTACGGTTTTCATAGAAAGCCGTACATTATTCCAACGTCCGTCTGTTGCGGAAGTTATTTTTTTTCCGGTGGAATAGGCCATGAATGAAAGGATCGTCGTTCGACAAATATAATTTTTTTTTCGCACGTACAACTGATTTTAAAAGTTTTATATTATTATCTAATTCGGAAAATCATCGGAATGGGAAATGCTCCGGTGGGAATAGGCTATCATACCGTGTTCCCACTGGAAAAAAAACCACTTCCGCAACAGACGGACGTTCGAATAATGTACGGCTTTCCGAGCACCAACTTTGTAGATTTCGGAAGTTCTCGGAAAACTGTACAAACGACTTCCTCAAAATATTGCCGCATATAGAAGTAGGGTAAAAGTTGCGTCTTTCTGTGAAACAGGCCAACGGTAACCCGAAAAGCTGACGTAGCAAAATCAACATCCGAACGGCTATTTTGTTGTTTTCGCGCGAAAAATCTGCATGACTTTGAGCCACCGTCGTCGTCCTTCGAGCATAGTAAATTTGAAAATTTGCAGGTTTGTTTTCGCGCCTTTGTTTGATGACGTCAAAGCGTGTGACGTGTCATAGGACACCTTCGATCGGAGTTACGTGCCATAATTTTGGTGTGAACGACACCCGTTTTCCGATGAGTTTTCGGAAAATCATCGGAATGGGCAAAAAGTTACAAATGCTCCGGTGGGAACCGGCTATCAGAATTTGTGATAGCCTATGCCCACCGGAGCATATGTAACTTTTTGCCCATTCCGATGATTTTCCGAAAACTCATCGGAAAACGGGTCTTGTTCACACCAAAATTTTGGCACGTAACTTCGATTGAAGGTGTCCTGTGACACTTTGCATGCTTTGACGTCATGAAACAAAGGCGCGAAAACAAACGTGCATATTTTCAAACGTACTCCTTTCAGTAGTTGCCTGCAACTTTTTCGCGCGAGTACAATGAAGTAGCCGTTCGCATGTTTTTTTCCTACGTCAGCTTTTCGAGTTACCGTTGGCCTGTTTCACAGAAAGACGCAACTTTTACCCTACTTCTATATCCGGCAATATTTTGAGGAAGTTCGTTTGTACGGTTTTCCGAGAACTTCCGAAATCTACAAAGTCGGTGCTCGGAAAGCCGTACATTCTTCGAACCTCCGTCTGTTGCGGAAGTGATTTTTTTTCCGGTGGGAATAGGCTATCAGATTGCCAGAAGCTCGCTGGATCGAAGGCATCGAACTGTATTTTGACGATAGGTGCTCTCCAACAAATTTAAGTGCGGGGGCAGCTTTTCCCCATTTGTAAATTCGTATTTAGTCTTTACTGCCTGCTAAACAGCTGTGGCGAACCGGTTGTAGGGGGAAACAGTTCCATGAGCTGTATTTTTGTTTTCATGACGCAAAGATACGGAATCCAGAAGGTTCAGCGTGCTTCAGCTGGTAATACATAGATCGTCAGTTTCACGTGCATGTCTTCCAGAAGCATTTCGATGCCCCTGTAAAGTTTGTAACAGAGAAAACCAAAAACTGAAATACACCATCAAAAGTTGTAAGCTACTCAAGTTTTGTGACGAGAACTCGAGTAATCGTACACTTCGTAGAGAGTAGCGACGGACAAAACGTACGGTCGAGTGCGTCAAAACTTGACAACTGTGGTCATTCATCCTCTTTTCTGGAAAGCCTTTTTGGAATGCAGAATTCCGACTTAGAAGAAACACGAAGTCATATCTCGAATGTATGATCCGTACTCTAACGAAATGTTTTAAATGGTGACCCAATATCAAATATCCAATCAAAATCATCTAAAATGAAATGTAAAAAAAATACAACTAAAACTTTTTTTTTAACTTCGAAGAAACGATTTCCCCACTTCTTACCTCCAGCAGGTAAAACAACTTTCCTCACCCACCTAACGCCGCCCATCTCCCATCCGACTACCATCCGAAACCTCCCTCTCTCTGCGTCCCTTCAGCGGTTTAGCCCAATCTGCCCGCCCACCCTCCCTTTCTCCCTCCCTCCTTCCCTCCCTCCCCTCTAGGATTAAATAAATCTTGAAAATAACCAGAATCATGCGAGTTATTTTTTTTTTTATGCGAAAACGCAGTTATAATTTTGGAATTGGAAATGAATATTTTCAAAGATATTTGCATTAAAGATGAAAAGTTGGAATGGGCTATTATTTGGTTTTGGAGAAATATCAGAACCCTATATTACCAAACGGGATATTTGTGGGAGCAATATGACGATTCGACGGGAAAAGGAAAAAGCTCTCATCCTTTTTCGGGATGGACAGCTATCCTTGTTTTAACTATGGCCGAATGTACTAATTATTAAAAAAAAAAAACTTATATAAAAACCTTTCTTTTTTACCTGTTTTGTCTTTTTAATCCCAATGGCTTCATATTGTTATCTTTTTATTTGTTTAAAAAGTTTTCCCAATTGTCTGTCAAAGGTCAAAACTGTTTATTTATAGTTCCTGACGTACGCTATAGCTTTTTTTCATACTCTTCTTGTAGTATGTGGCATTTTGGCGGATTATATAAAGTTTCAAGTTAGACCTCAGCCCCATATGGCGAAAATTTGGGCCTTAGGAAGTACACACACTCGTAAAATCTCTTAAGAACACACTGAACTCTTAAAAAACCCTAACATGTAGGGCCCCTTCAGAAGTACACAGACTCGTAAAATCTCTTAAGAACACACTAAACTCTTAAAAAACCCTAACATGTAGGGCCCACTACATCAATTACATCCATTGCACCAGCCGCAGGAGATAGTTTTTTTAATAGAAATCTTTTGAATAGAAACCAGTCACATGGTCTTTTTGAATCCCTCCTCCATAAGAAAAACTTTGATGTGCAAACAACAAACCAACAGCAACATTTGACGTTGTCATTTGACATTTGACATTCGACATTGGAATTTGACATTTGACGTTTAACATCAATATTTGATTGCATCCTACAACATACATAACGACAATTACAATACCACCATTAAATCCAGAAATATGTTTAAATATAAGCGAACAAGAGGGAGTCTAGTAAGAAAAACGTTTCAAACAGAGTTTTTGTGGACACTGGAAGAAATCAATTTCTTCCAGAGCTTGGAAAAAATAAGGAGGCCTCTACAAAGTCTTGAAAGGGATGGAGTTCAAAGGGACTATTGATAAATGTTGGAAGACAAAAATGCTTTTCTGTGCTCTGTCGGATCGGATAGGTCCCCGAAAACACACAATAAAAAGTATGGAATTTAAAAGGGAAACATAGACAAAATGTAGAGAGAAATAATCTCCTTTGAAACCATGTATACAATGAGCTTCAATAAGGCCACACAACCAGTTTTGTGATACTGTAAATTATACTCCATACTCCAGTCCTATGCTTCCAAAAATGATGTTTTGTTTTTGTTTTATGTGCTAAGGGAATCAAATTGAGAAAAGTGATGTGCGACTAATGAGTGTGGTGTGGGCCATTATCTGAGGTGAGAAAATCATGGGAGGGGATAAAAATCGAAGCAATTAAAAGATAGGAGAAACAAAAAAGAACAAGAAAATGAAAGAGAAGCAAAGGGAAGAAGGTGACTTCTCGTTATAACAGTTATTTAAAATGCACAAATGAACTTTGTTTAGTACTAATTGGTCAATCACTTAATACGGGAAAAAGTGCACACATTACATCGCTCTTCTTCCTAGCAAAGGAGAGAGGGAGTAAGGGCAGATTGGGAGGGAGGGAAGGAGGGAGGGAGGGAAGGAGTGATTGAGGGAGGGAAGGAGGGAGTGAGGGAGGGAGGGAGGGAGGGAGGGAGGCGAGGGATAACAGAAGGGAGTGAGGGAGGGAGTTAGGGAGGGCAGATTGGGAGAGAGGGAGGGAGGGAGGGAGGGTGAGAGAGAAGAGGGATGTTGAGAGGGAGGAAGGGAGAGAGAGAGGGAGGGAGGTAGAGAGGGAAGGAGGGAGGGCAGATTGGGAAGGTGGGAGGGAAGATTGGGAGGGAAAGAAAGTGAAAGAGTGGAGAAAAAAAAGTAAAAGAAAAGTAAGTTTAATGTTTAGTGTTAAAAGAAAGCGAAAAACTGAAAAGAAAAGAAAGTGTAAGGAAAACGAAAGTTTTGTTCATACAGGACTTTGCAGGTTGTTTGTTTTTGTAGCTAAATTTTTTTCGGGTGAGGTTTGTTTGTTTTTTTTTTTTTTTACACCTCTTTTTTTATTTGGGGGCCTCGATCGGTCACCTTGGAAAAATTATTTGTTGTTGTACGGGTGAAACACGATGGTTTGGTACGGACGGATTCGAGTCATCGGCGCTAAATCGTACGGCAACTTGAACCACATCGCGACGTTTTTGTTGACGTGAGATGACGTCAAGGGCAATTCACGTCCAAACAAAAAAAAAGGACATTCATTTCTTCATCTCATTCACCATCCGTTTCTAGTGTGAATCCAGCATATGAAAGGAGCGCGTCGGGACAAAAGTCTGACTAGAAACAAATCTGATTTTTTGTCGTCTAGCAAAAAGACAAAATAGCGTGTGGCGGCTCTTTTTGAGAAGGACTTTTTTGTCTCTCGAGTTGGACCAATGGTATTCTTGTAAAGACAGTTGTCACTTGGCTACAGTACAGTACACCGTGAATAGCCATTAGTGTTAATGTTTTTTTCGCCACTTAAAAACATCTTTTCTCCGTACACACTTGTCGGATTGTGGATCTGACGGTTTCGATTGAAAGGTAAGATTCTCAGCTTCCAATTGGCGGTCTCAAATTGAAAATCGGACAAGTGTGTACGGAGAAAATATGTTTTAACTTTTAAGTGGCGAAAATATTATCAACACTAATAGCGATATACGGTGTACAGCTCAAAAATGTACAGCTTTTCCGTACGTATGGGCTGAACTTCTCCAACTAACCGCCTAACCGTAATTCGAAGACTGACGGACACGTGTCACCTATTCTTTGATTGATTCAGACCCCTATTTGTTGGTGAATATAGAAGGACCAAAGGTAATGATTTTGGGGATCAAATCCGAATACGACAAAAAAAATCCATTTTATGACGGCTATAAAATATACTTAAGGGGCAATTTTAGAGCATTCCAGTTTGTTTTAATTTAAGAAAGTACAAAAGTACATTTATGAAAACGGATCCCCCTAGATTTCCCCACCTCTGCCAATCATTGAGTTTGCACGTGGATTATTTTATTTTTTTGTCGTTTCTGCGTTTTCCCACCATTGGAGGCGAGAAACGTGCAAGCCGACAGCCTTTCCTTAAAATTAGGTCTTTTGCCGTACGATTTCATACGGTCTCTATTTTGGCTCTATCTTTAGGGTCCTACTCTATTTGTCGGTGGTGAACAGTGTACGAACGGGCTCGGCTCCCACGAGGGACACAACTCTGTCCAAAAATCGGTTTGTACGGCAGGATACGACGAGCCGTAGAAAACAAACCCGGAAAAGCTCTTCGATTGCGACACCCGCTAGAAAATCTAGCGGGCCAATCATGTTGTCGGGCGTAAATAACAAAAAACTCTAAATAAAAGGACAAAAAATGTCACTATTCATGATTTTTTTATTTTTTTTAATTTCGAGGAACAAAATTTTCGGCGTCGCAAAATCGTTACGCGATTCGTCAAAATTTTAGGAATCGGTCAGAGAAAATTTTTTGAGGACAGCCGTAGTAAAAAAAAAAAAAAAAGTAGTTCGTTTACTGTTTTTGTCGCTTTAAGGCAGCGCGACGAGCAATGATTGGCTGGAAATTTGAAAGGTCCGTACCAAGGGTTGTACCAAGGACGCATCGTACGGACGATCTGACTTTGGACAAGAACAAGTGTGCCTAATTGGAGCCGAACCTTAATTCTTGACCTATATTTGTCGTACATAAGCCACCGACAAAATCAAACTTTGCGTCAGTCCAAAGTCCCGATTTGTCCGTACTGTAGGCACTTGTCCACGGAATTTTGTTTTTGACGTTTTTATTTTTTCCGGGCAGCTCATACCTATGCCTATAAGCCTATAGGTACAGTACCTATTAGTGTTATTGTTATTTTTGCCACTCAAACCATCTTTTCTCCGTACACACTAGTCCGATCGTGGATCTGACGGTTGCGATTGAAAGGTAACATTCTCAGCTTCCGATTGGCGGTCTCAAATTGAAAATCGAACAAATGTGTACGGAGAAAAGACGTTTAAGGGTATGGTTACATCAGGCGAAAAGTGAGGTTTAATACAGAAATTTGTACTTGCTTGTACCATGCCGTACTATATTTTCGTGAGTTTCTTGAAAAACAACATTACAGAAAATAGGATAACGATTCTCCAAGTATCCGGGAGAAGATGTCGACCGTCCGATTACATTTTGGTCTTCATCTGCGAAGCAATTGCTCCATGCGCCTCTGTATTGGTGAACCCACCTCCGCGAGGTGGGTTCACCAATACAGAACCAGTCAATTCGTTACACTTGGACGATAGACACATGTGTAGATGAAAAATGAAAATTTTCACACGCCCCCAAAGTCACGTGCCTTCGGACAAGGTGACCGTAAAATCTTTGCCGAAAAGAAATACGGTTTTTTCCTGAAAGTCAGCAGAGTGAAGGAGATCTCTGAGTTTCCGTAAATATTCAGTTTCAGTTTAAAGTAGACGTTTTTTTGCGATCTTTTGAAAAGTCACGTACAATACGTAGAAACTGGAAAAAAGGAAAAAATCGCGCGTATTGAACAACTAGGGAGAAAACCAATTCATAAAATATGAAACATTCTAAGTATTTTTTTGGATTCCGTACATCCACGTCAGTTTAAAAAAGCATCTTTGCGTACTATTCATCTTGATCCGTACTTTACCCGTATGACCTTTTTCTCCGTAACCAGCTCGAATATCGTACGCCTATACGACAATAAAGTACGATATGTGCATTATTGCGTTCCCAATTTCCCGCGAGTCGACTTCCGTTTCAGCAAATCTTCGGAGTCTTTCGCACGTGCGTATCTCACAAATTTAAAAATGAGTAAAATTCTGCGTCCTACTCTCTTCTCCTTCCTCCCTCCCTTTCCCTTCCCTTCCCCTCCGACCCTCCCCCTTTCCCTCTTCCTTCTCCCTCTTCCCCCTCCCTTTTCCCTTTTCCCTTATCCCTTCTCCCTTCTCCCTTCTCCCCTCTCCTCCGTGGAAAAATAAAATAAAAGAAAGTAGTAATCAAAAATAAAAACTTTAATTAAAAAAAAAAATCATGGCACTAAATCCTTTGAAATTTTTCCCAATTCCCCTCCCTCTCCTCCTCCTCATTATCTCCACCTCCCTCTTTCCCAGCGTCACTTCCCTTTCGCACGTGCGATCACCTCCGGATTCCCCGCCGCGATTCCCGCGTCACGTGACACAAAACCTTAGAAGAGAGAGAGACTCTTCTTCACGAGACGATGAGTCCCGCATGGAACCTGTCCCTGTACTCAGTTCCGTTGGAACTGTCGGAGCTTCGGATTCCGTGTCAACGGAAACTGAAACGGAAACCGGGGAATATTCGGAGACATTTGAGGTTTTGCGTGAGGTGGAGGTGCCACGTGGCGTCCAGGCGTGCCACGTGGCAGTGATGACGTGGCATCTGTTCGCCAACCTGCCGCCGCCATTTGAAGGGAACTATACGCCTCCGACGGACTGCGGAAATGTGGGTATTTTATTTGTTTTATTTAAATGATTTTTTATCCATCTAATTTTTATTATTTTTTATTTATTCATCTATTTTATTTATTTTATTTATATATATTTAAAATGTATATGTACGTGTTTTTTTTTTTTTTTTTTTTTTTTTTTGTGGAAAAGGTTAATATTTTTAAAAAAATAAATAAAGAAGACGTTCCTACAGATTTCAAACTTACTGCGTGCGAGTAGTGTAACACTGCAACGTCCCTTTTCGTAAATGTCCGTACATTTTCGATAAAATTCCGTACATTTTCATGAAATTTCTGTTCAGTTTTACTGGAAAGGAAGTATTAATAAGTGCAACGTATCTTTTGTCAAAGTCCGTAAATTTTCCGTAAAAAAACGTACATTTCTCGTAAAAGTCCGTACATTTCCCGTAGATTTTGTTCAGTTTACTCGACCGAAAGTACTCCGCGTTTTTTTGCGATTTTTTCAAAAGTCACGAATTACACGTAGAAATCGGAAAAAATAAAAAATAAATACACGATTTGAACAATAACGATTTTCGTCCTTTTTGTTTTTATGACCTTGACAACAAGTACGTATTTTATATTTTTATCTCACCGAGGTCTTTATCATTCACACTTGCGGGCGGTATTTCACTGCGAACAAATTGTAAGGGTACTTTCGCATGTGCTAAGTTACAGTTATTTTCTGTTGTTTTCCTCCATAACTTAGAAAAAAACGAGAAAATCCGCAGCTGTACCAAAAAAATGAAATTGACACTGTACAAGTTGCGTTTCTTTACAACTTTAAATGTAATGTAATTTGTCGTCTAGCGCGAAGCAATTTGTCGTCTAGCGCATTTCGACCCAATTTCGCGTCCTTCCAGCTCATCGTCAAACTTTATATTAAATCACCTCGCGAGGCGATTTTAAATAAAGTTCCATGAGGTAAACGAATAGTCAGATGCTGTCGCACATGACGGATGTTTTTTATAATTTTTGAGCGCGGTGTACCAAAAAAAAAACCCACCGCACCTTTCCAGCCTGTGCTTTTTTTTTTGTACGGGGGCCGTGGAGGGGGTTTCGACCAACGGACGCCATTTCGCAAAAGCGAAGTGCGTGAAAGCGCATCTCTCTCTCTCCCTCTCCCACTAACGCGTCTATCTCACAATTCTTGCAATGAAAAAAGGCAAGAATGGTATCAAATGAAAGATCTATAAAAAATATTTATTTCGGCTGTGTTCCAGCTTATTTTGGTGGCAAATAGAGTGAGAACGGACGAAAAAACAAAATCGGGAAACTATGGCGGAATGTTGTGAAATTTGTGACGTCGACGCTATCATAAGTACGCGTGACGTCAAAATGTCACAAACCTTAAACATCTACAATGTCACAAGTAGCTAGACGTCTACAACCGTCCCTATTTTGTAAACGTCATCAATTGTCGCGAGTTTTGTACTCGTCTACAATCGTTACAAATTACACCCACGTCTACATCCGTCACAATCTAAAGTTACGATTTCATTTCTTTACATACGAATGCTCTGAAATTTGTACGGAGAATCTTCGATAAAAAACAAAATAACAAGACTAAGTTTCGGTTACATGCGAAAGTACCCTTAGGTTATTAAACGTCAGAGCGTCATGTAAGCGCTTTCGTACAAAGTTACGCATGCGACAGCGAAACAGATTACAATCTGCTCGCGACGGAATGCCGTCCGTACATCTGTGGGGACGTTTTCTGGACAGAGTACGGACAATCATTGAAAGAAATGAATTATTTGCTAGAGTACTGTAGAGTACAGTACAGTACAGTACAGTACTGTACTGTCCTGTCCTATATTGTAGCTTTTCTCAAAGTTCCCTGCTGCCTCGCGGGCAGACTGGTTTGTTTCGCCAACATTCGGGGAGGCTCGGCTTTCCCTTCAGCGTACGGACGTACGATTATCGATGCCACACAATTTAGGGAATCCAACCTGAACAAGCGTTATGCGCCATAGCATCGGAGGAGTACTCACTCCCATGCTGAAATGTATGGATCACCAATCGCGGTATCGTACTTCAAAACCGTACGGCTACCTAAGAGAAAGTACGCGTGAGTGTATACCAAAAGCTGCAAATTAGGACGGCGTTCCATCAGGTTGTTTAGTGTTTACAAAGTTTCGTACTTTGGTGTACCACCAATCGTGCCATTGTACTTCAAAACCGTACGAATCTTAACATTTACGACGTGTGCCGAAAGCAACAGACTAGCCGTACTCTGATAAACTGACAGGCAAGGCATGAGAAGGGCCACGAGGTCGACGAATCCTGCCCGATTGAAAGTTTGTCTTTTATGACCTTTATAACACCATAATTTCCTTTAGAAGGTACACTACTGTAGAGAGAACATACTCCCCGATCTGGGTTGACGTCATGGTTTGGAGAGTGACACGTGGCACCGGCAGTAAAATGTATTTATAGATCTTGAGGTTCTTGAAGTTTTCCCTCCCACAGGCTGTGCAGCATTTTCCTGCAGACGAAGGGCGTTCTTGCCACGTGGATTTCGCCTTTGTAGCACCATAACTACTTTTGGAAGAAACAAAAGAGAACAAACTTTCCGATCTCGATTGACGTCATGGTTTGGAAGAGTGACACGTGGCAGCGGCAGTAGAAAATAATCAGTTTTCCCTCACATAGATTTTGCAATATTAGGCGACGGGCGTTCTTGCGATTCCTGTTTCCGATCGTACGGTAACATTGCATTTCCTCGATACTCCGTACGAATTCGAATTTACAATCACTGCATAAAAACGAATGTCAATTTTAAATTCTGGAAATTGTTGCAGGAAGCCGACAAACCACCTGTGATTACATGCAGTGTGCAGGTGTACGGAACCGTACGAACGAAGTACAGATTTTTGGACGAATGTGGCCGAAGCTCATCTTGGCAGTCGCCGTTTTGCTGATCTGCGCACATGGCGCCGTGGCAGAGGTGAGGGGAGGGGAGGGGAGGGGAGGGGGAAGGGGAGGGGGAGAAGGGAAGGAAGAAGCTGGATAGAAAGGGGGAGAGGAAGAGGTTCATAGAGGGGGGAAGATGGAGGGAGGGGGAGAGGGGACAAGGGGGAGGGGGAAGAGAAGACAGAGGAAGAGAGGGAGAGAGAAGGGGAGGAGGGGGAGGGAGGGAAATGGGAAGCAGGAAAGCAAAGGGGAGGAGGAAGGAGAGGAGGAAGGGGGGGGGGGGGGGTGGAGGAGGAATGGGACGGGGAAGGGAAAAGGGAAGGGGAGGAGGGGGAGGGGGAAGGAGAGGGGAGCGGGGGAGCAAAAAACAAAGGCGAAGACTGCCACAATTGAGTGTGAAATAATATGTCACATTGGCTACCAATTTTCTGTGATTTTTTTAATAAATGTTATTTCTATGATTTTTTTTATCAAAATGTCATTTTGGTGGAAAATTCTACGATATGTTTAATCCATTTTATTATTATTTATTTTTTTGTTCAGAAGAAGGCCTCGCATTCGGCCTGTCGGAGCAAAGCGGAGCGACACCTCTACCACACCGCATTTAGAGAGGAGGTGAGACTGGGTACCTCTACCACACCGCATTTAGAGAGGAGGTGAGAATGGGCACCTCTACCACACCGCACTTAGAGAGGAGGTGAGAATGGGCACCTCTACCACACCGCATTTAGAGAGGAGGTGAGAATGGGCACTTCTACCACACCGCATTTAGAGAGGAGGTGAGAATAGGCACCTCTACCACACCGCATTTAGAGAGGAGGTGAGAATGGGCACCTCTACCACACCGCATTTAGAGAGGAGGTGAGAATGGGCACCTCTACCACACCGCATTTAGAGAGGAGGTGAGAATGGGCACCACTACCACACCGCATTTAGAGAGGAGGTGAGAATGGGCACCTCTACCACACCGCATTTAGAAAGGAGGTGAGAATGGGCACCTCCACCACACCGTATTTAGAGAGGACGTGAGAATGGGCACCTCTACTACACGGCATTTAGAGAGGAGGTGAGAATGGGCACCTCTACCACACCGCACTTAGAGAGGAGGTGAGAAAGGGCACCTCTACCACACCGCATTTAGAGAGGAGGTGAGAAAGGGCACCTCTACCACACCGCATTTAGAGAGGAAGTGAGAATTGGCACCTCTACCACACCGCATTTAGAGAGGAGGTGAGAATGGGCACCTCTACCACACCGCATTTAGAGAGGAGGTGAGAATGGGCACCTCTACCACACCGCATTAAGAGAGGAGGTGAGAATGGGCACCTCTACCACATCGCATTTAGAGAGGAGGTGAGACTGGGTTCCTCTACCTCACCGCATTTAGAGATGAGGTGAGAATGGACACCTCTACCACACCACATTTAGAGAGGAGGTGAGATTGGGCACCTCTACCACACCGCATTTAGAGAAGAGGTGAGAATGGGCACCTCTACCACACCGCATTTAGAGAGGAGGTGAGAATGGGCACCTCTACCACACCGCATTTAGAGAGGAGGTGAGAAAGGGCACCTCTACCACACCGCATTTAGAGAGGAGGTGAGAATAGGCACCTCTACCACACCGCATTTAGAGAGGAGGTGAGAATGGGCACCTCTACCACACCGCATTTAGAAAGGAGGTGAGAATGGGCACCTCTACCACACCGCATTTAGAGAGGAGGTGCGAATGGGCACCTCCACCACACTGTATTTAGAGAGGACGTGAGAATGGGCACCTCTACTACACGGCATTTAGAGAGGAGGTGAGAATGGGCACCTCTACCACACCGCACTTAGAGAGGAGGTGAGAAAGGGCACCTCTACCACACCGCATTTAGAGAGGAAGTGAGAAAGGGCACCTCTACCACACCGCATTTAGAGAGGAGGTGAGAATGGGCACCTCTACCGCACCGCATTTAGAGAGGAGGTGAGAATGGGCACCTCTACCGCACCGCATTTAGAGAGGAGGTGAGAAAAGGCACCTTCTACCACACCGCATTTAGAGAGGAGGTGCGAATGGGCAACTCCACCACACCGTATTTAGAGAGGACTTGAGAATGGGCACCTCTACTACACGGCATTTAGAGAGGAGGTGAGAATGGGCACCTCTACCACACCGCACTTAGAGAGGAGGTGAGAAAGGGCACCTCTACCACACCGCATTTAGAGAGGAGGTGAGAAAGGGCACCTCTACCACACCGCATTTAGAGAGGAAGTGAGAATTGGCACCTCTACCACACCGCATTTTGAGAGGAGGTGAGAATGGGCACCTCTACCACACCGCATTTAGAGAGGAGGTGAGAATGGGCACCTCTACCACATCGCATTTAGAGAGGAGGTGAGACTGGGTTCCTCTACCTCACCGCATTTAGAGATGAGGTGAGAATGGACACCTCTACCACACCGCATTTAGAGAGGAGGTGAGATTGGGCACCTCTACCACACCGCATTTAGAGAAGAGGTGAGAATGGGCACCTCTACCACACCGCATTTAGAGAGGAGGTTAGAATGGGCACCTCTACCACACCGCATTTAGAGAGGAGGTGAGAAAGGGCACCTCTACCACACCGCATTTAGAGAGGAGGTGAGAATAGGCACCTCTACCACACCGCATTTAGAGAGGAGGTGAGAATGGGCACCTCTACCACACCGCATTTAGAAAGGAGGTGAGAATGGGCACCTCTACCACACCGCATTTAGAGAGGAGGTGAGAATGGACACCTCTACCACACCGCATTTAGAGAGGAGGTGAGAATGGGCACCTCTACCACACCGCATTTAGAGAGGAGGTGAGAATGGGCACCTCTACCACACCGCATTTAGAGAGGAGGTGCGAATGGGCACCTCCACCACACCGTATTTAGAGAGGAGGTGAGAATGGGCACCTCTACCACACCGCATTTAGAGAGGAGGTGCGAATGGGCACCTCCACCACACTGTATTTAGAGAGGACGTGAGAATGGGCACCTCTACTACACGGCATTTAGAGAGGAGGTGAGAATGGGCACCTCTACCACACCGCACTTAGAGAGGAGGTGAGAAAAGGCACCTCTACCACACCGCATTTAGAGAGGAAGTGAGAATTGGCACCTCTACCACACCGCATTTAGAGAGGAGGTGAGAATGGGCACCTCTACCGCACCGCATTTAGAGAGGAGGTGAGAATGGGCACCTCTACCGCACCGCATTTAGAGAGGAGGTGAGAAAAGGCACCTTCTACCACACCGCATTTAGAGAGGAGGTGCGAATGGGCACCTCCACCACACCGTATTTAGAGAGGACGTGAGAATGGGCACCTCTACTACACGGCATTTAGAGAGGAGGTGAGAATGGGCACCTCTACCACACCGCACTTAGAGAGGAGGTGAGAAAGGGCACCTCTACCACACCGCATTTAGAGAGGAGGTGAGAAAGGGCACCTCTACCACACCGCATTTAGAGAGGAAGTGAGAATTGGCACCTCTACCACACCGCATTTAGAGAGGAGGTGAGAATGGGCACCTCTACCACACCGCATTTAGAGAGGAGGTGAGAATGGGCACCTCTACCACATCGCATTTAGAGAGGAGGTGAGAATGGGCACCTCTACCACATCTCATTTAGAGAGGAGGTGAGACTGAGTTCCTCTACCTCACCGCATTTAGAGATGAGGTGAGAATGGACACCTCTACCACACCGCATTTAGAGAGGAGGTGAGATTGGGCACCTCTACCTCACCGCATTTAGAGAGGAGGTTAGAATGGGCACCTCTACCACACCGCATTTAGAGAGGAGGTGAGAATGGGCACCTCTACCACACCGCATTTAGAGAGGAGGTGAGAAAGGGCACCTCTACCACACCGCATTTAGAGAGGAGGTTAGAATGGGCACCTCTACCACACCGCATTTAGAAAGGAGGTGAGAATGGGCACCTCTACCACACCGCATTTAGAGAGGAGGTGAGAATGGACACCTCTACCACACCGCATTTAGAGAGGAGGTGAGAATGGGCACCTCTACCACACCGCATTTAGAGAGGAGGTGAGAATGGGCACCTCTACCACACCGCATTTAGAGAGGAGGTGAGAATGGGCACCTCTACCACACCGCATTTAGAGAGGAGGTGAGAATGGGCACCTCTACCACACCGCATTTAGAGAGGAGGTGAGAATGGGCACCTCCACCACACTGCATTTAGAGAGGAGGTGAGAATGGGCACCTCTACCACACGGCATTTAGAGAGGAGGTGAGAATGGGCACCTCTACCACACCGCATTTAGAGAGGAGGTGAGAATGGGCACCTCTACCACACCGCATTTAGAGAGGAAGTGAGAATGGGCACCTCTACCACACCGCATTTAGAGAGGAGGTGAGAATGGGCACCTCTACCACACCGCATTTAGAGAGGAGGTGAGAATGGGCACCTCTACCACACCGCATTTAGAGAGGAGGTGAGAAAAGGCACCTTCTACCACACCGCATTTAGAGAGGAGGTGATCTCTAAAGCTTTAGACTCAGTGTATCAGCTTAGCTGCGATGTCAAAGCCGCGCAGCTGTGATGTCACACTTAGCGCAGCATCACACTTAGCGCAGCATGGCAGGATAGCAGTGCACCATGGCAACATAGGAGCGCCGAAAATCAACTAGTCAACTAGTCCCACTACACCCTGATTGTGGACTAACGCAGCATGGCAATATCGCAGTGCAGCAACTTAGCTATTCACCCTATCCTACTGCATCCCTTCAATACTTTAGTTTGGGAGCAGGAACAACTTTTGTAAGCATATTAACAATCATTCTTGCGTCTGCCAGATAGCATAATTTAATTTACCCTAGAGAACACTTTTTCTCTTACAAAGTGTAATCTTACATCCATATGCTTACTCTTGAAGTGATGACTTGGGTTAGAGGCAATGGCAATGGCAGCCTGGTTATCACACCAGATCACCTGTGGACCAACTTGCATGAATCCTAGTTCTTGTAACATGGATTTTACCCATAAGAGTTTTTTGAGGGCGAAGATTGCTGCCATATATTCTGACTCCATTGTTGAGTGTGCTGTAACCTTTTTAAGTTTGCTGCTCTAGCAGCAAGTCCCGTTCCCAATTTGTAGAACGAATCCAGTTGTGGATTTCCGGCTTGGCATGTCGCCGTAGCTTGCATCACTCCACGTTTGCAGCTTCACTTCTCCTCCGCCTAATGTGAGTTTGAGGTCTTTGGTTCCTGCCAAATATCTCAAGACTCTCGTTGCTGCATCAAAATCAGATTTTCTCGGATTCTCTACACTTCTGCTCAGTACCCCAATTGCTGCAGCAATGTCTGGACGGGTACAGTTCATGAAATATATTAAGCTTCCCACTAATTTGTTTGTAAGGTATTAGTGTCATAGGATCATTCTCCCCTGACTCTAAATACTCACTAAAAATGACACCCGGTTCTGTCTCTTCTCCCTCTAACTTCTTCCGAAACTCCATTTCTCCCTCTAACCTTTTCCGAAACTCCATTGGAGTTAGACATCCTTTTGCCCCCCGCATTCCGTACTCATCTAACATGTTTCCAATGGCCTCTTTTTGAGTCAAAGTCTATACCATATTCCTGATTCTTTCATAAAATCTTCCTTCAAATTCTTTATCAGATTCTTGAATGGTCTATTAAAAGCTTTCTTCAAGCACTTCATCAAATTCTTGAATTGGCCATTAAATGCTTTCTTGGTTGAAGTTTTGTTTCCTGGACTTATTGTTTTTGCAGCCATCCAAGGCATTTGTGGAAAAATTGAGAGATTATGAAAAGATGCACAAACGTTGTATGCAAAAAAACGTTTGGAAACGCAGCTTTTTCGAGAATTCCACGGATAATACAGGTGGGACAACACTCTAATCTTTATAGACTAATTTTCCATACTAGGTGACGTTACTGGCCAGTAAGTGCTTCAATCGTACAAAAAAGTTTGTGAATCGTACATTTTCCTGTATGATTACTGCGATTACTATCCAGAAAAGCTTGTAATCACCTATGTGTAATCACGCCCATATAACCAATGCCTGATAATTTTAGGTTTTATTTTCTACGATATCGATAGTTCCATCAATATTGATTAATTTGTAATATCATATTCCATCAATTCAAGCAGTCTTTTGTGTAATTTGCTTTTGTCACTGATTAAAACAGACGATTTTCAATGTCCCATGTTTTAGATCCATCTCTTCCACAATGCCGTTATGTCATCTCCAAGGGAGCCGGTGGTTTGGGAAATCGCGCCCATGGTCTAATTTCCACTTTCCTGTATGCTCTTCTCACCAATCGAACTCTAATTGCCGGCGGGGCCAGCGATGCCCAACTTTTCTGCAACCCATTTCCGGAATCAACTTGGGTTTTGAATGAGAAGGAGGCTACAATAATGCGAGGCTTTGGAAGAGCTGTGCATGTACCTAAGGTTGTTGAAGAAAAGCCTCAGCGGTGCAGTTTTGCAGCTCCCTTTTTCAAGTTTGAATTGTGGTTGTAAGCATTTAAATCATGGAATTGTTAAGAACGAGTACATGAACTTTTCTCAACCTGTTCCATGTTTTGCACGATGTCGGTGTTCTTGCGTTTTTTGCCAATCTAATTTGCAGACAGCAGATTGCAATAGTATTAGAATGACAATGTTATAAAAGCAGCTCATAAACATCATACGTCAACAACGTTCTTGTGCTCTCAAGATCCTTCTATGTAGTCGAACGTCTTGCATTCAAGTTTCTTTCTTTTGTCCTGTGAGATTCAAAATTTACTTAATTTTCTTAATAATCATCATTCTTTGCAATAATAGTCGATGTCCAGTCAATAATGACAACCGTGAGTTTCAGGGCATAGGCAGTAGAGAAACAGGGCATATGTAAAAACTTAAGTTTGTAGATTTTGAAGTTATGTATGGATTTCATCATTATGGGGGCATAAGTTTGAAGCATATTTTTTTTTTATATTTCTCGTAGTTGAGTTTGTTTCTCCAATAGTGGTCATTCACTCAATTTTCTTTAAGTTAGCTGCTCCACTACGGAAGGTCATGGGAATCAAAATCAATGATCCATGCATAGATATCTTAACCTGTTATATATGTATATATATATATACATATATATATACATATATACATATATACATATATATATACATATATACATATATACATATATATATATATGTATATGTATATATATATATATATATATATATGTATATATATATGTATATATGTATATGTATTTTTGAATACACATACATATATATTGACCCCCAACAGTAAACACTACGACCGAATTAGTAGGTCAGGTTATAACCAAGTATTCGTAAATGAAGAATATTAACTGTTTAATTGTGATTGGTTTGGTCAGTCTATGACTGTCTATGCCATAAACTGACAGGCTGTCAGTCTATGTCAGTCTGACATAGTCAAGACAATTTCGAGCTATTTTGAAAAGTTCAATCTTGAACATCTGACATCGTCTTTTTATTTTAAAAAGTACTAGTCTGACTTTTTTGACTATGTTGTCTATCTTGACTATCTTGTCTACGTATTGATTATGTTGAATGTTGGTTATGTTGACTATTTTGACCACTTTTTGAAGCCATTCTCCCATGTGTTTCCTCACAGGCACAAAGCATATTTCTCGCTTAAGTATAATGTAGCACAACAAGATTTGATATTCTTTTGTGATGAAGCCCAACCTGGACTTCACAACATTCCATGGCTGATGATGTTTCAAGGACGGTATTTTGGCCCTCTCTTTGCCGGAATGAAATCCTTTCAACAAGAAATGGAAAAATGGTTTCCCACAAGGTGTAATGACAAGACCTATGTGAAACTATAAAGTTAGGGTCTTTTAAGATATTTTTTTTGCAAAGATGTTTGGATGTGAAAGTATAGATGAGAAAAAGTATGTTGCTCATGCGGAAGTTAGTCTGTACTTTTTTGTCATCTGAAAAGCTTTATATCCAAATGATGGGGTATGCATGTTTCCAACTCATTCATTTATTTGTAGGATTGTGTGGAAAAGGTGCGAAATCGATCCGCTGCGATTAACCATCAGATCTGTCGATCTTTATTCTCTCTTCACAACAGGGCTGTATATACCCATTTGGCTCGCTACCTCCTACATCCCAAAGACAAATATTGGGATCGTATAACTAGCCACTTTAATGATCATCTCAGGTACACCTCACATATAACGACTTATCCGTAATTTCTTTCCATTTGGATTTCTTTCTTATAGCAAATAATGGGTGCACTAGTTTCTAGGGTTTGGTTTTAAATTACAGCAAAGTAAGTTTTGACTGAGCATTAAGTTGAATTTACATCTCCACCTAAGCACACCAGCAGCTACAATATTACGTAACGGATGATGCTCAAATTCACAGGAAGTATCATAAGAAAGTATATATCTGCCATAATAACTCATAATAGCTTTTTTTTAGCTTGTATTTTTCTAAATTCCCAATTTCAATCCGGATCTCCTGCATAAAAACAACAAAAAGTAAAGCCGTAGTAATGTGTAGTAGATGACTGACAAGTTTTTTAAAATCTTAATCTCAAATTTCAAACCTCAGCTTCAATCAGAAACGGAACTCCAACCAACTCCAACCTCACGTTTTTATACTGACTTCTCATTCCATATTGGTCAGAGGCGCACAAAAACGCATTGGTTTGCAAGTTCGAACATTCTCGGGCCAAGATGATTCGTGGGCCAATGAACGAGTTCTCGAATGTGCTGTAAATATAAGCCACTATTTGCCGCACCCAAAACAGATTATGGAACAGAACGCAACAACGAAGAGCCAACCGCCAATTTCAAATAATGGTAGTGTGCCTCCAACTATTGCCGTTTTTGTGGCATCTCTTCACGGTCGCCATCTCGACTATTTGAATGCAACCTATCGAGATGGTTTTGCTGCAGATGGGTCCTTTGTCACCTTCCACTCGTGAGTACCCACTCACTAATTTTAACGAATAAAAATAAAATCAAGACACTTAATGCTTCAGTTTATGTGTTAGTTTTCATTCGTTCTTATCTGATTGCTCATCATCCATACTTCAAAAAAATTAATCATTACTCTTGTTGAAGAGCTAAATCTAGTGTGATATCGCATATGGAGGTGATGATAAATGCTTTTGTTGGCTCCCTTTTGTCTTTTCTCTCTCTCTCTCTCTCTCTTTCGACTCGTCTGCTGTGCATTTTTCTTTTCTCTTCCAATCCAGCTCTCTCTATCCTTTTCTCCTTCGTCCACCTCTCGTTTTTTTGCTGTCTTGTCTCCCTTTCTTGCAGATCCTCCCTCTTCCTCTTGATTTTTCCCCACTTTTCTTTCTCATTTCCCACAATCCCAGCCTCGTCCTCCCTTTCCTAAGCCTTCTCCTTTCCCCCTTAACAACATGTCCCTCTCACTATCCCTTGTTAATTCTTTTCTTTTGGTTTCCACCTTATCTTCCATTTCTTCTCCCACCACACCACAACTTTGCCCGTTGATATAGAGCAGGAAACGTGAATAAAGAAGGTTGGGATTTGGAGCACCATGGCCTGGCCATGGTGGATATATGGATCCTCAGTTTCTGTGACGTCATTCAAACCAGTTTCTCGTCCACTTTTGGCGAATTAGCGGTCGCCTTGGCCGGTGTTCGTCCCTTCGTGATGAATATTGTGGACCGACCACGCTCAAGCTGGCCACGCTCCAAGCCCAAATGCATGGCATCACTCAAAATGATCGACAATGGCAATGATTGGAGACAAAATAATTTGCCGGTTTGCCTTCGCGAAATGTCAATCGACCCGTGTGCACAGTCAGCCGTGTCGCGGGGGTGTGCCCCCACTGGACAAGATTGTTTCGCTGGACAACCGGACTACATCCAGTCTTGCAAGACATCTTCGCCATTCAATTGGCAAATTATCGACAGTACGGTCGAGAATGGTGGATAGGATCGGTGGGTTTTACAGGTTTGAAAACACTTGCTTTGGGAGGTTTGAGTGGATAAGAATTTATCTAATCAAGAGTATCTGCCTTCACTTAGTGGAATTGATTATGTTAGTGAACTAGTTTCACATGAGGTGTGTAGTGTTTGTAAGTTAGGTGAATCATTTTTAAATATCGGTAATGAAACCTGAAGCTTAGATTATGGTAATGTATTTTCTTAGTTTAGGCATATAAAATCTGAAAGTTACCATTAGTGTTAACAACACGTCAACATGCGATGTCAAATGTTGTTTTTTGATATATCAATTACATTTGTGGACCAGAGAAGTAGGGATACGAACTGAACGTTTTTGTGTTTCTGTTGATGTCTTGTGGTTACCAAACCCAACCCCACCCCAGAGACGGGAAGGAATGATTGAATGTGAGCCGTAAACCACGACTCAGTTAACCTTGGTGTACTAAAATGTTTCCTATGAAATATGTTATTGATACTCGCTTTTCCTTGTCTTTATTATGCAGGTGTACAACGTTGTTCTCCTATTTTCACCTGTATTCATTCCTTTTTTCTCATTCCGCACTGTTTTTCCCTACCGTTGTTTTTTTTTTTTTCTTGCAACTGCTTTTGAGGTCGTTGCTCACTTCAGCGTTGTTGCGGCTACATCATTACTATTGCTAGTTACACCATTTTTGTTGCTTATACCAGTCGTGGTACATGCAGTTTTCCCCCTTGTTGCTGCTTGCAACATCATGGTTGCTTCTACCTTATCGTCCACTTTGGTAAACTCAGGAGCAGTTCAATAATTATTTGTATGTCTTTTAAAATTTGAATTAATTTGGGGTGACGTTTACTATATTCGAACAGCGGTTCCATAATTTTGTATAATTTAAACTACACAAGAGGTGACTAAGGTTCTTACTTTGTAGGACTTGCGGTCAGAACTTGCCATCGGCATCAAATTTGTTGGTATTTGAACAATCACTTGTGTATTTTGCAATTTTTTTCACTATGGTGATAATCAAGAGGAATATCTATTTGAAAAAGCTAGTTTTCTTGGTGTAAGAGTTCTTGTCAAAAAAGTATATATACTTTCATGTATGGTAAAGCATAGTATGATTTGATCGTACTTTCGTCTTTTTAACCTTCGATGATCGATTTTGGGAGAAAATGGGAGAGAGGGAAGGAAAGAGAGAGAGGGAGAAGGAAAAGGAGAGGGAGTGGGAGAGAGAGGTAAAGAGAGGTGAGTAGACTACTCTTTCTCCTTCCCTCTCCCACTTCCTTGTATCTTTCCGCCTCCTTAACTCGTTCAGATTTTCAGGGGATGTGAAAGAAGAAGTAGAGCGATTGAAAGAGAGAAGGGTGTTCTTTGGTGCTCCTCTCTCTCTTTTAAAGAAGATAAAGAGAAAGCGGGAGTTGCTCTTCATGATTGAACCTTGCTTAGGCTCAGCACTTTTATTTACATGTGATGCTTGCACTTTAGGAAGCGTAAGATTTGGACGATATTGTTATTGATTTTGTGCGATTATGGGTAAAATTTTTGGTTCGGTGTCCTACAATTTCGGGTGTTCCATGAAATCGTATTGAAGCTTAACCACCCTTAGATCTCGGGTATCAGTAATTCTAGTTTAGAATAGTTGTGGGAACGTTCCCCATGTTAGAATTGTTAGCTGCGGACTGGTAGACGTCGCATTTGGTCATTTGACCGCTAACTAGTTTGGTTTTATTGCTTTTACATAAATAGGAAACTTGCAGGATAAATTAAAAAGCACGATGGTAAACCATCTGAGTCTGGGGGTACAAAAGGGGTGGCATGACCAACACTGAAAAACAACAATAATAAAAAACAAAAAGAGCGACAAGAACACACCCTAAAAAAAGGAAGCAACAACAAGGAAAATAAAAACACCCTAACTCAAAATGAAAAGCACGAACTTTATTTCTCAAGACTATTATCGAATCTTTAGATTTTGTACTCCCAACTTTTATTATAGAATTCAATAAAGGAAACCAATCTGTCCAAGCTTGCGCATGTGTTTGCTCATCTCTCTACCCTTTTTAAATATGTATTTCTGCCTCTGTGGCTATCTAAGGTTACTCATTTGTGTTTCTTGATCTCATTGGACGTTCGTGGCTTTAGAAATCTTCTAATCACTCGAGATGGTCGATCTCAGATCTTGGGTTATGGTCCACAAAAGCTACCTGGATAAGTTGAGGAAGCAAACTATTTCTCATAGAGGTGTAGGGTCGAGGCGGCCCTTGAGGAGATAGGTTGTTTGGGAGACGTAACGAGGACAGAGTTTTGTCTAGCCCCTGTGGATGGAGACAACCTTAAAAAAAGATGAGAAGAAGTTGAGGTAGGACTGGGACACAAGGGAGATTCAAGCCAAGACACATTGATAGGAGCGTAGCGGACAACCAGCTGAGAAACGCGACTGGTTCAAGACTTCTTCAGATATCTGGGAGTCGTTGGAAGTAACTCACAAGCTTTCAAGAATCACAGCGAAAATCAAGCTTGGAAAGAAGCGAATTACAACTCTCTATCAAGATGGCACATCAATGGAGGCTTACACTTGCGCAAACCTTTGGGCCAGCCCATGCTGTTGGCTTCACCCTCCCCACGGATACAAAAATCACGCTTCTCATGCTTTCCTTGTCTATTTAGTTCAAGTTGACTTTGACATGGCCGGATGAGAAAGACGTCGCGACTTGGGCCTGGAACGAGGTTGTCGAGACACTCCTTTTGGATGAATACAACACCCAAAACTTCATTTGCATACCATGTATTTGTATACCAAGTATCATCTACTTGCGTACCAAATCATCGTACCACATAATTCCTTCCTTTATGCGCATGGAACCACAAAGTTGGAGGGCTTGACGAAACAATGTTATGAAATATATTTCAGGAAGGATTTTTGTTTGATTTTGGTGGACTCGCGCCCACCTTGTCAATAGACACATGGCTTGTGCAACGTCTGAAAATTCCGGTGGTGATCCATTGTGCGTGTCTTTACCTTCCATATCTAGCGATTCTACAAGTTTTGTAGTTGACTAGCCACCCCCCTGGGGTGGGTAATCGGATGGAGAGAGTGCTTCGCGGATGAATACTAAAATATATACTAAAATATAATCCAACAGTCATTGTTAACTCACGAACCTTTGGAGAATCTTGGTGGGATTTTCAATAATGTTCTTATATGCAAATAAAAAGAATTGTACGTCATGGTACGGATTTTTTGTAAACAACCTCACTTTTCATCTGATGGAGCTCCCCTATGTGCAAAAGGCAAGGTATTTTTTGTCGTTTTCATTAAAAACTTTGCGCCATACTAGTAAAACCTATATTCGGACAAAGAAATTGAAAAAATTAGACTACAATTTACATCATTTTCAAACTAATAATTTTCTACATTTTGTTATTTTGTGTTTTTCAACCCGCTGCCACGTCATCCCACAGCATTTTCAAACTTTACCGTAAAACATATAGGAGAGGTGTTTAGATGTAAACTATCACACCACAAATAAGAAAACACATTACTAATGTTCAAATGATTTTAAAAGTTTTCGACAATGAGAAGTCACGAAATCATTTATTTTTTGTCCGTTTTCATCCAATATAGATGTGGTTTTTTTGTAGGAGTCTTGAAAATTCAACCATGAACGACAGAGGGCTGGTAAGGCTTGTAGTCTACTATGTCACCCAAAGACAAATACAACCATCACAAGTCATTGTCACGTATACAGTCATCACAACATAAGTAAAGCTAGTCCATGGTACTTGGTGTGTAAGTACAAGGTACAAAAACGAAAACATTCAATTAAAATTGGTCGGTTTGTAAAATCTTTAATGTGTACGGAGAAAAGTGGCAAAAAAAAACCATTAAGAGGGTGTGGCCCATTATTATAGTATCATGATGTTTTTTATCAATTTCATCCAGAATTTAGGGTGCGTCCCCATGTGCCTAAGTAAGGGTTTTTTTCTTTCGTTTTCCTGTAAAACTTAGAGCCGTACCGCGTAAGTTTCAACCGTACAAAAAAAAGAAAAAATGAGAAGTACATTTTGCGTCATCATCGAATTTAAGATGTACTACATATTGTCGTTTTGTGTTCTTTGACCCACGGCCACGCCAAAAAACGTCATTTTCAAACTTTTCTTTAAAACACAGGGAAGGTGTGTTTTAAAACAAAGATTTTTCGAAAAAAAAATAAAAACACGTAGTCGCACGTGTAAGAAATTTCCAAGAAATTTCAAAAGAATTCAAGCGACGACGAAAAGTGCACAATCCGCTATGTTTTGTCCATTTGCGTTAAGATAAGACAAAGAAAAGTACACAATTTGTTTGGATTTGTCCGTTTGCACCTGGTACGGATTTTATTTCGCCAGGGGTCTCAAGATCCGATGCCATTTCACGTCGCACGGACAAAAGACGCAAAGGCAAAGTGCATCTTCCTCAACCGTGTGGATGGCGATACGTCTACAATGTCACGAAAACTCATGCGACGTCACAACTTGCTACAAAAAATAGCGTGCGTCATCACAAATTGTAGACGTTGACAGTCGTCACAGGCATTATCAGCGCATATTGGAATTTTGTGGTCTCAATTATTTTGTGGTCTCGATTAACCCACAGAATGAACAGCCTATGTAAAGCCTCTACGATAATATTTGACCCTTTCACTTTCCCAATGAATAAGTGCCGCCCAGGCACACAAATATTATGAACGCCCTCACCCCTGTAAGGAGAAGACTCCCCTGAGTCAAACAAAAAAAGAATCACTGAATTTGCTCCCCTAAGCAGTAAGTTATGGCTGGCCAAAGATGGCCAATAAATACAAAAGGTCACTTGGAGAGAGGCGCCTCAAACACGCTAAGTCCCTTAACTCCTACTCACAACTACTTACTACTCTACTTTCGGCCAATCAAAAGAGTGAATATTACAAGAAGGTACAGTGGCCGATTGTACTTCTTTTACGGCCATTGTACAACATGGCCTTCTAGTTGACACTTGTCAACATGGGAGTCATCGTTCCTCCTCCCATCCTTTACGGTGTCCAATGATGTGGCGCCACCTGGAACAGCGCGACGCTATGTTTGAAAGCCCCCGAATATTCATTCGGGTTTGTCGGGGGCGAAGACGCGCGTCCGATCATGTATTTTACACGGCTAGATTCGCGTCCGCGAGCGCCGTTTGACTATAAATGTTGTTTTGTCAATTTTGGTCTGTTTTAATGAAAGTGACGTTTTACGTAACACTTTACATGCATAACGAACTGATTACCTATATCGTTTCGTATACGTCATAATGGTTAAGGCATACGTCTATGTCATACTTTGTAGACCTAGGTTTAAATCTGGTATAGGGCAACATTTTGGCAATCTATTAATCTGTCTGCCTGTCTTCTTGTTTCTGTCATGCCGCATCTCGTTGGCTATTTTAGTTGTTTATATTTGGGTGTTAGGACGGGCAGCCGCTACACTAATTTGTATTTGGGTATTATTTGGGTTTCGCAGGACCGTACGACGTGTACCGTACGACCTACATTTCCCGTGATTTCCGGGATGGCGATTTGGATCGTACCTGCGGTCCTACCGTACGACGTATAATTTCCGTGATTTCCGTCGACGGCGGATTTGATTATTTCGCGTCGACCGTACGACTTTTGGCGACCAGAATTCCCGCGGCCACAAATTGGACCGTACTTGCGGTCCTGCCCTACTTATTTATTTTTTCCGGATTTCTCGCCGACGACACATTTTCGAATTGCGTCGAGACAAACAAACTTACTGTACTATATATATTTTGCGCGATTCTCGCCGACGGTAGCTTCGATCATTTCACGTCGACCGTACGACTTATATTTTCCGGAATTCATGCGACAACAAAGTGGACCGTATCTGCGGTCCTACCGTACAAGCTTTCATTTCCTTGGATCCCAACCGACAGCAAATCTTAATCATTTCGCGTGGAGTAGCATCTCGGCCGTCGACACAAAGTATGCGATTTTTGTAATATCACATCTGGACCGTCGACGTAAGTGATAGACAAATCGATTGTCAATTCTGACGAAGCGACGTCATTAGACTATTTTAAGTCGTGAACCATTTGGAGGTTCACGCATTCACATGTAGATAGGAAGGGTTTTAATCCGTAGGTTATAGATTCAGTAACGTAGGGCATAGGATTTCAGCTTCCTATCGGCTGAATCCAAACTAGACGCCAATATTTACATAACACGCTGTACTCTGATTGGCTTGTTTTCGCTAGGCGTAGTTTTGGTTACTTAGTTCATTTCGCATCATTTCCTGCACACAATTTTCAAGTGCAGGAATTATTCATTTGATTTATTTTCAGTATTGAAGATTCTCTGCAGCCATCTATTCATTTGAAAAATTGTCCAGACAGCTTAGAGGCGATTTTCTGCCTTTGCGTGAAGTGTCTAGTTTTCTATTACATTATCAATATCTTGTAAAGCCTTACAAATTAATCTATACGGCTTCGGCCAAGACCTACACGGTTTCCCTCACTTTTCTCGTCCCTTTGAGTGGATTTCGACCGCGTTTTCACTACACAAACCTCTTTTCCCGGCTGTGGCTGAGCTTTTATTAGTGTGGAAGTTGCATGTTGGGATTATTGATTTGTTGTTTTTATTTCTTGAGATTGTGTATTTATTTCTATTTGGCTTATGCGCATCTTTTGAGTTTGGCTATCTCAAACTTCATAAGTGTCGTGCATATTGTCATTTTCGGTTTTTATTTATCTTTCTCGGTTGTTTATGCTTTGATTTATTCTATTTAAGTATAAATTCAGATTATCCTTGATAAGAAAGAATATAAATAGACCATGGGGCCTAGTGGTCATCCATCGGCTTAGTATTCCTGCACTTCAAAATTGTCTTATTTTCTTTTCTCGCTTGTTTGTTTTTATTTCAATTTCGGTTTTCTTTTTATTTAAAAAACAAAAATATTTAAGAAAACAAAAATATCAAAAATAGATATTTATAGATACATTTCTACAAATATATATAACTAGCTTTACATTTATAATTACCATTTGCTTGTTTGTTGATGTTTTATCTTATTGGCCAATTTTCGGCCAACGATATACTACACTAACTTAAGTATTTGGTTTTTTGTTTTCCCCATTTTCTTTGTTATATATCTTGAGCATCGTTTGCTCACATTGAGACAAACTTCACTAAGGAGTGGAGTTAGTGGAGCGGATCCGTTCTTGGGAGCTCTGCAAAACTTTGGTTGTAGCGAACAACCGCAGTTCACCCTTGGCAATCACCAGATTGCTAAGAGTGTTATGTAAGTATCACGATGCCTTGCGGGTACAAGCGCGTGTTAAGGTAGTCGGTTGATCGTATAGAGGGACCGTGGTTGGAGTGGATTAGTGTTAATCCACTTGTATTGATCATTGCATTTGTCCAGCTTTCCTTGCTTGCTATCTGGCCCTGAGTGGCCTTGGATGAGTTTGCTTTGCCCGGAGTGGGATTTCTTTCATAGATCTTGCCGTTGGAGGCATTGGTTAGCACTTTTGTGGATTGTGCCGCTTTAGATCTGCACTTGGGAGTGCTTGGATAGTAAGTTATTTGCCTTTATAGATCTGGCCCTTCGGCCTTGTCCCCTTGTTTGCAGGGTAGAAGGTTTTGGTAATACGGCTTCCTGATAGATCTGGCCATCGAGGCCCTGTTAGAGATTGATTGGCTGATTGGACAAAAGAATGGTGTGGCCTGGCATTTGAAGCATATCGGATAGATCGGCTTTGTTATCTGGTCATCATTGGTGTTATCATTTTTATGCCCACCGATTAGGATAATCTTGATTATCCTGTCGAAACCACTCGATCGTCGGCCTCGTTTAGGCCCACGGAATCCGGACCATCAGATTTTTCTAGTCTTTTGGACCATCCTTTTCTAAATATTTCGGGTCAAATTTCCCCTTCGGTTCGATCTACTCTCACCTCGGTATCTTCCTTATCATCAGTCTCTTCCACATTTTTCGAAGAGGAACCTGACCACGATTCCCTTGACGGGTCGAATTCCGATTCATTATCTTTTTGGTTTCCACAAATTACCAATCCAGTTTTATCCCCTAGCATTCCATTATTGGAAATGGCTTCCACATCCGAGGGAGGGGGGCGCCTTCATTTCTTTTTTTCAAGAATGAAGGACACCATGACTTTATCGCATTTTCGCATGCTATTTGATACCGAAATGCGTGATCTTGCATTTCGGTACCAAGATCGGTTTGACCTACGAGTCGCTTTCTCTCTTTTAGGTCGTTACCTTCGCGGTTCAGCCCTTACTCTTTATTCCCGCAAATATGATTCTGTACTTGCGATGACTGAGTTTTCTCCAGCGTTCTCTAGGAGTCCTGCTATTATAGGACAACTAGAAATTCCTTATCAACCGGCTATCTCGGAAGTTCTTGATCTCAACGACGATGTTATTACAGCAGCAGTTGCGGAAATACCGCAACAGTTTGCTATAGCCGCACGTGCTGGAATTCCAGCCCGACCAGCGATGACTATCCCTATATTGGATCCGCTATTTGTCATGTTTGAAATGTTGCAAGCGGAATACCGTATGCAAAACACTGACCAAGTTCGCGAGTTAATGAACTTCGAACGGAAGTCAGGAGAGATGCCCCTGCCATGCGTGCTCGTATGGAAGCTCTTCGTGAAGCATTGCCGGACTTAATGTCGGATGCTGAAGCTGTCCAAAAATTTGTATGACAGTTTCCGAGTCAGTCTAAGAAGTTTATCCAGAGTCACTTGACTCAAACGTATGGCTTGAAGTTCACTTTCGATCAAGCCGCCCAGCATGCCGTGGAATACGAAATGCAAAATTGTTGGTGGGAAGCCCATGACCGACCTAAAGCGGTCCCGAAAGAACCGATTGTTCCACCATGGAACAATCCTCGTCCTAACAACCGGCCTCCTAAAGTCCCGGCCATGGGAACCCCACCTGTTGCTCCCGGAAACCGATTATGTTTCCGATGTGTGAAGACCGGGCATGATGCCCGAATGTGTCCAGACAAAACTGCTACCTGTACACATTGCAAGCAAACCGGACATTATGTCCATCGTTGTCATATAAAAAACCCGGAATATTCCTATCAGAACCAAATTAAAAGTGGTGGCATCCCAGCTCGATCCGCAAGACCGGTTCAACCGGTTAAAGAACCGGAGAAAGACACCACTCCACCTAAGGTATCTCGAAGAGAGAGAGAGCGTTTAGAAATGCAAGAGCAAATGGCGGCTATGATGAAAGAACAATTTGCAGCTTTCATGACCCAAATGAAGCCACAATTTACAGGCATGGCTCGCACTGTGGTACACATGCCCACATTGGCAGGTCGAATCTTACGAGATTCCACCATCCAACAACGAGAGGCTATGTTCGACAAAGGTTCGACCAATCACAGTCGTGACGGTAAAACACCTAACACAGGTATTCCTTTGTCATTCACTAAAGAACCTTCTCCTCCCTTGCCCGAAACCGCTTCAGCCATCGCGGCTGAAGCTCTCAACATAGTGGATCGAACTATACATGAGGCACACCGCGTGAAAGAACGCTTCTGCATCCTTTCCGCTATGATTTCCGACTCACCGAAAATCTCCCCTATCTCCAATAGCTCCAATAGCTCGGCTGCAGCTGCCGCGTTACAAGCACTTCAGCTGCACAGAAACCTTGCTGCTATTCAGCCTATTTCCATAGAGGAGCGAAAGTCTCTCGATCCTCACATCAGTTTTTTGGATAATGCGAAGGGTGCATTGTTGATCAATGGTATAGCTCCTTCCCTGCCTCTCATTGATACGGGTGCAAAGCTGGTGATATTGGGCTCTAACTTTGCACTAAAGCTTGGTCTAACTCCGGACAAGCTTCAGTCCACTTCTACTTGCTTGTTAACATCAGCGGGTAAAACCAAACCGGTCCTAAGAATCACTAAGGAACCGCTTGTTTTCAGGTTCCAGAACGAAACGGCCACCGACTTTGCTGAAATCTCGGTTCACGCTCTAGTCACTAAATGCAGTGACTATGAATACCTAGTGGGACAGGATGTTATATTTCGTGTAGGGGGTGGTGTTGACATGCATGATCAGACATTTTCTTTTAGGCCCACTAGCTTCCCGGAACGCAAAATCTGCATTCCGCTAATTTCCGCTAGGAAGCCCATGCCTATTATGGCAAATTCGGCCACCTCCGTATCTGCATTTTCACGGAATTCGGTGGGGGCCAAAATATTTCAGTCATTGTTAGCAGAAGAAATTCTGTCCGATAGTTCTTACTTACCAGAAATTTTCAGTGACCCAGGTTTTCTTATAGATACGAGGGAATTTGACCGAATCTATAACCAAACCTTGTCAATTCCACTTTCTCTTGTCTCTCCACCAATCTCAGTCCCTACATACTCTTTTGGGTTTCTTCCCATTAATTGGAACCCGGTCCAATTGAAACCTCATCCAAATGTATTAGTGATTTTGGACCTTTTCGCTGGAATAGGCACTTCTCTCCTGGCATGTTTGCGGAACGGATTATTAATCCGATTTTATTATTCGGTGGAGATTGATCTGTTAGCACGGAAAGCACAATTACATCATTGTAATCTGTTGCATTCCCAATACCCGCATTTGTTACCAAAATCTGCATACGAGCATATGCATACTGCCCTCCCACAAGACATTCGGATTGTGGGCAACTATCACTTACTGGAGATTGGTCCAATTGATCTAGTTTTTGGCGGATGGGAGTGCCAGGGAATGTCGCGGGGCCGGGAAAGGTCTTGGATTAGCCGATCCCCTTACCAAATTATTTTTTGAGTTGGTTCGCATCCTGCATTTTTTACAAACTTTAGATCATCCTATGGGGTATATCTTGGAAAATGTCGCGGCCTATAATGATCCAAGACCTACGGTTTTGGCTGATTATCAACAAATCGAACAATTAAGTGGGCCGTCTCTTATTATTGACGCGGCTCGCCATGGTTCACTAGCACACCGGGTTCGCTCCAAATGGACGAACCTGACCGATATTGGTAGACTCAAGGAGGCCAACTTGTAAGTTCGTCCTCCTCCTACAGACATTCAGGCTGCCCTTCTTCCTTTTCATAAGGTGCAGCCTTGCATTCAAAAGGACTGTCCCCCTAATTTCAGTGTCAATGTCCCGGGTCAACCTCTCAAGGTGCTTCCTACCTTAGTTTCTTACCCACATTCACATGCATTCTCTAATGACGGTCCTGGCATGCTCCGAAACATTCATACCGGTGAGCTCGAAGAGCCTACCTCTACGGAACGAGAACACCTAATGCATTTCATTCCCGGCACTACTGACGCCCCTGGTCTTACTAACGTCAAAGATGCACTTTATTAGGTCGTGTCATGGACTCTCAGTCTTTTTCTTTTGTTTTAGGTCTTGGGTTTGCAGCTGGTCGCCACTCTCAGGCACATCCGTCTTAACCAGCTCGGGGGGGGAATGCATCACTAACAAAGTCTTTCCGTCCCACTCTCCAAGGGACCACATTTCAATTTTTCCTCTTTCCTTCCCCCATCCCACCAGTTTCGGAAATCTCTATCTACGATTTCCTCAATCCTAGCCATATGTCTTGGTCTATTCCCGCATACACGGCTGTCCAGTCTACAAGTCCCATGCATATTCCACCCACTCATCATTGGAGTGCTGCTTTTCCAACACACAGTTGGAATCATTCTATTAATTGCCTTAAACAGACACCTGTAGCTTACGAGTTAGGTCAAACACTTATCGCAGATGAGCAGCTGGCCTTTCCACAAGCCATGGAAGCTATGACAACCGAAAATCGCGATGCTCCTAAATGGAAATTCGGCACAAATCTAACAAAGGCCGAACAAGAGTTACTGAATGACGTAGTTTTACGAAATATCGATGCTTTTGCCTTTTCTATGAACGATTTGGGTCGTCACACACCGCTTATAAGATGTTGATAGATCTCGAAGATGATCGCCCTATATTTAAACCGAAA
This sequence comes from Zygnema cylindricum, assembly GCA_037447655.1. Taxonomy (NCBI): domain Eukaryota; kingdom Viridiplantae; phylum Streptophyta; class Zygnematophyceae; order Zygnematales; family Zygnemataceae; genus Zygnema; species Zygnema cylindricum. Next base: position 41,065 of record JBBHKE010002637.1, on the reverse strand, counting down.
CATCGTTTGTCAGAAACTGAATGGGAAATGGTAGACAAGCGATGTGCTCAACTAGAGGAAGTTGGCCTAATCTATCGGTCAGACTCCACATTTGCAGCTCCCACTGTCATGCCTCGGAAAAAGGATCCCGAGGGTAATTTTACTGAACGTCGAATGTGTGGTGATTATCGTGAACTAAATGCTAGAATAGTTCAAGATCGTCATCCCATGCCTCTTGCCGAAGAAATATTTGATCATGTAGGCGGAGCAAATTATTTTAGTATCCTTGACCTCGGTCAAGGATTGAATCAAATCGAGATAGAGGAAAAAGACCGGCATAAAACTGCCTTTTGGGGTAGCGACGGCCGATGGGAATGGGCCGTAATGCCATTCGGACTGACAAATGCTCCGGCAGTATTTCAAAAAGTCATGGACTCCGTTCTTGGAGGTTGTAAGTTTGCTAGATGTTACATCGATGACCTTATCATTGCCTCGGCTACTATCGAAGAGCACGCTGCTCACATCGAATGGGTATTGACAGAATTGAAAAAGGTCCGATTAAAATGTCATCCAGCGAAATGCACCTTTGGAGCCGAGGGAGTGCCTTACCTCGGCCATTTTATCTCGGCTGAGGGGATCACTCCTCTCGAAGCAAAGGTAGAGGCAATCGGTAAATTGCCTGCTCCCACGGACCTCACTAGTCTGCGAGCCTTTCTCGGGCTTGCTAATTATTATCGCAGGTTTGTATCTAATTTTAGCACCATCGCATCTCCGTTAAACGACCTTCTCTAGAAGGAAGTGGCGTTTACATGGGGTCCCGATCAGATTTCCGCATTTCAAAAATTAAAAACCGCTTTATCAAGTGCTCCAATTCTCCGTCCTCCCAATCACAAACTCCCTTTTTGTCTTCAAACAGACTTTGGGAAACCCAGAATCGTTGCCATTTTGACACACAGAGAGTTGAGCGGAGAGGAATACGTAGTTGCTTACGCGAGTAGAAGCAATAACCGGGCTGAATCAAATTATAGTAGCTACGAAGGAGAGTGTCTAGCCGCGGTTTGGGGAGTAGTTCACTTCCGCCATTATTTGTACGGAAAACCTTTCATACTCCTAACTGACCATCAACCCTTACATTGGCTGATGACGAACGATTAGCTTTCCGGGAAGTTAGCCCGATGGGCTTTAATCTTACAAGAATATTACGTTGAAATAATTCACCGACCAGGTCTGCTTAGTCTAAACGCAGACGGAATTTCCCGAAATCCTCTGCCCCGAACAACAGATAACGGAGTTCGACATGATTTCGATGACGACGATGTTCCCGTCATGTCAATGGGTTCTTATTTTACTTACTACCTGGCGTCTATTCCGAACCCCTGTCTCGCCACAGATCCTTGGCGTGATGGGCCTCTCATTCTTTTCCTATCCTCTTAGACCTTCAGGTCCGACACCACCTCTGATGAAGAAGACAGAGTGAAAAAGAGGGCCAAAGGTTACCTTTGGCTTGGGGGATCTTTAGTTCGGTTGTTGGCAGACGGAAGCCATAGGAACGTGCCACGGCCTACCGAGGGTCTTTCTCTCATTGAGCAGATTCACACCGAGTTTGGTCACTATGGTACGAAGCGAACGTTAAGTCTAGTTCAGGCACGGTATTGGTGGTCAGGAATGCAAGCTGATGTCACTGCTATTCTGCACAAGTGTGCCACCTGTGACCGTCTCCGAACTTCTTTCTCTAACCGACAGACTACGCTTCAACCTCTACCTATTAGGGGTTTGTTCTATCGATGGTTGGTCGATTTGGCCGGACCTTTCCCTATCTCACGTAGGGGTAAACAATATATCATGATTATGATTGAAAATTTCAGTAAGTGGGTAGAAGTCGTAGCCCTGCCTCACAAGACCGCTAAGTTAACCACCGCAGCTTTTAAGGAACATGTCCTTATGAGATACGATGCCCCAGCCGAGGTCTTTACGGATCAAGGTACAGAATTTCGGGGAGAATTTCAAAAGATGCTTGATGAGGCTTTCATCGATCATCGTTGTACTAGTCGAGATCACCCCCAGGCCGATGGCCTGGCTGAACGAGCAGTCCACACATTTAAGCGTGCCTTGCGTAAGCATTGCTTAGAAAAACACATTTCGGTTTGGGACGAGTCCCTCGGTTTCATTATCATGGGATATCGCATGTCGGTTCAGGCTAGTCTCGCTAATTTTAGCCTGTATTATGTTTTTTTATTTGGGCAACAACCGTTGCTCGGTCGCAATATTCAGAAGGCCGCAAGCTTCCCACTTCCGCTGATGTCTGACACTATTCTTTTGGAAGAACTCACTCGCCGTGCTTTGCTTTTTGCCCGTGAAATGCCCATGGCTTTTGATAACCTGCAGATTGCCCAGCATCGGGACACACTTCGGTTTGCCACCACTCGCAGCGGCAGCTACAGGCCGCAACAGAAGCCCTATCGGGTGGGAGATTATGTTTATCTTCCCAGGCAATCTTTTTACACTTTGGACACGGATGTTTCTGCACACATCCTACGGATTATCTAAGTGGATTCGAGCGGGATGTTGGGATTACAAGGAGCGGACACGCGGACTTTCCGAGAGCACTCCCAAGAATTGTGCTCCATGTTACTTACCAGATTTGTCGCAAGATATGGATCCTATGCGGATGCCGATTACGGAGGCAACAACATGTACCTTTTGTCATCGATCGGACGGGGAAACTACCATGTTACTTTGTGATCATTGCAATCAGGGGTTTCACATGGAGTGTTTGGTGCCACCATTGTTGGCGGTTCCGGATGGTCACTGGTTTTGCCACGGATGTCGCGAGCTTCCGGTCGTGTTGGCCAGCTCCTCTGCCGGCAAAAGAGCTGGGGGGGGGGAATAAACTGACCTAACCATAACCAGCTAAGTCTTTGACCTTTCTTCTTTTTTCCACCTTGCCTGTTATTGTATTTATCCATTGTTGCTTTTATGTTTTATTTCATTTACGATATCTCGCTATCATTTGAGTTTAAGTTGAGCGCAGTTGATGATATTGCATGCATCTTCATGTTATTTGACACATGCACGACAGTTGTCATGCCGCATCTCGTCGGCTATTTTCGTTTTTTATATTTAGGTGTTAGGACGGGCAACCGCTACACTAATTTTTATTTGGATATTATTTGGGTTTTGCAGGACCGTACGACGTGTACCGTACGACCTACATTTTCCGTGATTTCCGGGATGGCGATTTGGATCGTACCCGCGGTCCTACCGTACGACGTGAAACTTTGAGACCTCCATTGGCCCTCAGAGTATGCAGATCCAAAAGAAGCTAATCTAGATAGTGCCGACTCCAAGTTAATATAAACCTAAGTGACTGACCCCTTGACTGTCAGAACCCCAATATAGATTCACCCCTGTGAAATAACACTTTCTGTGTGCTCAGTTCCACCACAGAATGCAAAGTTAGAATATGAGATTTGGACACATTCACCCAATTTGACTTTCCCTTAGAAATACAGCCACCCTGGCAGACAAAAACGGTGACCGACTACACCCCTGTGTAGCGTAGACTCCCTTGAGTCCGCAGCAAAAAGAATCACTGAAAATGGTCAAGTAAATTGATAGTTATGGCTGGCCAAAGTTTGCCATTTATACAGGGTGCTCTCTGGGAGAGGCAGCTGCCTACCCAAAATTTATCTAAGTCCTATTCCCTCTCTAAAACTCTATCTACTGAAGTACGGCACCAATCAAATTACTGTATCGTACATAAAAGTAGAGGTGCCGGTGTACTTTATGTACGGCCATTGTACGACATGGCAAAAATGTCGACACGTGTCATATCCGGATTTGTTCACGTAATCTCCAGAGTTGCCGCAATCCAATGTAGTGTTACCACGTGTCACTTAATGTGGCGGTGATCGCAAACCGCCAAAATCGTACGCCGCGATCTCGGCATCCTTCGCGGCCGTCCGATCAAATTTGGATTTCAATCGTGGCCGTCATAAATACCTGCGCGGTATTCTTTCCGGTGTCAAACAAACCGCGCGGTATTTATTTCGTAATCGTACCGTACGTCGTACTTTCCACAACTGTTTCTATGCAGTATGCATATAGTTCTAGTTAAATGAATTATTCTTATTGTAGCTATTTAAATAAATATCATACCTCACAATATCTAATACAATTTAGACTATCTGGATAAGACTACCGGCTATTGCGGGTGTGACAAGTGGCAGGTACCAGGATCAAATCCTGGACCTGGCAAAACTATCTTTTAGAGAAAACCCCCTATAAAACAACTGTCTGTCTCCCTCTAGACAGCACAGGCAGCCATGGCTAACTCCTCCTTCAGTCTTCAGTGACTGCGACAAGTGTGGGAACTTGAGGAGGAGTTAGAGGCAGGCTGTCAATATCTACTATTTTGCTTTTTATTTTGCAATCTCTAGACCTAGAAAATACTTGAATTCCAACACGACGTATAATTTCTGCGATTTCCGTCTACAGCGGATTTGATTATGTCGCGTCGACCGTACGACTTACGGCGACCGGAATTCCCGCGGTCACAAATTGGACCGTACTTGCGGTCCTGCCGTACTTATTTATTTTTTCCGGATTTCTCGCCAACGACACATTTTCGAATCGCGTCGAGAAAAACAAACTTACCGTACCATATATATCTTACGCGATTTCCGTCAACGGCGGATTTGATTATGTCGCGTCGACCGTACGACTTACATTACCCGGAATTTCCGCGACTACAAATTGGACCGTACCTTCGTTCCTACCGTACCTACTTTCATTTCCCGGAATTATGGCCGGCGACAATTTGTAATCATTTCGCGCAAGGGAGCATCTCGACCGTCGACGCAAAGTATACGATTCTCGTAATATCTCATCTGGACCGTTGACGCGTGTGACAGACAAAGCTACTGTCAGTTCTGACGAAGCTACGCTATTGGACTATTTTAAGTCGTGAACCATTTGGAGGTTCACGCATTCACATGTAGATAACAAGGGTTTTAATCCGTAGGTTATAGATTCTGTAACGTAGGGCATAGGATTTCCGCCTCCTATTAGCTGAATCCAAACTAGACGCAAATATTTACATAGCACGCTGTACTCTGATTGGCTTGTTTTTGCTAGGCGTAGTTTTGGTTACTTAGTTCATTTCGCATCATTTCCTGCACACAATTTTCAAGTGCAGGAATTATTCATTTGATTTATTTTCAGTATTGAGGATTCTCTGCAGCCATCTTTTTATTTGTAAAATTGTCCGGACAGCTTAGAGGCGATTTTTTGCCTTTGCGTGAAGCGTCTAGTTTTCTATTACATAATCAATATCTTGTAAAGCCTTACAAATTAATCTATACGGCTTCGGCCAAGACCTACACGGTTTCCCTTCACTTTTCTCGTCCTTTTGGGTGGATTTCGACCGCGATCTCACATCACAAACGTCTTTCCCCGGCTGTGACTGAATTTTAATTAGTGTGGAAGTTGCATGTTGGGATTATTGATTTGTGGTTTTATTTCTTGAGATTGTGTATTTATTTCTATTTGGCTTTTGTGCATCTTTTGAGTTGGTTATCTCAAACCTCATAAGTGTCGGGCATATTGTCATTTTCAGTTTTTATTTATCTTTCTCGGTTGTTTATGCTTTGATTTATTCTATTTAAGTATAAATTCAGATTATCCTTGATAAGATAACTCCTGCAAGGAATATTAATAGACCGTGGGGCCTAGTGGTCATCCATCGGCTTACCATAACCAGCTAAGTCGTTGACCTTTCTTCTTTTTTCCACCTTGCCTGTTGTTGTATTTATCCATTGTTGCTTTTATGTTTTATTTCATTTGCGATATCTCTCTATCATTTGAGTTTAAGTTGAGCGCAGCTGATGATATTGCATGCATCTTCATGTTATTTGACACATGCACGACAAGCGAAATATTCCAAATTGGAGAAATGGCATTTTTGCACTGGAATCTCTTACACACTAAGTAGTGTTTTAGTAGTTCAGAGATATAATATTTAAGAGTGGAGAGTAGTGGAAAGTACTTTAATAAAAAGGGTTGAGCCACGAGGGCAAGAGACCAAGCTAATGTTATGTGGACAAAAGCTTCTTCTAATTTAAAGTTTACCCTTATGTGAGTGATGTCCAATATGAATGTATATTTTCCAATGTGTGGAATGTGTAGTCAAAATTCGTTGTAGTAATGGGATTTTTCTGAGAGGTAGGAGATCGTATTACATATGGTATCAAAGCTTTCGTTAGTGAAATTCTATGGGCTCCATTGCCCACAGAATTCGCAGATTCAAAAGAAGCTAATCTAGATAGTGCCGACTCCAAGTTGATTTAAACCCAAATGAATGATCCCTTGACAATTAGAACCCTAATACACCTTCACCCCTGTGAAGAGAAGACCTTCTGTGTGCTCAGTTCCACCACAGAATGCAAAGCTTGAATATGTGTTTTGGACAATATTCCCCACTTTGACTTTCCCACTGAATAAGTGCCACCCTGACACGTAAAAACCTCTGACCGACTACACCACTGTGTAGATTGGACTCTTGTGAGTTCGCAGCAAAAAGAATCACTGAATTTGCTCTCCCGAGTATTAAGTTATGGTTGGTAAAAGATGTCCATTATAGTTACAAGCTCTCTTAGAGAGAGGTACCTAAATATCACTAAGTCTTGGTCTGCCTACTCACGACTACCTACTACTAAACCCTAGTCCAATAGGAACACTATAAAGTACAAGAAGGTAAAATGGGCGATGTACTTATTGTACGTTTATTGTACGACAAGGTCTACAAGGTGACACCTGTAAAATCCGAAGCCATGGTTCCTCCTCCCATCTTCTCCGGTATCAAATAATGTGGCGCCACGTGGCACCGCGTGACGCTATCTCCGTATGCCGCCAAAAGCTCACTTCGCGTGGCGGCTATAATGCCGGCCGTCCGATCAAAACATATTTTACATGGTTCAGATTCGCGTACATGCATGAATTGCTCCTTTTGGTTAGTCTGCTGTTAAGTAGTTGTTGTGTTAATGTTTATATATCTTTGAAACCCATCACGTGTATTGTTTCGGTAACGCCTTATTGGATAAGGCTTACGTCTACATAGCGAACCACAGACCCAGGTTCAAAATCCGGTTTAGAGCAACATTTTGGCCACCTTTCAGTTTTCCTGCCTGTTTTTGCCTGTTTCTTCTTTTTGACTATGGGGGCAGCCATGGCTATCTCTGTCTTCCAGTGACTACGACAAGTATGGATGACTTAGACAAGACCATCTGACAAACACATAGAATAAATTCAGACCTAGAAAATACACAAATTTAACACTCCCCTTATTTTTTAGTCTTCTATTGCTCCAACTCCCACTAAATAAAAACAACAAAAACAAAATCCCCCCTTTTTTTTCGTTCTTTTCCTATAATTAAACTTTAAAAATATACCCTCATATTTTAAAAGGTCTATTAGATGAGTTGAAATTAACATTCCATCTTGTTGATCACACATTTTATTTAGCATCTCACTTTTTATAAATTCGAGCAAAGATTTTATCCACCTCATCACTTTTCCATCCACACAAAATCCGATTTCCCCTCTTGCAATTCAAACAGCCAGCCACATCCTCAATCTGCAACACACACCCAGATGCTAACCCTTTTACGGGCGCACCTTCATAGATGGCATCACTCCCATTAGTGATGTCAAGTCCATTACCCCCCAAAATTTTCGAAAAAACAAGTATCCCCGCTAAGTTCCTCATAAGATCTACGTCTTCCGTACTCATATTTTTATCCTTGATACTCATCCCATTTTTTGAACTTTCTTCACTCTCTCCCATAGAATTCTTTCCGCTATCACTTTCTATTTTTATTCCCAATAAATATTTCTCCTCCCCTAAACCTTTCATTAAATATTCCTCTTCTCCCCTATCCTTTAAAACCCCCTCTAGATTTACTTCTCCCCTTTCCTCGGAATCCATTGAAGTCTCCCTTTGCGACCAGTTTTCTGTTTCCAAAATATCTATAAAATTATCCTCATTATTTTTACTTTTCCCTTTTTCAATTATAGATTCTAGATTTGACTTTCTCATTTCTAAGTTATACTTTTTTACACTCCTTGACATCTTCATCATTTCTAACTCCTTCAAGTACCTCCCTTCCCTTTACTTCCTTTATACCTCCAAAAGCACATCGTTGCTTTCGTGTAATTTCTGTGTACTTCTCTCTCTTCTCCATTCTACCGATGTGAAGAAGTTCCAATATTTCTTCATCCTCTTTCTCCTCTTCCCCTTCTTCCTCCTCTTTCACATTCCAACTTCTAAGTTCTTCCAAGCAAGGACACTCCTCTATATAATGACCCGGTTCTCTACAAAAGAAGCAAACACCCTTTTTCAAAGCTCCCCTTTCTTTTCCTCTCCCTCTCTTTCCACCAAAGTTTCGATAAGGTTTACCTTCGTCTTTCTTCCTCTCATCACGCTTCCGCTCCTCACCGCCGTTCCTCTCATCACGCTTCCGCCAATCACCACCAGCTGTAAATGCAGTTACCCTCTCACTTCCCCTACGAAGCTCCAAAGTGCTTCCCCTCACAAAAATTATCCCCATGGTAAAGCTCCAAGTCCATGAGGAGCTATCCATTGCCTGCATACGATAAATGATGTTTTCGTACTCATCTGGGAGTTTCATGAGTAGTGTATTGATCTTTCTCTCCTCAGATTCTACATACCCCGCACTAGCAAGCTCTACATATAACGCAACAATATCATTGCAAAACTCTATCATGTTACCACGCCTTTATAAACATAGGCCTCTATTTTCTGTTTTACTAACTGCTGCCTCTGAATAGTCTCACTCTTATAAATCTGCCTTAGTGCTTCCCATATCTCTGAAGACTTCGTTAAATTTATAAGAGTGATAGCTATAGACTTAGATACGTTTCTAAGTATGAGATGTTTTGCTATGGTGTTTTTATACTCCCAGATTTTAATGTCACTTTCTTCTGTTTTAATTGTAACCCCTACAAGTGGAACCATAGTCGAGAGCTTAGCTCCCCTCACCATCGCTGTTCCTTTTCCCTTCTCCCATTTTTCCCCTTCCATGGAAATGATTTTTCCTTCACCAACCTTTGCATCTGAACTCCGGTTGGTTTTCTGGGCAGCCCCCAGATGATTCTCCATAGTGAGTTCCTACAAAGCCTAGTGGGGGACACCTCTCTTGTCCCGAAACAATTCCCCATAAGTGCTTCTCGAAAAGCATTCCCTCCATAATAAACTCCCAATAAGTGAAGTCTGTTCCATCAAACATAGGCACCCTAGATGGTGGGCCCATAACCTGAAATTCTATGGGCTCCATTGCCCATAGAATTCGCAGATTCAAAAGAAGCTAATCTAGATAGTGCCGACTCCAAGTTGATTTAAACCCAAATGAATGATCCCTTGACAATTAGAACCCCAATACACCTTCATCCCTGTGAAGAGAAGACCTTCTGTGTGCTCAGTTCCACCACAGAATGCAAAGCTTGAATATGTGTTTTGGACAATATTCCCCACTTTGACTTTCCCACTGAATAAGTGCCACCGTGACAGGTAAAAACCTCTGAACGACTACACCCTTGTGTAGATTGGACTCTTGTGAGTCCGCAGCAAAAAGAATCACTGAATTTGCTCTCGCGAGCATTAAGTTATGGCTGGTCAAAGATGACCTTTATAGTTACAAGCTCTCTTAGAGAGAGGTACCTAAATATCACTAAGTCTTGGTCTGCCTACTCACGACTACCTACTACTAAACCCTAGTCCAATAGGAACACTATAAAGTACAAGAAGGTACAATGGGCGATGTACTTATTGTACGTCCATTGTACGACAAAGTCTACAAGGTGACACTTGTCAAATCGGAAGCCATGGTTCCTCCTCCCATCTTCTCCGGTATCAAATAATGTGGCGCCACGTGGCACCGCGTGACGCTATCTCCGTATGCCGCCAAAAGCTCCTTCGCGTGGCGGCTATAATGCCGGCCGTCCGATCAAAACATATTTTACATGGTTCAGATTCGCGTACATGCATGAATTGCTCCTTTTGGTTAGTCTGCTGTTAAGTAGCTGTTACGTTAATGTTTATATATATTTGAAACCCGTCTGTATCGTTTCGGTAACGCCTTATTGGATAAGGCTTACGTCTACATAGCAAACCACAGACCCATGTTCAAATCCGGTTTAGAGCGACATTTTGACAACCCATCAGTTTTCCTGCCTGTTTTTGCCTGTTTCTTTTTTTTGACTATGGGGGCAGCCATGGCTATCTTTGTCTTCCAGTGACTACGACAAGTATGGATGACTTAGACAAGACCATCTGACAAACACATAGAATAAATTCAGACCTAGAAAATACACAAATTTAGCAGTTAGAAACTAATGAAAAATTTGCTCACGGGAAAATTGACTGTCGTGACCGGTGAGGGTGCTCAGACCTGTGTCACTGAAACCACAATGTGAAGTGGTAGGGGATTGGAGGGAAACTAAGTGACTACGTTGCCAACGGCCGTTGGTTAGATGTAGGGCGTGCTTGGGTTTTAATGACTCATGTGGGGTGGGCAGTGTGGCCACCATTGAAGCTCACTCCAATTACCTATAGGCCAAACAAACTTCCCTTCTCCTAACAATGATTTATGTGTAGAGGGAGGGCTTGAAGCCATGAAGGGTGAGGATGTGAGGATTATAGAGTAAAAGATCCTGATGTTGTTGGAAATGGGAAATTTGCTAATGGTGGAGAAGGAAAGTGGAGCACTTTATTTCTTCAAGAGCAAAAGAGTCTAGAAATGACTTAAAACTTTTCAAACCCTAAATTGTTACCTTTAATTGCTTTCAATTTTGCTGTTGTAAAATTTGTGGGGAAATTTTTTACCTTTCTATTTGAATGTTTGGGAAAACTGAATTTTCACTAACTTACTTTTAATGTTTATTTGATTTTTCAGATTTTAATATTATTTAAAATATTTGTTAAGGGAATGAAGTCTTTGATTGGAGAAATCTGAGGACTTCAAATCTTGTGCAAACTCTTTAGGATAATTATATTCTACCTTTTATTTTATTGCTTGATTTCATTGTGTGATAATGGCAAATTTTGCCTGGAAACGTGAAATGGAAAATGTTTTGAATGTGTTTAAGAAACGTAGTGTGAAATTGGTCAAAAGATTTAATAATCATGATGCTGCTGTGGATGAAACAATTTTTGAGTTGAAAAGTGAATTGAAGGACGTTAAGGAAAATGGAAAAATTTTAAAATCACAAATTGAATCAGCTAATTAATTTAATTCAGTCCACAAATAATGTTTATGACCAAAAGGGTGAGAGTGGTACGAGGAATGCCATTTTTAGCAAAGATGATTACGATATACCTAAGAAAATAAAAGATCTAAAATTGTCAACCAGGGAAGCACCATCCTTCGATGGTAAGAAGATTGATGAGTTAGATACTTGGATTTTTCATAAGGAGTATTATTTGGAATCTAGGAATTGTGATCGTGATAATTATACTTCTTTTTGTGTTAGTTGTCTGAAAGGTGATGCTCAAATTTGGTATTACACTCAGAGAAGGTCTAATTTGATTCTTAATAATGCTGATTGGGAAGCTTTTAAAACCGCAATCAAATCGCGTTTCTTATCCGTCACTTATAAATTTATAATGGAAAAAAAGTGGTTGAACTGTAAGCATACTCGATTTGTGAAGGATTATGTTGTGGAATTTGACTCATCTAGTATTCACGTCATGGGTTTGACTGATGAAATGGCTAAGTTGCATTTCTTGAATTATATGAATCCCATACTGAAATCTGAACTGAAACATCAGAAATTTTATAATTTGAAAAAACTCAATGATAAGATATTGGAATTAGAGGATCAGTTTGGGTATAATCCTGAAAACTCGATCACTCAGGGGAAAATTCAATGAAGTATCAGAGTGGGGTGAAGAGGAATTTGGGAAAGAGGGTCTGAATGCAGGTCTTGTGAATAGGCAAAACATCTTCAAGGGAAATCAGATGGGTGGATAGAATGTTAATGCAGGAAATATATTTCACAATAGAGGTGGCTACATTAAGAGTCCTTAACCGAGCATTAATGCTCAAAAACCTAATCTTACCATACCCACATGCACTATCTGTCTGAAAAAGGGATATAGGGCATTTGCGTGTGCACAAATAAAGAAGATTAACTATTATAACTGTGGAGAAGAGTGACATTTTAGCAAAGAATGCACAAAACCGAAAAAAAAAGTCACTTGTTTTAAATACAGAGGACCAGAACATTACGCTAAGGACTTTACAGATAAAGGATCTCTTAAAACAGTTGATGTCAATGAAGATCTTCAGGAAGATATTGCATTATACCTAGCAGAGTAGGAAGCCCAAAAGGTGGGAAACGAAAAAGACTAGTTGAAAGTCCTCAGTTGAGTCGACCAGATCCAAAGGTTAAGGAGTTAACTTTGGAGAGCAAGCTAATAAATGGAAAGGCTAGGACAGCTGAATTTATTATAATGCTAACTACACTTCATAGTTTGAACAATCCTCCTGATCAAACTATTAACAACATACGTATTTTAGGACAGTTAAGTAACGATGACACCAGACACAATAAGATCAGATTCGAGTCTTTTGTTGAAAAGAAGTAATTAATATTCACTTTTTAATTTAGACTGTAAAGTGAAGAAAGAGAGAGAGTCACCATGGCTGCCGCCATAGTCTGAAAGAAACAGGTAGACAAGCAGACAGATTGATAGATTGCGAAAATGTTGCCCTAGATTTGAACCAAGGTCTACGAAGTATTACATAAACGTAGCCTTAACCATTACGGTGTTAACGAAACAATACACGTATCTAGTTCGCTATGTATTGAAAGTGTTTCGCAAAATGTCACTTTCATTAAAATAAACAAAAAATAAGCAAATGACATCTATAGTCAAACGGCGCTTGCGGACGCGAATTTAACCGTGTAAAATACATGATCAGACGGACGTCAACGCCCCCCCCCCAAACCCGAATGAATCTTTGGCAGCTTTCGAATATAGCGGCGCGTTGTGCCACGTGGGGCCACATCATTAGACGCCGAAAAAGATGGGAGGAGGAACAATGGCTCTCATATTGATAAGTGTCACCCAGAAGGCTATGTTGTACAATTGCCGTACAAGAGGTACAATCGCCCACTATACCTTCTTCTACTATACACCATTTTGATTGGTCGAGGGTAGAGTAGTAAGTAGTTGTGAGTAGGAGTTAGGGACTTAGCGTGTTTGAGGCGCCCCTCTCCAGATGACCTTATGTATTTACAGGCCATATTTTGCCAGCCATAACTTACTGCTCAAGGGAGCAAATTCAGTGATTCTTTTTGCGTTTGACTTTAGCGAGTCTTGTCCTCAGAGGAGTGGGGGTTGTCAAAATATTTGTGTGCTAAGACGACACTTATTCAGTGGGAAAGTGAAAGGGTCAACTATTATCCTAGAGGCTTTATCTAGGCTTCTCATTCTGTGGGTTAATTGAGACCACAAAATTTCAGGTTATGGGCCCACCCTCTAAGGGCCCATATTTAATAGATAAGACTTTCTTTATTGGGAAATGATGATGAAGGGAGAACTTTTTGAGAAGCACCTATGGGGCATAGTGTCTGGGCAAATTCGATGCCCACCTCCACGTGGGTTTGGAGGAACACGTTTTCCTGGCACCTCCGTCACAACTGCTGTTGCCACCTTCACGAACGATGACGAAAAAAAGGAGGAAATAAACATGGAAATAGATAAAGGAGGAGTTGCTTCTCGATGGACTCCATTGTCAAAGACGATACCGGCAGCAACACCACCAGCAATGGTGACAAGGAGTCAGACCCACTAGTCAAAATATGAAAATTGGAACTATAAGGACAAGGTGGCTTAGCTCTTAATTCTCAAAAGTGTAGTGAAGGGTATTGCCATTCCCTTTATGCATGTTAGATCTTTCTCTCAAATTTGGATATCTCTAGTAAAAAAATATAAGAGTGGGTCATTGCAGCAACAACAGCTTGCAAAAAATAAGATTTCAGCTCATACTTAAAAGGGAGGAAGTATGAGTGATTATTGCAATGACTTAGGAGCATTATTTGGAGAACTAGATTGCGTAGGTAACTCATGGTCTGAGAGACAAAAAATAAATATAGTGATTATGAAAATACCTAAAGAGTATAAGAATATCATTAATCGTGCAGGATCTAGGTGATAGTAATTGGAATTGGGATGATACAGTGGTGATGATTTTAGTGAAAGAGAGTTCCATACAACTTAGGTGAGGAAGTTTGAGTGTTCAAACATTGGCTGCAGGATGTGATTGGCGGAAGCGTGACGAGAAAAAGGGAAAGGATCCTTATCAAAACTTTGGAGGAAAAGAACAAGGAGGTGGCAGATTTGATCGACACTCTCAGATGTTCTTTACATTCCACATCTTAGCAAGAATCTAGTCTCTACAGTTGTTTTAGATGAAAAAGAGTTCAAAACCGAAACTAAGAAAAGAAGCTTCACAACTAGCTTTGATAATGAGGTTTATTTCATAGCTGAAAAAGGTAGTCAAGGAATATTCAGAATTGTACTTTGCAATGAAAAGGATGTTCTCTACTCGTGTGGAAGTGATATGATGCTTTGGCATTAGAGGCTAGGGCATCAGAATCTAGATAGATTAAAAAAAATGAAGAAAAATGGAAAAGTGGATAGAATTGAGTTTGGAGATGATGAGACCTTAGATGATTGTAGTGAATGTGTCTAACGGAAGATTCATAGACTTCCATTTCTAAAGGCATCCACATTTAGAAGAGAGAAAGTATTAGATCTAGTTCACACTGATGTTTGGGGATCAGCTAGGTATGCTTCACATGGGGGAGAAATATGGATGCTAACCATTACAGATGATTCGTCTAGATTCACTAAGGTATATTTTCTTAGACATAAGTCAGAGGTACTAAGATGTTTCAAAGAATACTAAGTATGGAGTGAAAAATTACATGAAACCTTAATAAAAGAGATAAGAAGTGATAATGGGAAAGAATACACCTCAAAGGAATTTGAAGAATTTCTTAAAGAAGAAGGAATCCATCATGAGAAAACTGTTCTTTATAATCCGGAACAAAATGGAGAAGCAAAAAAAGTGAATAAAACTTTAGGAGATATGTCAAAAGTAGGCTAACTGATAAAAGAATAGGATTAGAGTTTTGGGTTGACTCTATAAACTATGCAAACTTCATCAAAATAGAGTGCTAACTTCGGCAAATAACGAGGAAATCCGTATGATAAGTGGACGGAATTAAAACCAGATTTGTCTATTTTGAGAGTGTTCGGAAGTGAAGTCTATAGTTTCGATTCCAATAAGACTATATAGAAGTTAGAGGGAAGAGGGAAACCAAGATATCTTGTAGGATATGATGAGAGCACAAGAGGATATCGATTGTATGACTTGAAAAAGAGAGATATCATTTTGGTAAAACACATACTGGTGATGAATGAATTAAATTCTATTGATCTGTTTAAATATAACAAAGAAGTCAAAATCAGATTTGAATCGGGTCTGTATTTGACTTTGATTTGGGAAATGAAGAGAAGGAAGACTGGGAGAAGGAAAAATCTGCAGATGTGCCAAAGGAGAAGGACGAAAAGAAAACATCGAGGTAACACCACAATACGAAGTGAAAATCGACGAGGAACTTGATCAAACACAGGAATTGGAAAATAGCGGAGATGAAAATCTTCCTAAACGAAACCCGATGATGCCTTCTATATGCGCGTCAGATTTTGAAGGAGGAAAAAGAAGTAGAAAACTACTTAAAGAAAGACATGTAAATAACAAACTCACAAAGATGTCTCACCGAAAAGAACCTTAGACATACTTAAAGGACATAAATACCCCATTACATTGAAAGATAATATGCTAGGTTGGTTGCTAAAAGCATTGAAAGATAATATGCTAGGTTGGTTGCTAAAGGTTATACTCAAAAACAAGGAATAGACTATGAAGAAACCTTTGCACCCGTAGTCAGATTCCCTTCTATCAAAATCCTCTTAAGTTTAGCCTCAGTAGAGGATATGGAAATACACCAGATAGATATTAAGACCGCCTTCTTATATGGAGAGTTGGAAGAAGAAATCTACACAAGGCAACCGGAAGGATTCATGATAGTGGAGAAGAAAGTAAGGTGTGCAAGCTGATAAAATTACTTTATGGCATTAAGCAAGCTCCGCGACAATGGTATATATAATTGGACGAATTTTTGAGAGGTTTGGGATACATTAGAATAAGTTCAGATCACTTCATATATATATTTGAGGATAAAAAAAGGGTGATATTTATTGCTATTTATGTTGATGATTTGTTAGTGTTAAGCAAGTGCTTAGATAAAAATAACAAACTCAAACAGGATCTGAGAAGTCGGTTTGACATGAAAGATCTCGGCGAAGGAAAATACATTTGGGGATTCAAATGGAGAGGGATAGAGGGAATATAATTTTAAAACTCACTAAGAAAGAAGCTATCGGTAATATGCTAGAAAATTTTCAGATGGAGAAAGCAAATAGGTGTACCACTCTCATGGATCTAAAAAAAGTATCAGAGGGAAATGAACAGAGAGGGATATTGATTTTGAATGATAACATGGATGAGGAAGAAAAGAGGATTATGGAAGGAATTCCTTATAGGCAAATTGTAGGCAGTTTAATTTACGTTATGAATTATACACGTCTAGACATAGTTGCGGCTGTAGGCGTTCTCAGTAGAAGTCTAAATGAACCTAGGAAAAGAGACTGGAAAACAGCCAAAAGAGTGATGAGATATTTGGTGGGAACAAGGGAATTATGGTTGCATTTGGGAAAGGAGCACAATGACATCACCACTTGGAGTGATGCCAGTTATAGGGATGTGCCTTTGAGACGATGTACAACAGGATATGTGTTGCAAATTGGATCTCGTGCATACTGTTGGAGTAGCAAACAACATGACATAGTTGCTCACTCCACTATAGAGGCTGAATACATGGCTTTATGTGTTGCCACTAAAGAATTAATGTATGTAAAATCTCTACTCGAAGAACTTGGGTTCATAAAATCTGGGACTCTGAATGTCTTTTGTGATAATCAAGCTGCTATCTCTATCGCACCTAATCTAAAACACCATTTCAAAGCTAAACATATATATATAAGGATAAGCTTTGTCAAAAAGAAGGTTGAGCATAAAGTAATTAAAATTGGTTCATAAAAGTGATAAATAGATGATTGCAGACTTGATGACAAAACCGGTACCTTCTCCTAAGTTAAAATTATGCAGAAAAAATTGTGGACTTAAATTAAAAGTTGACTAAGAATTAAGGGGAGTGTTGAAAAAAAGTAATTAATATTCACTTTTTAATTTAGAATCTAGAGTGAGGAGAGAGAGAGAGAGAGTCACCATGGCTGCCGCCATAGTCAGAAAATAACGGGTAGACAAGCAGACAGATTGATAGATTGCCAAAATGTTGCCCCAGATTTGAACCAAGGTCGACGAAGTATTACATGGACGCATGCCTTAAACATTATGGCGTTAACGAAACGATACACGTATCCAACTTGCAATGGTTTGAAAGTGTTTCGCAAAACGACACTTTCATTAAAACAGACAAAAAATGATGAAACGACATCTATAGTCAAACGCCGCTCGCGGATGCGAATCCAACCGTGTAAAATATATGATCGGACCGACGTCGTCGCCCTTGCCAAACCCGAATGAATCTTTGGCGGCTTTCGAATATAGCGGTGCATTGTGCCACGTGGCGCCACATCATTAGTCGTTGAAAAAGATGGGAGGAGGAACAATGGCTCCCATATTGACAAGTGTCACCCAGAAGGCCATGTTGTACAATTCCCGTACAAAAAGTACAATTGGCCACTGTACCTTCTTGTACTATACACCATTATGATTGGACGAGGGTAGAGTAGTAAGTAGTTGTGAGTAGGAGTTAAGGGCTTAGCGTGTTTGAGGCGCCCCTCTCCAGGTGACCTTTAGCATTTATATGCCATCTTTGGCCAGCTATAACTTATTGCTCAAGGGAGCAAATTCAGTGATTCTTTTTGCGTTTGACTCAAGAGAGTCTTGTCCTCGGAGGGGTGAGGGTTGTGAGAATATTTGTGTGCGTGAGCGGCACTTATTCAATGGGAAAGTGAAATGGTCAAATGTTATCCTAGAGGCTTTATATAGGCAGCTCATTTTGTGGGTTAATGGAGACCACATAATTTCATCTTAAATGGAAAAAATACCATTGAGAATTATGGTAGATTCAGGTGCTACATATAATTTTATTTTACATAAGTTTGTAGAGGAAAATAAAATTCCTACTGTCATAAGAGAAAAACCTTTGCATGTTCAAGTGACAAATGAAAATAAGTCCACATTAGATTTACAAACTGACACAATAAAAGTGGATATCCAAGGGCATAAAATGAAAGTTGTGTGAAATATTGAATTTGGGTAGTGAGGAGCTAATAGTAGAAAAGCCTTGGCTAACAGAACTTATCCCTCAAATTAATTGGGAAACTAACAACCTTGAGAATTAAGTCTGACAACAGCTGGAAGTTTGTGCGAGCATTACCTTCGAAGAAATTGCATAGGTATCATATAAAAAACATAACCAAATTGGGAGTGGAAGGTTTGATTTTTTGCCAGACAATTTAAAAAGCATTTAAAAAATAAAAAAATCATGCTTTCTTGTTATTAGTAACTGAGGCAGCTACTAATGAAAGGGGGGGAGAAAACACTAACATTGATGTTATTTTTAAATGAGACACGACTAAAAATCTTGAAAAACAAAAATCTGATTTTTTTACTGACATTAATACATCTGATGCTGCTGTTAAAGATTTGATTTTTTGAATTTAGAGATGTTTTCCCAAGTGACCTACCCTTAAGGAGGCCACCTTCCCGAGATGTGGAACATGTAATTAACCTTGAACCAGGATATAATCCTCTTGTCACAGGGATTTATAAGCATAGTTTCTTTGAGCAGTAGAGAAAAAGAAACAGATCATTGAGCTTATGGAAAAAGGACATATTCAGCCTAGCAAATCACTGTATGGAGCACTTGTTCTCTTCGTCAAAAAGAAGAATTAAACATTGAGAATGTGTGTCGACTATCGTAGTCTAAACGATATTACGGTGAAGGATAAGTATCCGTTACTTTTAATTTTTGATTTGATAAATCGTTTAAAAGGTGCTAAAATATTTTCTTTCATTGATCTCCGTCGTGGCTTTAATCGGTGCCAATTAGAACTGAAGTTGTTGACGAAAATGCGTTTAAAACTAGAGTTGGTCATTTTACATGGATAGTGATGCCATTTGGTTTGATGAATGCACCGCCTACTTATCAAAGATTAATGAACCAAACCTTTTTAGATTATATATATGAGTTTGTTCAGGTGTTTATAGATGATATTCTAATTTACAGCGAATCTAAAAAACAACATGTAATTTATTAAAAGGAAGTGTTGGAAAGGTTAAATGAAATAAAATAATATGGAAAATTGTCAAAATCCAATTTTCTTAAAGTGAACAATTATTTTTGTGACATATAGTTAGTGGGGAAGGTGTTTAAACAGATCCATCCAAAATTACTACAATCCAAAATTGGAACCAACCCACTAATGTCACAGAAGTTAGATCATTTTTGGGATCGGCCACTTATTGCAGGATATTTATCAAAAACTTCAGTATGATCGCCGCACCTTTGACAGATTTACTTCGAGAGAAGGAGACATTTGTGTGGGGAGCCGATCAGAGGAGAGCTTTCAGTGAACTAAAAGGGAAGTTGACCTCTACCCCTACACTGGTGTATCTTGATCTTGCTGGGGAATTTGAAGTTTTGATCACTACTGATGCATACGATAAAGGTCTAGGTGCAATCCTAAGTCAAAAAGTCGGCAAACATTTTCATCCTATTGCTTTTGAGTCCAGGAAATTTAATGATGCTGGAAAGAACTATCCATCACAAAAAAGAGAATTACACGCAATAATTCATGCATTGGTGAAATGTCGTTGTTATTTGCATAATAAAGAATTTCAGTTCACTGTGATAATAAGGCACTCTCTTATCTACAGAGATTAAGTGATGCACAGATTATGCTGGCAGATAAGTTAGGTGGATGCAAAAATTGGCATATTTCAAATTTAATGTCAAACATAATTCTGGAAAGACAAATGTAGTCACAGATCCTTTTAGTAGATGTTTTGAAATAAGTGTGGTGGTTCGAGATAAATTGATTTAAGATGCTGTTAGAAAAAGTTATGATAAAGATCCATATTTTGTTGTGATTTGCAAGAATATTTTGGGAGGGAATTTTGACCCATTGAATGACAGGCATGTCAAAAACTTTAAAATAGAAGATGGTTTACTGTATTTGCGGACAAGGGATAGATTTTGCATGCCTAAAATGGAGACTTAAGAAATCAACTTTCACATGAAACCTATGAGTAGTTAGAACATCTAGGTCGAGATAAAACTCTTAGTTAGTTGCAGAGTAGATTGTTTTGGCCGAAGATGGCAAACGAGGTGTCGAAACACGTGGAAAGTTGTGTCCCTTGCCAACAGAGTAAACCTAGTAACCAAAAACCTAGAGGTCTCTTAAAACCTTTAGATATCATCGAAAGACTATGGGAATATGTCAGTATGGATTTTATTGTCAGGTTGCCACCCACATGTACAAGAAATTACAGTATGATGGTCGTCGTCGATAGGTTCATTAAAATGAGAATCTTTATCCCTTGCAAAACTACTTATTCAGTTGTAGATGTTGCAAAAATATATTTTGACAGTGTGGTCATATATCACGAAGTTCCTTTTGCCTATACTTAGTGATAGAGATTCTAAATTTAGGTTTGCGTTTTGGAAATAATTGCAGCAAAATTTAGGCACTGAAATAAAAATGAGTACCTCTCATCATCATCAGACAGATGGACATACAGAAACGATGAACCGTACATTGGAAGAAATGCTTAGGACTGTTTGCAGCGGATTTCATAACACATGGAAATCTTAAGTGCCATTAATGGAATTTGCATACAATTCATGTAAACATGCTGAACAAAATTCTCACAGTTTGAAGTTACATATGGATACCAACCGAGAAAAGCATTAGACTTAATAACAAGGGTCACTCAAAAGAATACGGGTCTTGGAACGGAGTTTTGAGAATACATTCTAACAGTTTGGAAAACAATCCGGGATGCATTAGTGGAGGCACAAAGAAGGCAAGAATTAAATGCTAACCACAAATGGGGTGATTGGGTTGTAAGCACAGGTAACAAGGTTTGGCTTTCAACCACTCATTACAGGTGCAAGATCGAGGGACAATCGGATCCTACGCGGAAATTTGCTCTTAAGTACATCGGACCATTTATTGTTATCGAGATGATATCGTCAGTTGTTGCCGAATCGAACTTTCTGCCTTCAACAAAAATTCATCCAATGATACACATCAGTCAGCTGAAACCAGCAAACTTTTGACCAACTGAAGGAGAATTGGGATTGGATCCCTCAATAATTATAGAGCTTTAGGTCCACAGATGGGAAATATATTGGGTTGGTCAACGGTTTAAGGTCAACAATACTATATTCTGGCAAGTGCATTATCTAGAAAGGCCAGAAGATGAGTTAACTTTACAAGATAAAAGTTCGGAGGTTTTTACAAGGGTATTGGAGGGATAATAATATAGAAGTCCCGTGTGAGAATAAAATGTGTTTTAACTAAGGTTAGTTAAATATAAAGAGGGGATGATGTAACAGTAATAATGGATCACACTTGTTTGTAAATGGGTATTTAAGTGTTACTAATATAGAGATTTGAGTTTGATAGACGTCCGCGAAAGAATCGCACGATTTGGGGTTATATTTTAAAAGATATAGTGATTGGTGTATTTAGGCGACAACGCGAGGTCAAAATAACAAATGGGTGTTCATTGTTACGAGTTAAGGGTCAAACTAGCCGCAGAATTTAAGGCGTACGTTTATAAATTACCAAACGAAATCAATATTTCGTTAGGTAAGCACAATGGTTCGTTTGGTACAATTTTTAGTACAAAACGTCACTTTCCCTTTATAGAATTTCGTAGGAAAAGTTTAGCATGCGAAATTTGCGACGCACATTCGTGCAAAGTCGCGTTTCGTTTAGCGCGCACTTTTGCACGTAAATGTTACGTAGTGAAACCTAGCGTTTGATTAGTTAGAAATGCTACGTAGTTAGTAAAAGATTTCCCACGTTTTTGCATTGGTCAGTCTAAGTCATTGTTGATCAATGACTGACCCACGTAAAACCAGTTCAACGGAGCGAGCGTTGACTCTGGTCTGGCGAGTCGCGGGCGATGATGGATAAAAAGGGAAGTCTAAAAGGAGAGTAATCATATTTTCTTTTGGAAAATTTGTGGAAATTCTGTATGATCTGGTCTTGAGCCAAAAATACCAAATTGGAGCAATGACATTTTTGCACTGAAATCTCTTACAAACTAAGTAGTGTTTTAGAAGTTCAGCGATAGAATATTTAAGAGAGGAGAGTAGTGGAAAATACTTTAATAAAAAGGGTTGAGCCACGAGGGCAAGAGACCAAGCTAATGTTATGTGGACAAAAACTTATTTTGATTTAAAGTTTGTCCTTATGTGAGTGATGTCCAATGTGAATGTTTATTTTCCAATGTGTGGATTGTGTAGTCGAAATTGGTTGTAGTAATGGGATTTTCTGAGAGGTAGGAGATTTTATTACTTTTGTCAAGCTCACTATATTCTTGAAACTTCTTCAAAATTGTGATACTTAACGATATTGTGAACTATAACCTTATATTGACCCATAGAAACCATACAAAACTAATAGCGTCCTTAGTTTTAAAACTATTTTTGTATATAAGATTAATTTTAGATAATTGAATTCGTGAGAAAAACATAAGAGCTTATATTCTTTGATAACACCCTTTCTTAATATGTGAACCATTTTGGTGAAGATATGGATTTCAAGATAATTGGGTTTTGACTTGGTGGGTATTTACTATTTCTATTCTACGTCATCGCTTTCATCGCTATTTTTTACTTAAAAAAGGGAATGCTACTTGCATCACTTGTCAATTTCGAGAAAGAGTCCACCTCACAAAA
The DNA here is from genome assembly GCA_037447655.1 of Zygnema cylindricum. Lineage (NCBI taxonomy): Eukaryota > Viridiplantae > Streptophyta > Zygnematophyceae > Zygnematales > Zygnemataceae > Zygnema > Zygnema cylindricum. The sequence goes on along the minus strand of JBBHKE010002637.1, from coordinate 17,929 downwards.
GATCTCATTATTAATAAAAACTTAATTTTTTTGATGTGAGCTCTTAATTCTCAACCTTTAGGCCTGAATTCTAAAAGCTGAAGCTTGAGAGAATTCGAATTGGTGTGCAACACAAGGGAAAATGGAGTGGCATCTCCTCTCGGTTCGAAAGAAAAAGAGAAAGCATTTGGCACCTCACACTTTTGAAAGAAGGTCTTAAAGGGGCACATAGGAGGTACCTGTGTTACAATTTGTAAATTAGCCCTTTCGATAAATAGGCCCGTCATCAGGTTGTTATCTCTTTACCAAAAGTTAAAATAGGCGAAAATGGTTCACTTGGCCTATTGATGAGCCACTTCTCGGTGTATGGAAGTGGCTTTACAATGTCGGACCGAGAGACGATTTTCGTAACTTCAATGAGATTAGTATCTCCCTCTATATAATAAGGTTTTCTTAACGAAAGTGACCCACCAACTCACAATCTCTTACCTTGTTGGAAATTGGGTTGGAGGCACTCACTCTGAGTGACTCACTCGCAACGACCCATTTTCAACCATTTTACTTTAACACTCTATTTGATTTACTAACACTGGCTACTCAGGCGGAGGCACTCGCTTTGATCTACTCACTCGAAGCCACTCGGTATTAGGCGTTCATCTGCCCACTCAGTTCTAGCCACTCACCCTTAGGAACATTTTTTGATCAACCCACTCATAATACTCTCAACGAGGCACTCCCTCAAAGTCACAAATTCATAGTCACTCGCTCTGAGGCATTCACACCTAGCCATTATCACTCATTTATTCACTTCAGGCGCCTCATTCAACTTGATTGACAATAAGCCACTTACTATGAACGACTCACCTCCAATCACTCACTTCCAGACTCTTATTCCTAGCTAATCACCCGCAATCGTGCATCCTTATGCATTCATTTTGAGCCACTTCCTCGCAACAAATCATCGTAAAAGACTCAACTTGAACACTCACTTGGAGCCATTCTCTTAAAATCACTCGTTACGACACACTCACTGACAACGACTCACTCGTAGCCACTCACTATGAGGCAATCATTCGAACCACATAGTCAAAGGTATTCACTATGAGACACTCAGACATGACCACTCACTCCGAAGCATTCAGTTGCAACCACTTTGGCTTAACCTGTCACTACAAACCACTCACGTCAAGGCCTTCACTCAAAATCGCTCACCTAAAAGCACTCACTCCAAACCATTCACTCCCACCCACTCACTCGGAGGCACACAATTTGAACCACTCAATCTTACCTTTTACCCCCCAACTTTTAGCCCCACATTCTCAATTTGAGCAACTTTGTTCAACCACTCAGTTTGAGCCACTCACTCTAAATACTCAGACCAAGCCATTCACTCGTATCCTCTCCCTCTCAATCACTCACTACGAGGCAATGGAGGAAGTCCTCATCCATATTAAAGTCAATTTTTAGTTTTTATCAAGGCACCTTAGATCATCACTTTCATGATCGAGAAATGGCAAGCCAAGCGTGTCACGTTGAACAAGGTATATTTTTTTGGCACAAGAGGATGTAACTGAACAAAAAGTATGTAGTTGACACCATATTTACTAACCGGCCTGTTTAAGGTATGGGCGCTGAAATTAGAAGAAATAGTATTAGATTCAACGAATCCATCATTCAATTTGGTAAGTATGGCATGTATCTGTAAGAATTGCAAGATAAAAGGGTCTAACAATTTGGACCACAAATTTAATTAAGAAATGGAAAACTCTTAATTTGACAAATTACCCATAAGATGGACAAAGGATTTGCACTATGATCTATAACAACAATTTAAAAATGACAACGTGCATTAGATGGTCCAAGCTAATGGAGTTGGAAAAATACAATAAGACTCGTTTCGAGTAGGATAAACGGATAGGTGACGAAGTTGGGAATGTGGGAGATGTTTTTCTTAATTTTGTAATACCACTTTTATTTTTGTTTAGTTGTTTATACGAGGGGTAATCAACCCTTAGAAGACAAGTGACAAATTTGGAAGGATATGGTGTTTAGGAATAACATGAATAAATGGGAGTGTTGTAGGTGAATGAATGAACAACGAGGTCTGAGAGACTTGCTTTGAGGAAAATATTTGGCTCATTTTTGGAATTCCACGGGGCTTCCAATGGTACCAAAAAAAGGACTCGTCAGGTTGCAAATTTATCGGATCTAAGAAACAAATGTTTTTAAGACGTTGTGCACCAAATACTTGAAGGGAACAACAATTCGGAATTTTAAGTATCGAAACCATTCGGATGGCCAGTGTTTATAAGTCATGGATTATCACAAGACCTTTATCCATTCACCATTCTGACCCTAATGTCGAGAACTTTTGAGAAGCATTGGCCATATTTTTATGTCCCCTCTACGACTCTTCTTCTTCTACTTTCTCCTTCTCTTTAGGATGACATATACAAGGTTTCTACTACATGATGATACCCACCTTTAAAGGCCTTCTCTTAGCGTTGACCTTTGACCAAACTCCCCTGATTCACACAACCACTTTGACTGCACATCCTTCTCTCTCTTCTTTTTTGCCGAGTTTAAGAGCGAACACATTTGGTTTAACCAACGCCTCTATTATTGTTTTAGGGTGGCGTACCATCAGACGAAAAGTGAGGTTGTTTACAGAAATCTGGACCTCCCAGTACTATGCTGTAATTCTATTTTTTTTTTTATACGCGAACAACATTAGAAAGAATGCAATTCTGTGTCCTCCATTGGACTACAAAATCCAAGAAGCCTCTAGATAGTTGTTAACTAACCCACTTCTCATGGGAACCACTGCTGCCCAAGCAGACTAATAGTCAATTTAACTACACCCTGTGCAGCCTGGACTCTCTTGAGTCCGTACAAAAAAGAATCACTGAAAACGCCCAACTAGGCGATTAGTTATAGGGTGGCAAAGATGCTAATTTATATAAACTCATAAAGAGAGAGAGGACTACCTACCAGCTTTTTCTAAGTCATAGTTGTCTCTCACAACCCCTATCTATTGACAGAACGAACCAAAAAAATCAGTGTATAGTACAAAAAAGTACTAGTGCCGATGTACTTTCTGTACGGCCTTTGTACGACAAGGCCATTAAGCGGACGCGTGTCCACTTTTCACTCGTCTATACGTTCATCATAATTCCCACGACCAAATGTTATCTCTCCACGTGGCGCCAAGTCATACCACGTCATAAAAACGCCAAAATGACCATTTCGAGATCTTGGCGATGATGTGCGCCGCTGGATAAAAACCGGCATTTAATATTGAACGTCGAAACAAATGTCCGATTCATTTGTTTCGTGCGGTATTATATTCGCATTGTATATAACAGGTTCTATGTTGTTTCATTTGTATTTTCGTCAATCGGTTTATCAACCGTAACATAGTTTAAATATTAATCATACCCTATAAACTTCAACAAACTTCTACAACAAACCGGTTAGGGCTGACGGCTACGCCTCGCTCTGGCTGTCGTTGGTTCAAGTCTTGCCGGATTCAACCTTTTGTTGAGAGTGACATAAGTCACTCTTCAGTCCTGCTTATTAGGCTATGGCAGCCATGGCTTCCCTTCTATTTCTCTCTTTCACTTTCAGTGATTATAGAAAGAATGGGGGATAGAGAGGAAAGGTGCTTGCTCTTTTATTTTATTTTAGACCTAGAAAATATCATATAAATCTAGTGATTTTCAACATTCCCCTTATTTTCTAGTCTAGTTATATATATTTTTTTTAGTCCAAATTTTTCTCTGCAAGATTTTAACTTGGGAGAGGGCATAGGTTTGGTCATCATGTGAGCTATCATTTCTTCATTAGATCTATACACAAGATTTACAATTTAATTTTCAACTTTCTCCCTCACAAAGCTTAATCTTATGTCCATATGTTTAGCTTTGAAATGATGTTTTGGATTGGCTGCAATTTCAATGGCAGCCTGATTATCACAAAAAAACCTCATGCACTCCCTCCTTTATATACCCCAGTTCTTGCAACAAGGACTTGACCCACATTAATTCTTTCACATCAGAACAAGAGGCGATATACTCAGCCTCCATAGTTGACTGAGCAACCACCTTTTGTTGCTTACTCCTCTAACAACAATCACCTTCCCCCACATACAATACATATCCAGAAGTGCATCTTCTCATAGGTTCATCCTCTTAAGTGGCATCACTCTAAGTAGTCATATCAGCGTGCTCCCCTACCAAATGCAACCATAATTCTTTAGTTCCAAGCAGATATCTTATGACACCCTTGGGTGCTTCCCAATCTCTCTTCCTAGGATCGTTAAGACTCCTACTGAGGACTCCTACTGCTGTCGTTATGTCCGGCCTTGTACAGTTCATAAAGTAAATCAAACTTCCTACTACCTCTTTATAAGGAATAGACTTCATATCCTCTCTCTCCTCTAGACTCATAAGATTATCTAAGATTATCACTCCTCATTCTACACTCCCATCACTTACTTTCTTCAAGTCCATGGGAGTGGTAGAACTGTTTGCTTTCTCTATCTGGAGTTTCTTAAACATATTACCTATTGCTTCTTTCTGAGTGAGTCTAATGATCATTTTCCCCCTATCTCTTTCCATTTGAATTCCCAAAATATATCTTGCCTCCTCTAAATCCTTCATGTCAAATCTGCTTCTAAGATCTTTCTTTAATTTATTGATCTTTTCCAAAGACTTAGTTACACCAACAGATTATCCACATAAATTGCAATAAAAATCACACCATCCTTATCTTCAAATATATAGATAGAATGGTCAGAGCTGATTCGGACATATCTTTGACTATTAAGAAACTCATCTAGTTTCTTATTCCATTGTTAGGGAGCCTGCTTAAGTCCATATAATGACTTTATGAGCCTGCAAACTTTGCTCTCTTCCCCATTCTCCACTAACCGTTTTGGTTGCCGCATTAAGATTTCTTCCTCTAACTCACCATTGAGAAAGGCGATTTTAATGTCCATTTGATGTATTTCCATGTCTTCCGCTGCCGCCACACTAAGCAGATACTTTACTGATGGGAACCGAACAACTGTAGCAAATGTCTCCTCATAGTCAATCCCCTCTTTTTGGGTGAACCCATTTGCTAACAAACGAGCCTTATATCTTCAATTGTATTATCTGGGTTTAGTTCTAGTTTAAATACCCATTTTGAGCCAATAGTTTTTCTGTCTAGAGGACAATCTGCTAGCTCCCAAGTATTTGCTTCCATGATGGAAGCCATCTCATCATTTATGCCTCTAATCCATATGTCCTTTTCTGTGTTGTTCACTGCCTCCAAGTACGATTCACGCTCATCAGGATGAGATAGGTTAGTTACCTCACGAGCAACTTATTTCTCCCGTATCCTTTGGTTGCTCATTTTTCCTCCCTCAAACTCCGAAGTTGGAATAAAGGGAAGTCTTGGGTTTCTCCTTACTGTCTCATCGTCTCCCCTATCCATGAAAGTCAGGTCCGGTTCCTCCACTTTTTTCTCCTCGAATTCCTTAGGAATATGTTAGGTATTCGGTAACTCTCCTGTTTTTTTTATCTCCCTTGAATCTGCAACCACTGTCTCACTTATGTCCTTTTCGGGAAAAACAGAGTTCTCCTCACTTTCGGACTCAAACCTGATTCTTATATTTTTGGTATATTTGAAGGGGTCAATTGATTTTCCTTCATCCATGACAACTAGGTGTTTGAGCATAATGATATCTTGCTTTGCTAAGTCATACACTCTTTATCCCTTGACATCGTGATCATATCCTACAAAATATCCGGGTTTTCACTTAGCATCAAGTTTCCAGTTTTTCTTATCCGAATCTAGATTGTAAACTTAGCTACCAAATACTTTACGGAGAGAGATATCTGGTTTCCTTCCAACCCATCTTTCATAAAGTGTCATACCTTTGACTGTTGAGGTAAAGACTCTATTCTTAATATAGTTGGCTCAATTTCTGGCTTCTGCCCAAAATCTCTTTCCTATTTTTTTGTCAACCAACATACTGCTTACACTATCTCCTAGTGTTTGGTTTAGCCTCTCAGCTTCTCCATTTTGCTCCGGATTATATGGTACAGTTTTCTGGTGCTGAACTTCCTCGTCTCTTAAGTATTGCTCAAACTGGTTAGAGGTATATTCTCCCCTGTTATCACTCCTAATTCTTTTAATGGGGGTTCAATGCAACTTCTCACTTTAGGCTTTATATTCTTTGAAGTAAGTTGTTGTTTCAGACTTGGTTTTTAAGAAGTAGACTCTAAAATATCTAGACCAGCCATCAGTAATTATCAACATATACCTTTCCCTCCAACTGAGGGTACCCTTGCTGGTCCCCAGATATTTATTTAGATCAAATCTAGTACCTTTTCTCCCCTATATGTGGCGGCTTTAGGGAATGGAAGTTTGTGAGCTTTGCCTTGGGCACAGCCACTATAATCATCCACCATTTCATTATCACTGAACTTAATGCCTTCTACTACACTAAGCTTTTTCATTTCCCTCAACCAATCAAAATGCACATGCTTTAACCGCTTATGCCAAATCATCAAGACATCAACTAGTAAGCATTCTTCTTTTCATTACTCAAGTTAAGCCTAAACATTCCTTCACTCCCGTTATCTGCAGTGAAGTAAAATTTATCCCTATACTTAGCTGTAAAGACTCCCTTTCTAGTGAAGGTATCAAACTCTTTGTCATCTAACACAGATGTAGAGACAAGATTTTTTCTCTGCTGAGGAATATAGAGCACATCTCAGAAAGTTAGTATAGAAGTCTTACCCTCCACTAAGACATTTTCAGATCTAGTGATCCCACTAGATCTGTAGTAACCACTTTCCCATCTCTATGCTCTTTTTCTACAGTAGGGATTTTCCTTAGCTTAGTGAAGAGGTCCTTGTCACGACACATATGCATGGATGCACCTGAGTCGATGATCCATCCTTCCTGTTGAGCTTCCCGAATTGCTCTAAGGGCACGCTTCTTTCTCTGATGGATCTCCTTCTCCTCTATACTCTCGTTTAGAAGAAGCTCCCCATCCTCCTTAAAGGACTCTTGCACAAGTATCATGCAGACCAGTGTATTCCACTTCCATGATTTATCAATCATTTCGTGTACTTAGTACACTATGTTCTCATACTCGTCAGGTAACTTCATGATCAGAGTGTTAACTTTCATTTTCATTGTTTCTGTCGATCTGTAAATCTCCATCTCCATATACAGACAAGAAAGATCATTACAATAGTCTAACATCTTTCCTCATTTGTAAGTATAATTTCCCAACTTTTGCTCTGCCAACTAGAGCTCTTGAATCGCACCAGCTCTCTAGATTTTTATCAAACTCACCCACATCTCCTCGGCCTTCTAAACGTGAAGATGAGGAGTTGCCAAAGCTTGAGTGAGGTGTCTCAAAATGAAGTTCTTGGCAGCCATGTTGGTGTCTTCCCACATTTGGGTGTCGTTCTCCGCGCTCTTCACGATCCCCTCTCCAGATGCCGTGGAAATAAGAGCAATGGGAGCAAGAGGTGTCTTTTTTTCTTTCGCTTTTTTGGACACGTTGCTGTCTCTATCATCTGCCAGAAAACCTTACTCCACCGAACCCTAATGGAGTTTCTTGACCTGGACCTTTCACTTGTCCACTAACAATACCCTAGTATCGTTTTTTGCACAAAGCTCTTGTTATCCTGGCTTCCCAATAGATGAACCCTGATCCATTAAAGATGGGAACCCTAGAGGGTGGGCCCATAACCAGCAATTCTGTGTCCTCCATTGGACTAAAGAACTCAGAAAGCCTCTAGATAGTTGTTAACTAACTCACTTCCAATGGCAACCACTGCTGCCCAAGCATACAAGTAGTCAATTTAACTGCTTCCTTCTACAGCTTGGACTCTTCTAAGTCCGTACAAAAAAGAATCACTGAAAACGCCCAACCAAGCGATTAGTTATAGGGTGACAAAGATGCTAATTTATACTAACTCCCAAATACAGAAAGGACTACCTACCAGATTTTTGTAAGTCCTAGTTCCCTCTCACAACCCCTATCTACTGACTATACGAACCAATAATATCACTGTACAGTAGAAGAAAGTACTAATATTAAAATAGTTATACGTGAACTAATTCATTTAACGACAACTATATGTGTCATGCATAGATTCAGTTTTGTAAAGTACGGTGTACGGTACGGTTCCGAAACTCATATCGCGCATTTTGTTTTGATAGCGAAACAAATATCGCGCAAGTATTTATGACAACTACGATTGAAACTCGGTTTTGACCGGACGGCCGCGAATGATGGTGAGATCGCGGAATAGGATTTTGGCGGTTTGCGGTCACCACCACATCGATTGACACGTGGCACAACCACATTGGATTACCACATCTCTGGGCATTACGAAACAAATCCAAATATGACATGTGTTGACTTGTTGGCCATGTCGTACAATGGCCGTACAAAAAGTACACGGGCACCTATACCTCTAAGAACGACAGAGTATTTTAATTGGTGCCGTACTCTTGTAGATAGAGTTTTAAAGAGAGATAGGACTTAGAGAAATTTGGTAGATATGACCTTCTCTTTGAGAGAGCTTCTATATAAAAGGTCAACTTTGATCCTCCATTACAAACTAGTTAGAGGAGCAAATTCAGAGACTTTTTTTGCTATCGACTCAAAGGAGTGTTGCCTTTACATGGAAGAAGGTGGTTAAAGTTTTTATTTGCCAGGGTGGCAGTTATTCTTACTAAACACAAAGGGGTCAGGGTTATCCTAGGCCATTAATCGAACGCATGTCCACTTTTCACTCGTCCATACGTTCCTCGTAATTCTCACAACCAAATGTTATCTCTCCACGTAGCGCCAAGTCATGCCACATTATGAAAACGCCAAAGTGACCATTCCGGGATCGCGGCGATGATGTGCGCCGTTGGATAAAAACCGGCATTCAATATTGACCATCGAAACAAATGTCCGATTCATTTGTTCTGTGCGGTATTATATTCGCACTGTATATAACAGGTTCTATGTCGTTTCATTTGTATTTCTGTTAATTGGTTTATTGCCCGTAACATAGTTTAAATATTACTCATACCCTATATACTTCAACGAACTTTTACGACATACTGGTTAGGGCTGACAGCTACGCCTCGCTCTGCTAGTCAGTGGTTCGAGTCCTGCCGGATTCAACCTTTTGTTGAGATTGACATAAGTCACTTTTCAGTCCTGCTTATTAGGCTAAGGGAGCCATGGCTGCCCTTCTATTTCTCTTTTTTTTTCTCCTACAGTGACTCCAACAAGTATGGGGGATAGAGAGGAAAGGTGAAAGTAGAGTGCCGGCTTTTTTTCTTTTATTTTAGACCTAGAAAATATCCTATAAATCTATTGATTTTCAACAAAGAATCTTGCCAATATTATCCAAAGGTTTGGGAGAAAACACTTATCATTAGATGTCTTTTCCCGACGCATTGGCGTCGAAAGTTTCTGTAAATGGTGATGTAGCTCATTACAGAAAAATTTGAGCCATATTGAATGATGAACATATGTGTCAGGATGGTAACCAACAGAAGTTGAAATTTTTCGCACATGGTGTATACATTCAAAAATCCAATTAAAATCACAAATGTAATCTTGTAACGAACTTTCGTCGCGCTATTTTTGTAAGCAGCCATTCATCACACTATTTGTGAAAGCGCTCATTCGTCACGCGAAAAAGCGGAAAAAAAATGAGTTGGCATCTGAAAAGCGTTGGCAAATATTTGTGTGGTACGATGCCTTCGCTCGCACGTACATGGTATACAAATGAAGAGTTCGAGCACATATGTCTCATGCGTATAAAATGCACGCATGAAACGCCCAAAAAATAACGAATATATAGATGAAACAAAATTCAAAACTTTATCAAATGTGTTAACCGACTTTGAATTTATACTAAAATAAAAAATGTAAAAACATATAAAAAAAAATACTACTACAACTCAATCACATTTATTTTTGTTTTACATTATTACGTATACTTATTAATTTGCGTTATCTACTCTAACTTTGACTGCTTTTAAAAGGTGAAATGTACGAATTGTGTTAGTTCGTAATTAAACTATTTATTATTTCGTACAAACGTACAAAATAATAATCGCGTCGATAAGGGAAATTGTGTGTGCCACCACGGAAAAGCGTGATTCCAAGTCATAAAGACAAAAGAAAATCACAAAAACTTGTTCGCACATGTTCAAGTGTCGAATATGTGAGCACATACTATAAGTTTTTTGTAAATAGCGTTAATTGATCAAATTTTGATTTATTTAAATATTTAAATAGTGTAGTGTAAAAAATGAACTAGTTCTTATGCAAACTACTCATTATTTTCTATAAACGTACAAAATAAGTGTTAGATACAACTCTAAGACCTCCATAGGTCCTCAGAGTAGGCAGCTCATACGAAACCTCTAGGATAACCCTAACCCCTTTGTGTTTTAGCAAGAAAAACTGCCACCTGGGCAGACAAAAACTGACCACCTTCACCCTTGTGAAGGGAAGTCTCCCTTGAGTTGATAGCAAAAATAATCACTGAATTTGCTCCCTTGAGCAGTAAGTTATACAGGGTCAATGTTGACTTTTTGTACAGAAGCTCTCTTGGAGAGAGGGTGTTATCTACCAAATTTTTCTAAGTTCTATCTCTCTCTAAATCTCTATCTACTGAAGTACGGCATCAATCATAATACTGTGTCGCAAAAAAAGGTACAGGTGCCGGTGTACTTTCTATACGGCCATTGTACGACATGGCCAACAAGTCAACACATGTCATACTTGGATTCGTTCCTGTTATCCTCGGAGATGCTGTAATCCAATGTGGTTGTGCCACGAGTCAATCAATGTGGCGTTGACCGCATACCGCCGAAATTCTTATTCCGGGATCTCGGCATTCTTCGTGAATGTTCTGATCAAAACCGGGTTTCAATCGTAGCCGTCATAAATACTTGCGCGATATTTGTTTCGCTGTCGAAACAAAATGCGGGGTATCTGTTTCGAGATGTTCCGTATCTCGTACAATACAAACTGTATCTATGTTTTAATATTCTGTTAAATGAAATAGTCCACGAGCAAACATTTATATACCTATCAAACCATATATCACGTAACCTTCGACTTAGACTAAATGGATAGAACTACCTGCTACCGTCGGCTTTGAGGGACGACAGGTACTAGGCTCAAATCCTGGGTCGGTCAATTACTATTTTGGTAAATCTATCAATCTACTATTTGTCTCCCTCTGGATAGCATAGGCAACCTTGGCACTAGTTCCCTCTCAAACTTTCACTGACTACGACAAGTGTGGGAGCTAAAGAGAGGAGTTAACAAAAAAAAACCTTGAAAATACTAAAAGAACCTTTAATTTATACACTCCCCTTATTTTCTAGTCACTTTTTAATTTAACACCACACTTTTCCCTACAGAAAAATTAGTTTAGGGGAAGGCACATGTTTGGTCATCATATATGCTACCATTTCACTATCTGGTTTATACTTTTAAATGATTATCTTGTTTTCTACTTCCTCCCTAACGAAGCTAAGTCTAATGCCCATATGTTTGGCTTTAAAGTGATGTTTAGTGTTGGCAGAAATGGCAATGGCTGCTTGATTATCAGAAAACACCTTTTGGACACCACTCTTAAGATGACCAAGCTCACTTAGCAAAGACTTGACCCACATTAATTCTTTTACAGCAAAGCAAGAAGCCATGTACTTAGCCTCCATGGTGGACTAAGCAATGACCTTTTGATGCTTGCTGCTACAGCAGCAAGCCCCATCACCCACATACAATACATATCCAGACGTGCATCTCCTCATAGGAGCATCCCCATAGCTGGCATCACTCCAAGTGGTGATGTCTGTATTGTTCCCACCCAAATGCAGGCATAGATCTCTAGTCCCTATGAGATATCTAAGGACTCCCTTAGCTCCCTCCCAATCCTTCTTGGTGGGAGCATTCACACTCCTATTTAGTACTCCTACAGCTGCGGCTATGTCCGACCAGGTACAATTCATGAAATATATTAGGCTGCCCACTACATGCCGATAAGGAATTGTCAACATAAATCTTTTCTCTTCAGGGCCTAACTTATCATCCAAGATTATAACTCCCTCTTCCACACTCCCTTCACTTCCCTTTTTTAGTTCCATTGGAGTGGTACAACTATTAGCTTTGTCCATTTTGAATCTCTCTAACATGTTTCCAATGGCTTCCTTCTCTTTTAATCTTATTATAATTCTTACCTTTTCTCTCTACCTAAATTCCCAAAATATACCTTGCTTCTCCTATATCTTTCATCTCAAATCTTCATTCTAGATCATTTTTTAACTAATTAATTTTATCTATAGATTTTCTTATAATAAGCAAATCATCAACATAAATTGCAATAAAAATAATTCCTTCCTCATATTCAAACAAATAAATAGAGTGATCTGAGTTGATCCGAATATATCCCAAACTTGTAAGAAACTCATGAAGCTTCTTATTCCATTGTCGGGGCGTTTGTTTGAGCCTATAAAAAGATTTGATCAATTGGCATACCTTGCTCTCCTCCCCTTGCTCTACAAACCCTTTGGGTTGTCGCATAAAAATATCCTCTTCCAACTCTCCATGTAGGAAGGCCGTCTTGATGTCCATCTGATGTACTTCCATGACTTTTGCTGCCGCCAGACTGAGAAGTATTCGGACGGAGGGAAACCTGACGAACGGGGCAAATATCTCCTCGTAGTCAATTCCCTCTTTCTGGGTAAATCCTTTCGCCACTAACCGAGCCTTAAAGCGCTCAATGTCGTTATCCGGGTTGAGTTTTATCTTAAACAACCACTTACACCCAATTGGCTTCCTGTCATGAAGACAATCCACCAATTCCCATGTATCGGCCGCCATAATTGAGGCCCTCTCCTCATTAATGGTTGTCTTCCACCGCTTTCTTTCAGGACAAGTCATTGCATCATTATAAGTTTGAGGTTTATCGGGGTGAGACAGTTTGGTTACCTTATTATTAACTTGTCTCTCTTGCAGTCCTTTACTGCTTCTTCTTCCTCCCTCAAACTCAGTTGCCAGAATAGATAGCTCCTTTGGATTCTTCCGAAGAATTTCTACTTCTCCCCTATCCCTTGCTTCCGTGACGATTTCCACCACGTATTTCGCTTCGGTTGGAGTTGATACTAGGGGTTCCACATTTTGGTCCTTCTCGAACTGATTTGTACCTGCAAGATCATCATCTACTTGAAATCTTGAATAGTTAGGAAGCTCAGAGTAATTTGAATTTTTTGACTCAAATTTGGTTCTGACTATCTTTGTATGCCTAAAGGGATCTCTAGATTTCCATTCATCCATTACCACTAGACGCTTCACTAGGATTATATCTTCTCTCTTGAGATCATAGACTCTATATCCTTTTACATATTCATCAAGTCATAGTAGATATCATGGTTTTCCTTTTGGATCTAACTTCTAGTTTGACCGATCTTTATCTAAACTGAACACTTGACTACCGAAAACCTTTAAGTGCGAATTATCTGGTTTTTGGCCTGTCCATCTCTTATAAGGTGTTTGGCCTTTTACTGCCGAAGTAAGAAATTTATTCTTAAGATAACTTGCACAGTTTATCAATGTTCCATTTAATCTTTTAGCTACACCATTTTGCACAGGATTTTCAGGAACTCTCTTTTGGTATTGCACTCCATCTTCTCTCAAAAAATCCGCAAACTAGTTAGAGGTATACTCTCCACCATTGTCACTCCTTACTCTCTTGATTGGGGTTTCATGGAGTTTTTCACTCCATGCTTTATATTATCTAAAACATTCCTAAGCCTTTGACTTACTTTTCAAAAAATACACCTTGGAATACTGAGACCAATCATCAGTGATAGTCATCATAAATCTTTTCCCCTCGGGTGAAGGCACTTTGGCCGGTCCCCAAATATCTGTGTGTACTACATCTAGAATATTTTCTCCATGATAGGTGGCTGAGTTTGGGAAGTGTAACCTGTGTGCTTTACCTTGAGCACATCCACTACAATCACTTAGATTCTCACTCTCACCGAACTGAATCCCTTCCACTACTCCCATCTTTTGCATCTTTCTCAACTTATCTAGATTCACATGCCCGAGCCTCTTATGCCACAACATTATATCATGAACACCAACATAATAAAGTTTCTTCTTTTCATTGCTTAAAATCAGCCTAAACATCCCTTAGCTACCTTTTTCAGCAGTAAAATAAACTTCCTCCTCAAAACTAGCAGTAAAGACTCCTTTCCTAGTGTTAGTATCAAAACCCTTATCATCTAATACAAACATAGAGAGGAGGTTTTTGTTCAGCTCGGAATAAACAATACATCGGAGAATGTAACTATGGATGTCTTTCCTTCTACTAACCCTTTCAAATATATTGATCCTACAAGAGTAGTTGTGTATATCCTCCCATCCCCATACTCTATCTCTACGGTGGGAATCTTTCTTATCTTAATTACCTCAAAAATAGAGTTCTTACTTCACTGGTAAAAGGCCCAACACCTTATGAGAGATGGACCGGCCGGAAACCAGACATATCTCACTTAAAGGTTTTTGGCAGTAAAGTGTTTAGTCTAGATACAGATTGGTCTAATTCGAAGCTAGACCTTAAAGGAAAACCGGGGTAGTTATAAGGATATGATGAGGATGTAAAAGGATACAGATTTTATGATCTAAAATGAGAAGTTATAATCTTATTTAATCATCTAGTAGTTATGGATGAAGGAAAGTCCGTGGATCCCTTCAAGTATAGTAAGTGAGTAAAAATTGGATTTGAGTCAGAAAATTTAGATGATTTGAGCTTCCTAAATATCTAGGTTTCAGAGAAGATGGCATTCTTGCAAGTTCAAATCAAACCGAGAAGAACTCAACCGCAGAAACTCTACTGACAACTCTACCGGAAGTGGAAAACGTGGTGGAAATTGATTTAGAATCAAGGGACAGGGAAGAAGCGGAGATTGTTCCAACGAACCCACGAGAACCATGTATTTTGGCCCAAAATTTTGAAGGGGGAAGGAGAAGTAGCAAAAGGTTGCTAAAAAACGAGGTTAATAACTATTGAAAAGAGGTAATTAATAGTTCACTTCTCTAATTTATTTCCACTTTAAAGAGAGAGAGTGATGATCAAAGGCACGCCATTGCTGCCACGATATTTAGAAAATGGCAGAGTTAGAAGTACAGGATATTTTACCAAAATGGTGCCTGGGTCTAGATTTGAACCTATGTCTGCGCACTTCTATGTAGTCGTACATCTTAACCACAAAGGCGATATCGAAACGATACACGTGACGGGTTTCAAAGATATATAAACATTAACGCGACAACTAATTAACACCAGACTAACGAAGAGGAACAATTCATGCATGTACGCGAATCTGAACCGTGTAAAATATGTTTTGATCGGACGGCCGGCATTATAGACGCCACGCGAAGTGAGCTTTTGGCGACATACGGAGATAGCGACACGCGGTGCCACGTGGCGCCATATTTTTTGATACTTGAGAAGATGGGAGGAGGAACCATGGCTTTTTGATTTGACAAGTGTCACCTTGTAGACCTTGTCGTACAATGGTCGTACAATAAGTACATCGCCCATTGTACCTTCTTGTACTATATAGTGTTCATATTGAACTAGGGTTTAGTAGTAGGTAGTCGTGAGTAGGCAGACCAAGACTTAGTGATATTTAGGGACCTCTCTCTAAGAGAGCTTGTAACTATAAAGGTCATCTTTGACCAACCATAACTTACTCCTTATGGGAGCTAATTTAGTGATTCTTTTTGCGTTTGACCCAAGGGAGTCTTTTCCTCACAGGGGTGAGGTTGGTCCGAATACTTTTGTGCCTGGGCGGCGCTTATTCAGTGGGAAAGTGGAAGGGGCAAATATTATCCTAGAGGCTTTACATAGGCTGCTCATTCTGTGGGTCAATGGAGACCACATAATTTCACGTTATGGGCCCACCTTCTAAGGTGCCCATATTTGATGGATCAGACTTTTTGTATTGGGAAATGAAGATGGAGGGAGAACTATTTGAGAAGCTACTATGGGGCATAGTGTCTGGACAAATTCGATGCCCACCTCTACCAGGGTTTTGAGGGACACGTTTTTCTGGCACCTCCGTCACTACAGTAGCCAGAAAAGCTGCCACC
The DNA here is from genome assembly GCA_037447655.1 of Zygnema cylindricum. Lineage (NCBI taxonomy): Eukaryota > Viridiplantae > Streptophyta > Zygnematophyceae > Zygnematales > Zygnemataceae > Zygnema > Zygnema cylindricum. The sequence continues at coordinate 1,755 of JBBHKE010002637.1, read as the reverse complement.
ATCACCGAGGATGAAGATGAGGAAGGAGAGGAGATTGTCATAGAAGGAGAAAAGGGAGGAGTTGAAACTTAAGTGACACCATTGTCGAAGGTGATAACGACAACAACACTTCCTACAATGTTGATAAGGGTTCAGACCGACAAATCAGAGTATGAAAATTGGAACTACAAAGACAAGGTTGCTAAGCTCTTAATTCTTAAAAGTGAAGCAAAGGGCATTGCCATTTCTCTTATGGATGTCAAATCTTCATCTCATATTTGGATATCACTAGTTAACCAATATAAGAGTGGATCATTGCCGCAGCAACAATTGGCAGAAAATAAGATCGTAGCTTATACTTATAAAAGAGGAAGCATGTATAATTATTGCAATGATTTAGGAGCATTGTTTGGAGAGCTAGAGAGTGCAGGTAACTTATGGTTTGAGAGACAAAGAGTGAATATATTAATGATTAAACTACTTGAAGAGTATGCAAATATCATTAACCGATTGCAGGACATAGGAGATAGCAATTAGAATTGGGATGACACAGTGGGAATTATTTTAGTGAAAGAAAGCACCATAAAGCTTAGGAGAGGGAGTCTAAGTGTTCAAGCATTGTCTGCAGGAGCTGATTGGCATAAGCATGATGAGGAGTGAGGGAAAGATCCTATCGAAACTTTGGTGGAAGAGGACAAGAAGGTGGCAAATTTGATAGACAGGGGAGAGGAACTTCTCGAGGAGGATTATGTCACTTCGGCAAGAAACCGGGACACTATATGGCAGATTGTGTCAAACTTGCAGATCTTCGACTGAAAGATAGACAAGGAACCTAAAAGGATGGAGGAAAGAAAAAGGCTTTCCTAACTCAAGTTCATGATGAGGAAGAGGACATAGAAACTGAACAAAAAGCGGAGATTGTGGAGCTTCTTTTTAATCCAAAAACCACTGAAAAGCATGTCGACATTCCACGGAGACAAAAGTGTGCTGTCGGAGGTAAGAGGGATCCACCCGCGGATGGATGGATCATAAACTCAGGGGCCTCAATGCATATGTGCAAAGATAAGAGGTGGTTCACCAAACTGAGAAAGATCCTCACAATTGCAATAGAGTACGGAGATGGTAGAGTAGAAACCACAAGTCTTGTTGGAACTGTTGACTTGAAGGTTTTAGTTGATGGAAAGGCTTTAATTGAAACACTCTCAGACGTTCTTTACATTCCATAGCTTAGCAAGAACCTAGTCTCAACAGGTGTCCTAGATGAAAAGGAGTTTGAAACAAGTAGGAAAGGAATCTTCACAGCAAGCTTTGATAATGAGGTTTATTTCATAGCTGAGAAGGGCAATCAAGGGATGTTCAGAATTGTTATTTGCAATGAAAAGAGTGTCCTCTACTCGTGTGCAAGTGTGATGATGCTTTGGCACAAAAGGTTGGGTATGTGCATCTAGATAGATTAAAGAAAATGAAGAAAAATGGAATAGTGGAGGGTATTACTTTTGAGGATGATGAGGCCTTTGATGATTGTAGTGGATGTGCCCAAGGGAAGATTCATAGACTTCCATTTCCAAAGGCAACCACATTTAGGAGAGTGAAAGTATTGGATTTAATTCACACTGATGTTTTGGGACCAGCTAGGTATGGTTCACATGGGGGGAAGAGATGGATGTTAACCATCACATATGATTGGTTTAGATACACGAAGGTATACTTTCTCAAACATAAGTCAGAGGTATTTAGATGTTTCAGAGATTTTAAAGTATGGAGTGAAAAACTACA
>JBBHKE010002635.1:55185-80820 GCA_037447655.1 Zygnema cylindricum | reverse complement strand
GACGCCCGACGGGGTTATGTCACGCTCCAAAATTGTTAACCGTTAACCGACCGGCGTTTTCGAAAATAAAAGTTAACCGAAACTTGATTTCTCGCAACTAACCGTACCCGCCCGTAGCCGAAAAAGTACAAAATTACAACGCTCATTGTTATTAGCGTTAAGCATCTATTACTGTTAATGAAAAATTATGATTAATAACACTATTTAATATAAGGAGACGTGGCAGGTTGTAATCCACGTCTTTAAATAGTAAAGACCATAAATAGTAGCGACTTATTAAAACTAATACCAATGAGCGATGTAGTGGTACATCTCCATTTGCGTGTAACTCTTAGTCTTAATCATTATAATTTTGCGTGTAACTCTTATATTAATGTTTGAACTCTTATGTTAATGTTTTTTCTCTCGCATATCTAAATTTTTCGCTACATGTTTTGGACGGTTTTTCTTTCGACTACGATACTATGTTATGAATTACGCAAAAAAAGGTAAAGTTATTATTATGTATGCTTAAAAAAAAAAAATCTTAGTTTTTCACATGGAAAATCAATTAGCAAAACACACAATGTGATAGGCAAAAAAAAACAAAAATTATTTTGTTGTATCAAACATAGAAATAAGCAAATAACAACCTCGTTCTATTTTCGACTCTATTATACAAATTCTCGTCCTCAAACTTAAAAACTACACAAAATCTATAAATCTAAATTTGGTATACGTACGACGCTTTGGTAATTTGATAAAAATAAGCATTCCGGTTTAAAAAAAAAAACAAAGTAACAGTAGAAAAACTGTGAAATACAACAAAAATTTCAAAGGAAAAAAAACAATATAACTAATACTACAAAAATAACAATAATTATAAAATAAAACAAAATAGAAAACTATGTATTTAAAAGATCTCGGTTGGATCTAGCACACAAAATATCACTAACAATTGAAGTCGCTAGTGAGCTCCTCTTCTTTGTTATCGTGTTCCCGACATCCGAAAAATTTCATTCGGACATGGAGCTAGAAGCCGGAATAGCTAGAATAGATTTAGCAACACCGGCTAGAATAAGAAATCCTCCATCTTTCACACGTACATTTGATCTTTTTTTCCACCATTCGAGTATGTTAAAGTTCAACCTTTCGTCGTTAGTTGATTAGAATTCAAAATAACCTTTCACTTCGTCGTTAACGAGCGTTTTTTTGTCGGTGGTAATAAGAACCTCATTTTTGTCATTGCTCTCACCAAAAAAATTGTGGAAACCGTCTTTACTTTGGGATGTTTTTCGTTTTTTTGTGATACGTTGAGGACTACCGAAATCAACGTCATCACCAAGGTCCTTTGCGAGTTCTCGAAGTTTGACCCTTGCGCTTTCAATTTCGGTTTTCGATACCCCAATTACTTCAAGCTTTTGTTTTTGTCGGGGATCTAAGAGAGCCGCGACAATATGATACAAATGAAGGCCCCACTTCGGTAGTGCAAATTTCACAAAAAGTTGTTTCAATTTTTGCAAGTTTGGGGAATCGGCGGGGCATTCTTTTACACCGTCATTGTAATAATTTTTCTTATCTTACAATGGTTACGGAAAGACGATAGTTTAAACAAAACCAAATGTACAGTTGGTTCTTTGAAATTTTCCAACTTTAAGGTCGTTGCATGAAACCTTTCCAAAAATCGTATAAGTTCGGTAAGGTGAATCTTATCGATACAAGCAAAAAGTATCAATTTATTTTTTGCTTGAGCGATTGGTCCTATCTCATTGAATGCATCGTAAATACTCTTACGCATTCGGAGCAAATAATTCCACCACGTTGCGTTTTCTTGTTTTAAAGAGTTTTTCAAAAGATTTTGTAAGTTACTCTGTTTGAAAAGCGTGACCAATGATTTACACGCGTCAATTAGATAAAAAAAATCAAAAACTTCCACATCGTATTTGCCATTTTTGGAAGTTCCGCTCTTATTCAAGATCGTTGTCACAATTGTAGCAATTTTATGGTCCTCGCAAGGTATCCAAGTAAACATACTCGGTAGACCTTCAGCCACACACATGTTAGAGCCACTATCAGTCACAACCAAATCTAAGTCCAGAGATCGGTTGTGAATGCGAAAAAAATATTGTTATCAATATTTTCTCTAAGTTTTCGGATGATCAAACTACGAATACCTTTCGCAAAAAGATATAATGTAGTTTTCTACGCTATTGACGGACACGAGTAGTTGGTAAATGTCAACACTTTTGTTGGACGAAACACCAAAATCAAACGATGCTCGACAAAATATTTTAAAACTTGGGGAAAAAACAAAAAAAGAATAAGAAAATATCATACAATTACAAACCATGATTAATAAAGAAGGTTTCCACCGAAACGATTTTTTTTTTATGGATAGACAAATAAAAAACAACATCATGACAAACCAAATAGCAATAAAAAATAAAAATAAGCGTATAAATATAAATTATTTATAAGGAAATAGTGATGAAGCTCAAATATATAAACTTATTAACAAAACAAGTTATAATGATATGATATATTTGTGGAAATTCGGTATAAAATGCATAATTAGCACTTTGCAATAATGTACGACGTATGAACAAGCCAATAATTACGATTTGTCGAGTTCCCTAAGATTTGCGAAATGAATAGTGTTACTACCGTGTCAGATTTGTGACGCTAATCATGATGTCACGTACTTCCACGATACCAAATAGTACAAAGTACAATAATGTTGAATTGTATGGACAGTACAAAATTTTCATTTTTTTGGGTTTTTTGGTTAACCGACCGTAACCAATTTTTTTTTTTCTGGTGAATCAACTGCCCGCAACCGCTCGCCCCCCCCAAAATTTGGCAACCGAATCCGTTCCAGATTCGCGCGGGCGGTCGGTTAACGGACGGTCACGGTTTAGGTTGACCGTTTGCGACCTCTGATCACGATGCAATCATGATATATTGTGATCAGCTACAGTATCGGGTCAAGAACCATTGCGATATATCCGTACGCCGGTCTGTCCAAAAGTTTTAAAACACACCCACACCCCTCCCCTCCGCGGAGAGGGCGCCGCAGGATGGAAGGGGAGTCCGTACTTCTTTACGTACGGAAGTTTCCGTACTGGATTTGTACAAACACCCACACCCACCGAATATATCGCGGTGGCTTTTGTTGGTCCCAGAGCGATACATTGGGCCCTCCGATCATTCGATATTCAAAATATCGAATATCGAATATCGAATTTAGAATCATAAAAAAATTGCTAATACATGACACTAATTAACATTAACAGCGAAACATCCTGTAATGTTGCTTATCGAACGACAATAGTATGTTTTCAATTTAACATATTGAGGAACCTCACGCTTCTCAAATATATACCGATATAGTCTTGCATTGACGATATGTCGGTGACAGGCAGTATGAAATAAGATATTTTTTTATAAACTTTATTTTTGTTTTTGTAGGCTATATCCAGTCGAAAGACTTACGTTAACAAAGCTCCCTTTACCTACCTATATAAATTATATTATCCCTATGAAGTTTAAGCTATGGTCAAATTTAGATTCTCATTTCAGTACTACTCACTTAAAACAAAAAGTAGGTAATGCATGAATTATTTATTAGCTTTGCAAAAATCGTAATATATTTATAAATTCTTTCTTGATGACTCTTTATAAAAGTTAAAAAATGCTTGTTCACTTGGGTATATCAATTTAATCGATTAGGGAACCTCACATTTTAGGTTTAATCAATTAAGAGGTTAAAGTTCTGTATATGATCAGATATTACGCTCCCACTTTGACGAAGACAAACAACTCTTTTTATTCATCTAGGGTAACGCCTTCTCCGCTGAGACATTAATCTGTCAAAATCTTGTCAACGTCATCATTGGTGTTTTCCGTCATATTGTTATTGCTACAATTACTATTACGATTATTATTTTATTTCTTATTGTCGTCACTATACCGTTATTCTTATCGTTATCATCATCGTCACCATCAATGTCATTAACTTTCTCATTTTCATTATCGTTAACGTTATTGTTGCTGTTATTGTTATCATTGTCGCTATCATTGTTCTTATCAAAATTGTTATTGTTACTGTTATTATTATTGATATTCGTGTTGTTATCATTAATTCTTATTTTGATCGATGTTAGATTGTTAACATTATCGGCATTGTTGTCCTTATTGCTTATCATTTCTACCCATGCAATTATTATTAACATTAATATTAACGTCATTATCATTTCAATACACTATTTTTTATGATACTGCTTTTAAAAGCTAATTCACCTTTTCATTACTATGCGAAAGTTCATCGAATTTATGATATTTATGTAATTGTAAAACTAAAAACCTAAGAAGTAGGATATAGACTTGTTAATAACTTCAAACCAATCATTTAGCTTTACAACTTATTAAAATATATTTTTCATTTTACAAAATGTTCGAAGTTTTTTTCGTTTTTGACAACATAAACTACAATACAAACATATAATTTTCATAAACAAAAAAAATCCATTATGGCATTTTTCATATGTAAAATAGTACGTCATGAGAAAAATAATATCCTATATTTCTTAATTATCCAATGTATTTTGATAACTCAATGCGTATGTTATTTTGAGCATTGGCTATATTAAAAAAAGAGGTGGATTATCACTGACATTTACACCCTCTGACGATCACTTGTTCCATAAAGAGGTGAGCATAACTTTAACGCTTAAATTGAACCAACCATTTTTGTTATTTTATCAACATATAGTTCCCAATCTCTTTATAGTCCCCTTTTTGTTTTTCATACATCTCCACCTTTTAAAGACATCCGAGTGTTGGGAGGTTCGGTAGACTACTGCTCATTTGTGCCCTAACCAAATTCTTTAATATGTCCTTGCATCGCGCGAAAAAATTCCCAAAGTTCTCTAATCCATAGGTGGGTTGATGACGTGTTTTTTCGCATAACCTTCTCACCTCAGGCATCTCTCATCCCACGCCTTCGTTTTTTTCATTTCTTTCAACCTTAAACATCCCCATTTGTAACATTTTCTCATGTGAAGGGGGTTTGGCCAATCATTGGGCCCAACAACTCGGCTCCAATTTAGAGAAATTTCCATTTCACCGGATAGGTTGGGCTTCATCCAGGTGGTACAGATTGTGCCATAATGCAGTTAGGGTGTTGGTGTCTCATTGACTCGTCTCTTGTCTCACGCTTTTTGGTTCGCGATATTTTTTTTCTTGTCCGTAACATCTTTCATATCTCGTTAGCTGACCGCCTTTTCTATCGATACGATTATGAATGTAAGTTATTATCTCCCTAAGTTTGAAAGGAGAAGCCTTATTTTATATCAAGTTACTTGGGTCGAATACTTCTTGATAAAGTGGTCTCCACCTCTCGCTCTATCTGAAGACATTGCCTTCTCGTACCTCGTGCCTAGTTTCTGTTTCGTATACGCCCTTGGTTTTAGTATTTGGGATAATATTGTTCCTCCACCTACACTCCCCCTCGTGATTTATAACCTCTCACTCCGCATAAGGCTTCCGTGTAACGTTGTCTAATGGGGCCCGGGTGACGACCTAACTTCTTATTTATGTTGTTTATAATAATTTTTTCCATGTGGAAGACCTCCTCAGGCTTTGTGACCCTCGTGTAGCATTTGCTCTTTTGACGAGGCGTGACATACACTGTATTCCATAATGCATCCACATATCCCCTCCCACGACTACCTTAGTTAGCATCTTTTGTCGCCTTTGATTTTCGCCTAAGGGATATCATCCACATTTCATTGGTTGCGAGCCTTTAATTACAAAACTGTCCTTGTGACAAGTGCTAAAGTATCGTTTTGCATTTGTCGGCTGAGTTTAATTTTTTTTTGTGTGTGTAGAGGTTATATCTTTGTCGAGGGTTGGTGCCTTTTTGTTTCATCAATGGTCGTTCAACTTTATAGCAGGGCTACTCCCATTCTTGCTCCCCGTCACCTTTATTGTTTCAGACAATATTTTCCCTTTATACCTATCACTTTTAGAGGGGACCTTTTCTTTTCTTCCCCTGACGTTGGACAAACTACTCGCCCTACTACTTGTGTCCAATAAGTAATTAACAAGAAGGTTCTCACCACCAATTGATCTAAGCCTCTTGTGGTGCCCTAATTCCCGTGATCAGTTAATGGCCACACCCATTTCCCTCTCTTTGTTTTGTGGCTCCTAAGTTCACTATTGCCTCTCAAGTTTAAGTTTGGTTGGCTCCATGGCTTACTCAAATCTCCAGTTTGCTTGTGCAATTATGTCCTTTAGCCTGATGGTCTCCATTTGCTTTGTTGCTCCTACGGGGGAGAGGTTGGCTTATTAACAACATCGTTGGGACTAGTTTTTGTCAGACGTGTTAACGTTTTGACGTGAGGTTTCACATCAAAACATCTTTGTAGTGCATTGATAGTGTTTTGCTTGATGATGACACTATAATTTTTGCATACATTGTTTCAGCAAACATTTGTTAATGCCATGAAGTAAGGGGCTAGATGTTCGAGTGGGCTAGCATGACGGTTTTAAGAAAAAAATACGATGATGAGTGCTTCGATGCCATGGACGTTTTGATTCCTAGGGTGGTCGAGATTGTTGGTTGTTCGAGTGTTGGTTTAGATGATTTCCCCATACTCTTGGCCGACGTTGATCTAAAGGAGGGGGCTTAATCCGTCCTCATGGTTTTTTGTTTTAGGGTTGATTAGTTTGCTTTGTCTGCCAAACAATTCCCAAACAGCCAAACATCTCGACCGCAATCGGAATAAAGCCATCGATAACATCATGGTGCGGGCCTTCTTCTTCCACGAAGTTTCATGTGCGGCTATTCCAACATGTCGACAGGTTTGGCGAACTTCTACGACCGAGGTAAAACCGATGTTCGCGACGGTCCCCATCGAGCAAAACAATACCAATTCGCCGCGATGGAGTAGCACGTAAAGCCTCCTTGACGCAAAAACCTCCTTATGTAAGCTTTACGATACACTTCGAGGGAGATATAGAAGATCACCTATCCTTTACCGCAACAGGGCACCAGAGAAGGATGGGAGCTTTCTCACACTGTTTTCGAGAGGAGGCCCTAGTAGCTCTCCTGCCTCTGTCCTTTTTTTCTTTTTTTTGTGAGAGTTTATCAGTGGCCCCATAACGAATGAAAGCTTCTATCTTCCTTCGAGCTGCTAATGCTTTTATGGATTGTCGATGTTTTCCGGAACTCCTTCAGCGTGCTTCGCTGAGTCCAGGGGAATTTGGGGTTGTTTTCAGTTTTTTTTTTGTTGTTTTAACTATGTTGAAGTCCAGTTAGGTAGTGTTTGTATTGACTACGCTATTTTGTTGCTGTTTTGTGCTTGTTGTCTCTTTCCTTGTCCTTTTGTCGGCTTTCCTTGTTCGTGTGTTAGTTTCTTTCTTTCTTTCTTTCGACCTGTTTTCGTTTTGTTTGCTCCCACCCGCATTCGGTCTTTCAGTTTCCTTTTTTTTTTGTTTATTCACATGCAGTCAAGACGATTTACCATCGTACGTTCTTTAGAAAGTCTTACCTGACATATCAGTGATGTGCGATAAATTGTTATGGATGACGTTATTTCAGTCTTCAGTCGAGTTCCTTGGTTGCTTGAGCAGTCGCCATTCATTTGGAGAGGGATCTGGGAGGTCTCCCTTTCCTCAGGGCTTTTATTAGTCAGTTTTGTCTTTATATTTAGAATGGCCACAGGCTCCTATTGCATGGCCTGCTGCTGCAGTAAATAATTTGATTGAAGCCCTCAGTGGGCTTCACCGAGCATTTGCGGGGTGAACTTAGGGAACTTCAGCTTAGAGTCCAAATAGTTCAAATTCTCGCCTTTAAAAATAAAGCATATTATCATACCTTACGTGCCAACTCTGTTCTCTAACCACAGCTTCTCGTTTAATCCAGTTTTGGAAGACATCTTTTTAATACCATCTTAAGAAGTAAACACATTACTTTAATGCCTCTATTGTTTCCCCGTTTCCCTGTTTTCCCATACCAGATTCTATCCAGCTATCACACCAACACCACACTAAATGCTATCCAAGATACCTCTTCTGTTATACAAAGGATTGGAAACAGTTTTCCACGCTGATTGTTGTTAATGCTTTTTACTGCACATTGTCAGTATAGACATTATTGTCATCATTCACCCTCATCCATCACTATTATTCCTTGTCATCATTCATAATCCTCACCATCATCTTTCCATCTTTTCATTGTCTGAACAAAAAAGCCAAACCCCAAAACATAAAACGATGTAGAAGAGATTTTTTTTTTTCATATTAAAGCGGCGCTATTTACAAATAAAGAAAACCCGCTCACTTCAGCAGGATGCTCCTTGGTTAAAAAAAAACCTGTGGAAAAAAAAAGAACTTGTCAAATAGAATTTCCTACGACAGCAATTTCTTTGTAAAAAAAAGGTCTCACTGGTACCAGACTCGATCTACTAAACAAACTCGTAAGCCAAAACGGTTATTACATTACATTTTGCCCAACAACTAGTGAAATATACAATGATGTTCCTTTAGGTAACTCCAAAACCTCAACTATGCCTCCCTCAACAAACTGCCAAGTAAAAGATAAAACTGCAATGTACAATTCGTACTTGAATAGAGCTTGCTTGGCCGTTGTCAGAAATGAGAAACCGAAGAAGAAAGAAAGAAGAAATTGAAGAAGAAAGTGGAAAGTACTCGACTAGAAATCGACTACTTCACATGCCACGAGCTCACTACGGCCAAATCGACAGCGGGACTCCTGTTGCCACAGATCCTCCTCCCCATCGAGCCACCTGGCACCGGCTAGTTTTGCCACGTCAGCAGATGACACCACTATAAACCTTGCAGCATCCTGTAAAAAAGAAGAAAAAAAAGAAGATTGGAAATAGGTAAGTTCTGATGACACGACAATAAACCTTGCCCAGCCTTCAAAAAAATCACAAAAATAGAAGTTAAAAGCTGTAAATCAGGTTTCACAACCTAAGAACCATAATCCATATAGTTCAAATGTGCTGAAACAATTGGAAACGTTACATGCAGTGAATCCATACTATACACGTATTATACGGATAGTACGCCTACAGTATGCAGTTACCACATATAGTGAATTATATTATAATCACTCATGCCTCGACTAACTTGACACTTTCCTTTCACCCTATGTTTGCTGTCTATAGCATTTGGCTCCAAAGTACTACCTTATAACTTATTGAATTAGGTTTTTACCTTCACGAGTGCGTACAACTTTCCCCTTACACATGCCAGTAGAAAAGGGGCTTCCTCTCCCCCACCTCCAAGTGGTAGAGGAGCCAAAGCCAGCCTTTTCCAAGCGTCCATTTCCTTGTCGTAACTTCGAACCAAAGCTCCTCGACTCCCACTAGGATCGAGCCCATACACTCTATTAGCGATCACTACACACATTTTCGAACCTCCCTGTCTTACAGGCCAGCCTTCGCCCATACCCTGTTTGTACAACCAAAACAAAGGGTTAAACGTCTTGAGGGTTAAGGTTTTCACATTTTCTAGGGATCCCAATTTAAGGCCAGAAATCATCAGAGCAAAACAACTAATTCACAAAGATGTGACGAAAGATTCTAAAAAAGATGCCCAGGTTAATGTAAGATCTCAGAGATCGCATCACTTTTGATGTCTATTTTGCAAGGACCAAAACATGAACCATATACAACCATGTCCATCAAGAGGTTGTCACTAGGTCTTCATATCGGTAGAAAATATACGACAATCGATAATCGGATTTTTCAGGTCCTTGATAAAAATTAACGGTCGGGAAATATATCATGATTTATTTTCGAGAAAAATCCAATATGAAGGTCATATCCAACCATTACAAATAAAAAGACGGCTCCAAACAGACACATTTCTCAGAACGGGCCTAATTCAATAAAGAGTACAGACCGAGCTTTACTATTTTTTAGCGATAAGTTTATTTTGGAGTGTATGGCAGTAGTACGGTATTACCGCGTACATATCAGTAATTATTGACGCAAGCAACCAATCAATGATCAATAATATCCTTAACGTTGATTATCGGTTGCACAACCGATACAATATGAAGCCTCCGTTGTCACCATTTTCCCTCTCACCAACGGACACACGACAATTGACCAGCAATAAGATTTTGTTTTTTTTTTTTTAACTTCTAATGTAGAAAAAGCTGACAAACCTGAGGCATCTCTGTCCATGCATCTGTTTTAGGGTTGTAAATTTCTCCTCCAATGTCGATAAAAAACGGCCAATGGTACAAGCTCTGAGTGACACAAAGGCAACCATCCAAACTGCGAGCCCTGTGGCCGTAGGACGAAGGACTTCTTCCAAAAATGCAGCTGGAAGAGGCTGGCGAAAACGAAAAAAAAAAACAACAAAAACAGCAAAACAAAACAACAACAATGATACGCTTCAGTTTTAATCAGTTTCAAAGTTTAGCCATTGCTAAATAGAGGCTTCACCGAATATAAAACATAAACAAAGAAATGAAATAGTAAACCTTTTAACGGCGAATACCGACGACTTACCGGAGCTCTTGAAAACTTCATATCGGCTAATCTTCGCCACGAGCCAACCACAGGATCCAACACTTCTGCACTCGCCAAAGGCTCAATTCCACCCTCCTCCATACATACTCCTCCTACCACATACAACTTGCCGTCTATTACACCGGTTTTACAATACCCACGAGGTATCTCTAAAGGAGGCCCCTCGCTCCACTGGTTTAAATGAGGGTCATACTGGAGGACTCGAGAAATAGCCTTCTCTTGAACAAACCCTCCAATGACATAGAGAATGCCATTGAGAGAAGCCGCGGAACAACCGCAGAAGGGCAACGCTTCCAAAGAATTGTTTGGAAGGCCTCTGCAATATTTGAAAGACCAAAATTTAGGCCCAAAGAACAACTTTTATGGCAATGATGCTCTCGACTCTTAGTTATACTTCTATACCATGCACTTATCTATCTGCTACTCTGACACTACATGTTTACTGAGAAGCAACACATTGGACGTAAACAAACTAATAGCATACTAATTGCTATTTCATAAAACTTTGGAGAGTGACTCCGTCTTAAACACACAAGCTCACCGGAGTCCATGAATTACATGAATTGTTATGAGCGTTAAGGAATATATAGCCTGGGTTCACAATAGTGTAATTAATTGTACGCTAAGTCCAAACGACGTGGACAATTTTCAACTGCTTACCAAATTAGCTTTTAGAAAAAAACAAGTAGTATTATTAATGCTATTGAATGTTGAGGGGCCAAAAAAATGGCACTGAATTAGTGTTATTGACAATAATAACAGTTTACGGTGTACTGTGATGACTGAATTGGCCATGCAAATAACTGTGTAAAAGTCCCAAACGAACTGACACTTTTAAACAAACAAAATTCCACAGTAAAGACAATAAGTTTATACAGGTGTAAATCACCAGTACCTACAAATGTGATTATCTAAGCATTGTACAAATTGTTGAAAACACTATGAAGACTAGAAACTCAAAACTTCAACCAAAAAAACACATTATCTCGTCACTGCCCAAATTTGGACATACCCTTTAGAAAAAGTACCAAAAGTAAATGGCTCATCTTTAAGATGTTTGTCCCCCATGTCTCAGAGCGTGTCAGTTACATCATCCGGATATGAAAAGCAGATCGGAGAAAACAAAGAGGCAATCATCTCGTTTTTTGCACAACAATAAGCAAGCTTCAATGTAATGACCACCTTAAAAACCAAACTTTATCCCAACATTTCCAACCTACCAAAACTCTATCCTCCATAAATGACGTGTCAATACCAAACCTCCACGCAGAACTCCATATTTGCCACGAAACTATAGAAACCGAGAACCACCTTCAAAAGTCTTTACAGAGAAATAAAATACTGACACCTGTTTAGAAATAACAAACGAAAGTCGATATGCAAGAAACTCACCGAGACCTCGTTATAGCAAAGAGATTCCACCAAGAGTTTTTCACATTGACTTCAATCCTCTCTGCAGAGCTCACCGCACTCGGCATTTCCGGCAGACAAAACCATTTTCCCTCTTTAGGATCTAAAGCTCTCCATGTTAACACCTGGGACTCATCGCGGAATAAGACAAAAAGCCACATTTCCGTACACGCGAGGTTCCTGAGCACACAAACATACAAAGGAGGGAGGTGAGGGAGGGAGGAAGGAAGTGAGGGAGGGAGAAAAGGAGAGGGAGGGAGGGAGGGAGGGCGGGAGGGCGGCGAGAGGGAAGGAGAGGGGGAGGGGGAAGGGGGAGGGGGAGGGGGAGGGGGAGGGAGAGGGAGAGGGAGAGGGAGAGGGAGAGGGAGAGGGAGAGGGAGAGGGAGAGGGAGAGGGAGGGGGGGGGGGAGAGGGAGAGGGAGAGAGACGGGGGGAAGAGGGGAGGGGAGGGGAGCCTATATTAATGAGAACAGCTAGAAGTCAAAAACCAAGTTACTATTGCTGGTTATTAACTCGAGAGAGAAAAAGTTATTTTTTGTCTGTGTATAATTTGAGACTTCATCCTAATACAGCCAGTGAGTTGATACGCTTAAAAGAAATGAATCGCCTATGTCATTACCTACTCATAGAAAAAAAAAAACGGTAACATTTTGAAGTAATAACATTAAAAAAAAGAACCAAGAATAGCAAAGAACAGCAAAAATATTGAACAAAAATCATTATCAATACCTAAATCCACCTATCCCTGATACTTTAGAAATATCCGAAAAATGTAATATTCTCAGGTTATATTACATCCTTCCCATTCTAAGCTATAGAAAAATAGTACCTTCGCAATTCAGACAGTTCCGATGACAGAAGTGCCTCTCTCCATCCCTTGCACACGCGGCAGGCTGTGGCTTGCCATGATTTTGAAGCTCTGGCCAAACACTGAAGTGCCACTTCATCAGGAAGTCCAGGAAATAAGGGCTGAATCAACGGTTGAGATTCCGAATTATCTACAATGGGAGAATCATCTACGAGTCGAAGTCTTTTGCTAGCGTCCAAAACATCTTGACACGCAGCCGCTGGAAGTGGCGCTGCTGAGGCAGAACCATCCGCCAGCGGAGAGCTGAACAGCATGCCCATGGCTGCCGCTGAAGCTTCCTGGAAATACCTGGAACCGTTAAAAGGTACGCACTCCAAATTCCAAAACTATGGCTGAACGAAGGTTGAGATTCCGGATTATCTACAACGGGATAATATACACAGGAAGTGGCGCTGTTGAGGCATAATAATATGGCAGCAGAGATCTGAACAGCATGTCCATGGCTGCCGCTGGAGCTTCCTGGAAGGAACGAACTGTTAAAAGAAACACACTCCAAATTCCAAAACCATGGCTGAATTGACAGTTGATATTCGGGATTATCTACAACGGGATAATCTATGCTGGAAGTGGCGCTGTTGAGGCAGAAGCATCTGGCAGCTGAGAGCTGAACAGCATGCCCATGGCTGCCGCTGAAGCTTCCTGGAATAACCCGAAACTCTAAGAAGGCGACAAAAGTTGGTAAACAGTGAAGTCGCTTCTTTCTTTGACGTCGTTCGTTGTTTTGTCTTTATCGATATACCATATCTAGTCAGCAGATCGATAGCGGCTGGGTTCGTACGTTATGTGTACCTTTTGCAAGCTCGTTAAGTACGGTACACCGCCAATCGTTATTAGCGTTGTGTACACTAATTCCGTCCCTATTTTTTTTTTTTATTCTCCATTAGTGTAGCTCATTCTATTTTTTATTTACTCTATTTAGGGTTAATTTTTTAGTACCGTACAAAATAGAAGTATGCCATCAGTCAATTAGTGTGGTGTACGGACAGTGTTAGACCGTACAAAACTGTACCTTTTTAAGTGAAAAAATATATTAATGAGTTTTAGTAGCCGCGGACGCATGAGAATATGCGCTCTAAAAAGGTGGTCTAATCGGATAGTCAAATATCACGTTCGCACATATTCGTCCAGCAACCACGTGTCGAATGTGTGAACGTACGATTTGTGTACGATTTGTCAGATTCTGTACGAATACCTATATTAGTGTAAGCATGTTTGCGACCGACATTTATTTTTTTCAAAGACCCAAATTATTATTATTAAACAATTAGAATGTATGTTTTTTTTCAAAATTTTCAAATTCTTAATTAGCGTAAACCACGGTAATTTTTCATGTACGCTAAAGAAACTTCTACGCTAATAACGATTGGCGGTGTACTGTACTAGGCTGAATCGAGCGTTTTTAGGTGTGAAGGTCGCGTGTGAGGGGGTCCACGTCGCCCTGCACTCCTTTCACTCCAATTTCGCTTTACGACGCCTCGCGCCGCGCGGCGCATCGTGTGTATAAATATGTTTAGGGTTTTTTTCCCATTCGTGTTTTTTTTTATAAAAAAAAACCCGAACCAATAACCCTATGACCCTAAACATCCGCGGTACCCGGGCGGTATTTTGCAAGTGTGCAGGTCTCGGCGCATTTCGCCTCGTGTAGGAGACCTGCACACCCTGCACACCACGGGCGAGCCGACTAACGATTGGCGGTGTACTGTACTAGGCTGTAGTTCAAGCGCGGATTTCTTTTGCGGAGCCACAATCATAATTTAGTGCTTATAAATCTTTGTTTGGTAAGTGGCCCATAGTTAGCCACGTGACAAAAGGAAAATTAATGTAGTTAAATATCAGCTAAACGCTATAAATTCACGAACTCCCAGGACTGTAAGGTTGTTCCGTACCATGCTACAGTGCAAACCGGGATTGTTCCTCCGGAATGACTTTAGCCTTGCATCACGTTGTAGTTAACGATGCAGTCTATTTAAAGGAGTTTCAAATTTCCAAGAAAGAACAACCTAGTACCCGTTGAATGGATAAACCTGAGTTCATCGTTGAAGAGTACTGTGTGCTAGGGACGTGTGACAATTACAGTTTCCGCAACCATTTGTGGCTTCCAGGAAAACGAACGAATATCTCGTGACGTCATCATCAAGAAAACTCATTGCTTGTTGTCTATGTTTAAAATCTCTGGGTGCTTTTCATCAGGCTATTTTTGAAGTGATTTTGGAATAGGGTGAACCAGTCCAAATTGCAATTCTTTAACATCACACAACATTCTAATCTTTACCTCTTGTCGAAAAAAAAAGGTTATGAATGGTACCTCAAATGCAGCTCGCGCTAGTGTTGAAACAAACATAAAATACCAACAACATGCAAAGGTTTTGAACATCAACACAGATCCCTACATCATCTTGTAAAAAAGTTTCATAACATGCCATATGTCAGCCATAACTTCAAGTCCCACCATTTACAGTTTGCAAAGTAATCAGCTCATAAACGTTAGGCCAACGTAAAGCATGATATAAGACTGGTATGATACCCATGGCTGTATATGTTAGGATGGCCTCTAGTTGATTAAAGTCATTTATCTGTACCGTAAGACACGGCATCGCCTGTTGAGGACTTAAAAGTGTTGTTGCAAAAGAAAACGAGAACATAAACTACATAGCAAACCATTATATCTCATCATGAAAGAGTGGGCATTGTTTGCAAAAAAATCCTAAGCTTGATTAAGCAAATTCATCGAGGCAAAACTTTATTCCTTACTATCATTCCATCTTGCTTCTAACATCTACTTCTACTCGAACAAAATTGCCCAATTGCCATAAGCTGAGAGGACATAAACATTCATTTTACAAAAAATACCAAATGATACCTGCTTTCTGCTAAATAATCTTTCATCTAAAATCTTTTGGCTTTTCTTACCAAAAGATAAACCTGACATAGTAATATCCTCCAATTCTGCACTACCAGAAATGCTGACTTCCTTTTCCTCTACCCTCGAGATTCAAACAGATTCGTGTAAAAGAATGAGTTTTTCAAAAATCACGATGATCCACTTAATGTCTGAATAATGGTGTTGTGCCATGGATCGGAAAGGTGTTGAAGGAGGTTTTCAATGGGGCTTTGCTTTGTAATGTAAGCTTGGACAAAAAAACCAACCATAGCTACCATGGCCAATCGTCCTGCAAGGAAACCACCCAAATAAACCGAGTTAGGCTCCCTCGTATTACCGTTAACAACATGATTATCTCATATTTTTTCTTGTCAAGTGAGAAATGTCACTCAGCTTTCTTCTGAGGTCACATGCCTACCGCCCCAAAAAGTTAAGAACTTACCGTTTTTCAGCTCTTTGGTTTTCAAAGGTTGGGGCTTCTTTGGGTCAATGTCAGACGCTAGTCCCAAAGGATTGAAAAAAGGGCCTCCGGGGTATCTGCATGGATTTCGGAAGAGCTTGAAAAATGTTCAGGGATGAGAAAAAACGGAATCTAGAATACGTGGAATATCGTGAGGCAATAAAGAGTTAGTAATCCTACCTCACTCATTTCATCAACATTAACAACATCAAAAATAATTTTGAAAGCAAACCTCATTATATTCGGGTACATTCCACCTTAGCACCCTGTTTCTCCTACACCTTCATTGCATTTACTACGAACTAAAGAGATCCACCTTAGTTGTCCATAATAACAAACAACTACCATGTTTGATCCTTTTGAATGGAGAAATTCAGTAGGAACGCACCCACTGGATAGTCCACTGAACATTTCTTCCAAACCAAAGAACCAGCTGTCTTCAGTTCCCTGCGAGCCAGGCTTCTTGAAGTCCATGTACCGTTTTGACTCCACAAAGCTGTTTACCAGACAAGAAAGAATAACTTCCCGTCACAGAAATAAAGACAGCTTTGAAAGACAAAAGCTCATTCGATTCCCAGATCAGACCAAGAAATCTTACAAGCCAACACAAATGCCAAGGATATTGTGAAATAAACTGAACTGAATGCTATTTTTCATTGTCAGCACAGTCAAAGGAACCAGAAAGATACGTCCTTGAATTTCGAGTCCAGCTTCACTTGCTAGAAATTATGTACAGCATTCACTACAAAAGAGTTCATTTATATTCATCTGCTAACTTGATGGGCATGTCTAGGAGAAACGAGGTGAGCGAGCAATCGAGCAAAATAAAATAAGCGGCCAAGAGATCTCCGAAGTAGTAATAGCATACTTAACTCTCTAGACCTAAGGTGCAGTTGATAAATGACTCCAACTTGTAGGTTTGCTGACAGCTGACCATCAGAACCAACATAAATGCGCTAAACATGGATGCTCACCCAAAGAGGATGAGCTGTACAGTGAACAATGTTGCTGTGTCAGCGATTTCAAACTTCTGGCTTCCCGCTTCATACCACACCGGGAGGTCTTTGTATCCAGTCACACGCATAATCTGCAGATGAAAGAGAAACTCTCTGTAAGAACAGAAATGATAACAAAAATGTATAAAACATGACAGAAACAAATGGAGGATGAGAGATTCTAAGGAAAATGAGAAATTTGAGTCTGTTCATACATTTCCCGTAATTGGATGTACACAAAAAAGTATCCACCACACAGACAGAAAAGTCACACGGTTTCATTAGGAAATGGTGAAGCTAGTTAATCTATTCTGCATAATGCTTGGTCCTATACAGTCTTCCTCCATAGCTCATCCTCAAACATTTTTGGTCTCGTAAAACAGCAGAAGTAGAGGAGAGCTTGCCAACACTTGGGCATAGGGATGAAGGACACACATCCGTTACGAGAATGCCGGCCACTCCCGCCATGGCAAACCGAGCATGGAGAAGCTCGGCCTGGATGTACCAGCGCAAGTCTTCAGGCTCTGCTCCTAGGCCCAAGGGATCAAATCCAAAATCGCCTGGTAAACTGCAAAAATGTTGAGCCAAGGAATACGTGCGCATAGAAAAAATGCAGTAGAATCAGGAACAGCCTGAATAACCAAGAGTATTCTTATCACACTGCCCCAGGAGAGGCAAAGTACTCATCCACATAAAAAGTTTGCTATTCGCTACATTGACACACATAAAGCTCAAGGGAAGCGATGGAAAGAAACACAGTACAATGCATTGAAAGGACAAGCATCTTCGTTAACCAAACCATAATTGAAAAATGCCAAAAGTTTATAGGTGAGTGCAGTCAGTATTCCATGCTAGAAATGCTAAAGCCAAAAATGATAAAAACATTTATTAAAAACCTCTGGGTCACCTGAAGCATAGCAGGCGAAATGCGGAACTAAACCACAACCGTCTGTTTATTTCTACTTTCAGGAAGCAGATTTTACGAAAGCAAAACCCTAATCAGCCTTCTGAAATGTGACGTGCCTCATGACTTACTTCCAAAATAGCTCTTCTAGCCTAACAATGCCTATGCAGAACAGTTTCATATACCTCACCGATCTCACTGAACTGACTACAAAATTGCACCTGGATCGCCTGTTAAATGATCGATTTATTTCTTCCATTTACATTTTTCTGAAGCCTTGCAAACTCTGCTCACCTGCCATCAAGATAAGAAGGTGGAGTGCTTCCAGGAAGCCAAAGTGGACGATCAAACTCTCCAGCTGCCTCTGCTCTCACGCCAGTAGTGAGTGATTTCCGTACAGTTTGAATGCGTACGACAAAGAGTTTTCTGCAGCTATTTTGCAGAAAAGAGCTCCGAGCCGCAGCTGGGAAGCGTTGGTCTCGACTGCAAGAGGTTTTGACATTAGAGCATATTAAAGAGGATACCGTAAGGCATCTATCTGCAATGCAGGCCATGGCTAACAAACAGTTGCAAGGGGAACTACCGTGAAGGAACGTAGAGAAAGAGAGCAAACGAGTGAAAGGTGGAGAAAGGAAAGACAACTGAAAGAGGAGAGTCAGTCAAACGTTCCAGTAGCAAGATTGGCAGCATTAAAGCGAGTGAAATTTCGAGTTTACAACTTGATGAGACAGGTACAAAACTACTGTAGCGTTGATTATCCTGCGATAAAACTTGCCATAAATCAGCCCATCCAGTTACATCACGTTGCGTATCTATTTTGAATTGCTGGAAGGTCACCTTTCCGTACGGAATTGCTATAAATGTACAAACCTCGATTCTATATTTGATTTTTTCCATGTGATTACTGTCACGCCCTGTTATATTTTTTTATTTGTAATTGTGTCCGAGGATACGGCTGCCATTTGCTAGCGATTTGCCAATTTCACGAATGGCCAACCAAATTGCGAAGATCCATTTAGTCGTACGAACGTTTAAATCCATTATTAGAGGCTGCTTCCATGTTTGAGGTGTTTTCTTCGGTCCACGTGAGGATTCTAATTACTATTGCCCTCACATTACATATCTCGATAAATTCACTTTTATCCAAATGAACCAAAAGTTGCCAGCGTGGCATTTCTGGACCGTTGTGCTTTTTTTCTTTTTTGTCCGCTCAATTTGGAAAAAGTACGTCAGTAAATGCTCGCAACAGGGATTGTTGCAGTATTGTCGAGTCAAAAAGCAAATATCATGACGTACCATTCCACATGTGGCGGTGGCTAACAAACATAACCAGATTATTGCTGTACGTCCTTGGCGAGACGGGATCCGAGTGAATATATGGAATTTCGTGAAAAACCACACTTCGATTCCATTAGGCGGTCCCAGTAAACGTACGGAAACGTCTAATGACAGGGTTTACTGGCAGTCCGCTCCATTGTGTCGGGCCATTAAACAACCTTTTCGAAATTATGATTGGTGCCACGTAGTTAGTGTTCACATTTTAGAAATCTGAAAAAATTATTCAAACGGGAATTCTGAACGATAATATCTGTACAACCGGAGGTAGTTAAATATTCGTACGAAAAGTTTGCGGCCAGATTTTAATTTGAAAATGGAAATCGAAATTTCGAAACGGAATGGCAAAAAGAAGCCGCAAACTTTGAAGGTCGGTGGATGTCAGACGGAGCGTGCTAGGATACTTTCGGTTGACTTGAATCCTGTGTGGCCTGTGATCGCCGCTTTTTCAAAGTGGATATATTTTTGCTTTTTCACGTACCAATGGTTCACGACCAGCGTGAAACAACTCTCCTCGCGAGGAGAGTTGCTTCACACTGGATGATATGCGCGATTGCTTCGCGGATCTCAAAAAGTGAAATATCCAACGGTCAGGAATTACGCCTACATCATTGGAGCATCCCTACAGCTTTCCAGTAACGATGTTTCGTCCATAGTTCAAAAGTAGGTGACGGTACACCCATACAATATGCCTATTGTAGGTAAATTTTACAGTACTACCTTAAGACCCATATTGTATTGGCCTCAAAATGAAACATAGTTGTTCAAAACGTATTTTACGCACGTTTCGAACGCGCGTACAATACGTAGAAACTGGAGAGTCGATTTGAAAAAAACGTTAATGATTTTTTTTCCGTACAAATCCGTACATTTAAAAAAAAATTGAACATGTACCGCAGTTTGTACGCTTTCCGTTAAATGAGCGGTGAAAAACAATTATTAAAATAAATAAATATCACACTCTATGTATGTATCGAATGAATTTCATCAACTGGTTAAGGACGACGGCGTCTGTGTATGCTATATGTATGCTATATGTCATTCACAGGCGCAGGATCAATTCCTTCGTACTACTGCCGTGGCGACGGTAATGGCGTCTTCTATGATTTTTCGCGTTCAGCTGTTCAAGAAATTATGGCGGCTTCTTTTCGAAATTTGAAGAAGACGCCCGTACAAAATTTGAACTCACGGCGTTCAAATAGTGTGACGCCGCAACGTCTCTTTTTGAAAATATTTGTAGACGTCACATTATTTTCCCGTACAATCCATGTACATTCTGTTCGGTTTACTGAACAGAAAGTACGGATACGTGCATCAATTTTTTTTTGTAAACTACCGTACAGTTTCCGTAAAAAATCCAACAATTACAGTATTTTGTTTATTAGTTTCCGTAATATGTCAGTTTCAGTTTACAGTAGACGTTTTTTTGCTTATTTTTCAAAAGTCACGTGCAATATGTAGAAACTGGAAAAAATGGAAAAAATCCACGTATTGAACAACTAGGTATGGAATAAATGGAGAATTAAATTATGTTGGTGCACATTTTGTTTTGGAGGAAACGTGCTCGCGTGTCCGTTAAGTCGTTAACATATTGCGGAAATGGAAGGTTCCCCTTTTCGTACAGCAAAGTGTACGAACGGTATACGAACTCTGGTTTCGAACACGTACGATATTACAATAACAAGTACTCACCGAACTATAGAAAAGGATGAAACCAAAAAAATGCGGGAAAATTTTACGAATCTCTATGAATTTGCGGGCGTGGCCGAATCTGCACCTTACTTTTTCGAAACTTCCCAATGACCGTGACAATGTAAACGAGAAATTATAAATGTTAAACAAACACATGGAACCATTCAACCTTTCACATTGTACGAAGTGAATGCTGTACGTACGAATAAGAAAGGTCGTACAATGCTCGACTTATACCCATCGTATATTTGTTCCACAGTTATTTCTAGAGCCATTTTGCTCATCCATATACGTTGTCTGATTGGGATAAATCATTGGAACTATATATTGAATTGTTCAAATTCAAAAAGTGTCCAATGTTACGGCGTTTAAAATTTGAGACGAGAAAAACTATTGTACTATATACTATTACTGGATTATCTAAGACCTACATAATTCATCGCTATATTAATTGGTCGGAGGCAAATTATTGTCCATCAAAGAATCGATAATATCGGTAGCCTGGCCAGCTGACAGTTTTACATATCGGCATTTTGTCCGACCACCGATGTAACAATGCGAACGGCTATCAACGTTTAATTACACTATTTCCGTCCCAGTATTCTTTGCTCTCTGCACAGAAAATATAATTAATAACACTAGTTATTTTATTAGTTTCCGTAATATGTCAGTTTCAGTTTACAGTAGACGTTTTTTTGCGTATTTTTCAAAAGTCACGTACAATACGTAGAAACTGGAAAAAAATGAAAAAATCCACGTATTGAACAACTAGGAAATGAAATAAAATAGTAACAGAGTTGAGTTGCACATGGTTCGATAGAGAATTAAACGTCATGTCTAAATTTGAAAAAAAAAACGGACAGAAAAATCTTTTTCTGTGAGTTTTGAGCGACTTTTTATTTAAACCGTCAGATTTAGACGATCTGCCGGTCGTTGATGAAAGTAATGATCTAAAAAGATCACATGAAAAGCCCATAACACAACTTAGGACATGACTATCGTCAGATTCGTCCGCGGGTTTATTTTTTGTTCCCGGCTTTTTTTCCCGCGCAATGTCATCCTACGCCGTGTCAGTTCGCTAAAAAATTTCGTTCAGCGGCGTGCGCTGTACTATGAGCATACGTCAGATTCGTACACTCGTACAGGGGTGTGCACAACACACACACACATACAGTATGCCTACGTTGCGCGAGTTTTGTGCCAAGCTTTGTGCGCCTACCAAAGGCCTACCATAAAAAAACTTACTGTTGAACTATGGTTTCGTCTGACAAATTTTTTTTTTTATGGTACGGCTGTGTACGAAAAAGTATATCGTCCAGTAACCGGCCCCACTTTTAGTCTAATGGAATCTTACCCTTATATGTCCGTAACCACATGGAGCCTGCGGTCATTGGTCTGTCACTGTACTGTAGTACTTAAATAGTGTTTTTTACTTTTTGGTACAGGTGGTATAGGTTTTTGTGTCCAGGTACCTGACCTGAACTTAAAAGACGGCTTGGGAATTTGTGTCCCTACATTTTTCTACTACTGCACTGTACACGACGCTGCGTACTTTCCAAACATAGATGTCTCATGCGCATAAAACGCACGCATGAAACTCCAAAAAAAGAACGAATATGCGCATGAAACAATGTTCAAAATATTTAAAATGCGTTGATCGACTTTGACCCCATACTAAAAAAAAAAATAAAAAATAGTAAAATATTTAATCGATAATGAAAAATACGATGACAACTTAATCAAAATTCAAAAAGTTCTAAACGAAAACCAACACGACAGTAACTTCACTGGACGCTGAACCTGCAACAGCGATCAGACTGTCACGTCGCCAGCGACCAGACTGCGCCGACGCCCTGTCACCGCCGGCGTCTTGCCGGCGCCGTGTCGGCGCCAAGTCAGCGCCGACGCCCTCCCCGCGCCATGTCGGCGCTATTACAACATGTCAACATTCACAAAATTACAATTGAAGCAAAAAATAACCATTTTTGAATGTCAAAATTGAATAATGGCAAAATCACAATAGAAAAAAAAGTATCCATTTTTGTATGTTAACACTTAATGATGATAAATTCAGAATTGAAGCAAAAAATAACCATTTTTTATTTCAAATTGAACAATGACAAAATCATAATTGAAAAACAAAATCCTTGATATCCCTTTGGAGCCTTAACATGCTCCCACTCTGCTCTTCGAGGCCTAGACATGGCTGCCTGTGAAGAGGTTCGTGGAAGCTTCAAGTGTGGCTTCAATCGAGCCTTCAATGGCGGATTCAATGGCGGCTTCGTTGTGATGATAAATCGTACAAATTTCTTTCAAACTTCGCGAGCGGAAATGAAACGTCTCTTTTTTGAAATTACAAAACATCCGTACGAAAAGTATACGCATTTAACGAAAGATTCAAAATCTAAAAAAAATAACGAAATTTCGTATAAATGTCAAAATCCGTGCAAATGAGACATCTATGGTTTTCCACAAATTTCCCAGTTTTTTGTAGTTTGGTTTCTTTTTACATGTACCCATTTGCTTTGCCTTTCATTCCAATCCTGCTGTTACCAGATTGCCATCACAATTTTTTCGATATTCTTATCATAGCTATTTGTACAAGGTAACAACCCTGTAAAAGTAACGTGGAAGTGCCCAAAATCGGTTTTCAGCTTCAATTTTCCACTCCATTACTCCTTTTTTCTCCTCCTCTAGTTAGATTGAAATCTTAAAAAATATAGTCAAACACAAAGATGCACTGAAGGATGAAATCCATTGCCGTCAGCAATCAAAGGCCTTGAACTGAACTCAGAAGGATTGGACAATTCAACGAAAAAACGAAGCACTTCCTACCAGCTTCTCACTAGAGAAGTAGAGCAAAGTACACTTCAAAAAATAGTGGGAAATGAAAGTAGGCGCCATATGATAAGCCGATCACTGACACAAGACCACATTAACAACCGGACAACAGCAAAATTTGAAAGCGAGTCAATTCTTTAGAAGTTTTACAACAGAATTGAGTATAACTCTATGAATAATGTTCACCATATAAATGATCCCTGTGCCGATTTTGAGGATACTCAGCTTTTCAACAAAGCGACATAGCAACACTAGATCAAATAGACAGGAAAACAAAAAAAAAAAACTGACATACCTGAAATAATCGCAAAGACAGAATCCCAAATCTAGCAAAAAAATGGCTGAGTCTCATGAATATCTCGAAAAATAAGCAAAAGCACTAAATGATTCTCAGTGGTACGTTTTCAACAATTAGAAACGTAGTGACAACTACAAAGCTAAAATCCAATCAATGAAATGTGAAGTTTTTCAGATACAAGGATAGAAAAAAATAATCTTTATGCATCTGAGAAACACTGAGAAAGACCACTTGAAAAAAGACAAAAGACACTATTGCAACAGCCGGAGTGTCTTATAAAATTAAAAAAATAAAAATTCATATTAATTACATATAGCTATGACAAATTATATCATATTTTTTCTTTTATATAAAAAAAATGAAGTCCTCACTGTCAAAAGGCAGAAGCTTATAGACTAACAAAAATCCTTGCCTTAGTCAGAAATGAATTTGGTAGTATTGGGCGATTAGGCATAAGGCCTTAATTAGAAGTTCAATTAAACTAAACTCTTTATTCACATTAAATAAGGGTAACTCATCTTCCTCAAAAGTCATCTGAAATGCAATGCATCAATTTCAAAACATTGACAGAGAATGTCCTTAGGTTTAACCTCGTGGTACCATTTTTAGCTTCATTTTCCCAGAGGATTTTTCATTTTTCCATTAATCATTTTGTCTTAGTTCTTTTCACGCAATGGGAAATAAGTGTTTAGGAGTGTCATGAAAAAGTGGTTGATTTTTGCATTTTACCGGCGTTAAAACGCCGATAATACCAAATTTAGATGGTAATTCATTACCGAATCTCGGTAACTCGTTTAGAAAAAAAAAAGCTGCTGAAACTGTTTTATTTCAGCAGCTTTAAAGGGCGGATGGTGAATGGGTTTTTTTAGTATCTTTTTGAATGAACTGAGATTCGTTCTTATGCTCGTTCCTAAGCTTATTCATGAGCTCAGTCATAAAAGCTCATTCATAAGCTCATTGATAACCTTCTCTCAACCATGTGTCTCTAACCATTTTGACACAGAAGGAACCACCTTTGCCAAAACCAGACGGAATTCGTCCAATTGGACTGTAGTGACTCCATGGTCTCTTACACACCATCGGCAGTTAGGAGTTGTGTGACATTTATGTTCCGGCCAATCAGAATATCCTCCAGCAACAAGACAATCGTTTGCGTAATACGAGTTATTGACTCGTGTGTTGAGCCACCATTGGTAGTTGACTCCGTATCTAAAGCATATCCTGGAACCATAAAAAACGACAAAACGAAATGATAACTCTCAGGAACAGTTTTCTTACGTGCTAATCTTTGCAAAGAAATGTGTACTTCCTGTTTAAAGCCATAGAGGAATTAGACTATCAAGTTCCACCCATGTCATTGAGTAAATGTACATTTTGTGGGTAATTGAGGTTTCTGTAAGA
>JBBHKE010002635.1:43516-55175 GCA_037447655.1 Zygnema cylindricum | reverse complement strand
CCTTTTATTACACTGCAGATGTTTATAAAAAGTTTTTCTCTGCAACGCCGCAGTGTGATAAACTTGCGGCACTTAAGTTTAAAACATGCCCGCAGAAGAAGTTTAAAGCTTTTCTTCGGCGGTATTAAAGAACTTGTCGACTTGCGCTTTTTAGTATCTTCTGCGGTAATGGCAGCGGTGCCGTCATCAATCATTTGACAGCAACTTCGGCAACTGCTTCATTGCCTTCATTCTTCGAGTAAATTGCCTTTCGCATGTTTGACGCCATGTACAAGTTATTCAAAACGTATTTTACGCACGTTTCGAACGCGCGTACAATGCGTAGAAACCGGAGAGTCGATTTGAAAAAAACGTTAATGAATTTTTTTCCGTACAAATACAAACATTTTTAAAAAATTTAATTGAACATGTACCGCAGTTTGTACGCTTTCCGTTAAATGAGCTTCTTACTTCCGTTACTTCGTCAACGGCTTCAACGACAGTTTACTAACTACTGCCGTGGCGACGGTAATGGCGTCTTCTATGATTTTTCGCGTTCAGCTGTTCAAGAAATTATGGCGGCTTCTTTTCGAAATTTGAAGAAGACGCCCGTACAAAATTTGAATTCACGGCGTTCAAATAGTGTGACGCCGCAACGTCTCTTTTTGAAAAATATTTGTAGACGTCACATTATTTTCCCGTACAATCCATGTACATTCTGTTCGGTTTACTGAACAGAAAGTACGGATACGTGCATCATTTTTTTTTGTAAACTACCGTACAGTTTCCGTAAAAAGTCTAACAGTTTCAGTATTTTGTTTATTAGTTTCCGTAATATGTCAGTTTCAGTTTACAGTAGACGTTTTTTTGCGTATTTTTCAAAAGTCACGTACAATACTGAAACTGGAAATGAAAAATCCACGATTGAAAAACTAGGAAAAAATGAAAATCCAATTATTGAACAACTAGGCTATTTCGCTTCGCTACTTGTTTGTTTCGCGTACAGGTGTTACATTTTATGCGCAGGTGTTCGTGGACGACACGTGTTAAGTCAACGCTTGAGTTTGTTTGTTTCGGGAAGAAAGCGCAGCGCCTTCCTTTCAGGAATTTTCATTGAAGAGTGCACAGTCAGCTAGGATAGACTTCGTCGCTACGCCAAGTTCTGTTTTCTTATCTTGTTGTTCTTAGTGTAGAGTAGCTGGTATATAGGCAGCAGTGTTATGCAGAGTATTAATTAATCAACCAATTAATCATAGAGGATTTATATTGGAGTAGAGATTATTTAAAGAGAAGAGTGAAGAGAGAGAAGAGTGAAGAGACATGATGTAAAGAGGCTTCGGCCAAGAACACTTATAAATCTTTTTGGCTTAATATTC
This sequence comes from Zygnema cylindricum, assembly GCA_037447655.1. NCBI lineage: Eukaryota > Viridiplantae > Streptophyta > Zygnematophyceae > Zygnematales > Zygnemataceae > Zygnema > Zygnema cylindricum. The sequence continues at coordinate 53,820 of JBBHKE010002635.1, read as the reverse complement.
CTTTTGTCTTTTATGAGCTTCCGCTGTGTAATGATTTATGTTTTATGAATTATTTTAAGTGAAACTCTTTTGCTTAAGATCATACATCACATGTATGCTTGAGAACAATATCTGCGCCGACTAAAGGACATGTGTGCCTGTACGGTAGCATTTTGAAGTGTTACTTTTAGATTTTAGTGAAGATTCTTCGTACAACCTGTCAAAGCGCGTTCCAATGTTTTTGAAAGTGACGGTTGTAGACGTGGATACAATTAATGACGACTGAAAACGACTATGAAACTTCCCACGATTGGTGACGGCTAAAAAACAGGTAAAGGTTGTAGACTTTTACTTTTTTGTGACATTGTAGATGTCTAAGGTTTTGTGACATTGTGACATCATGCTCACTTGTGACAACGCCGACATCACTAATTATATGATTCTTTTCTATGGTTTCCACATTTCGTTTTTTCGACATATTTCACCCGATTTGCTATCAAAATATGCTCAAAGGTAGTCATCAAAAATATTTTTCAAAGATCTTTCATTTCATACTCGTATTATAGTGTTTCATTCCCTAAAGTGTGAGATGAAGCCGATGGTTGAAAGGGAGAGTGCGAGGCGACGACGGCGTACACTATTGCAAAGGACCCGCGAATGAAAGTGGAAGTTCGGAAACCTTGCAATTTTTTCGGTACATGCACATGACGTGCAAGGAAAAAAATAGCAAGCACTCTCCCTTGTGCTAAAATTTTCCCACTTGTATGGCGCATGCATGGAATTTTTTCCATTCATTGTTTGTGTGATACTTTAACTGAAATCACCTCGCGAGGTGATTTTCAATGAAGTTTTTTAATGAGTTGGATTGGCATGCCCGGGGGTCTAAAAGAGTAAAATGCCAAAACGAGTACAAAAGACGACAAAATTGGAGTATAATAAAATTATCAAGATGACGTTCATTATGTTGTGGTGGAAACAATTTTTTCGTACAACAAAAAATTTTATCGTTGGGGATAAAAATTTGGAGGAAGACGACAAAAAAAACACAATAATTTAACACATGGGCACATACCCTAACCATTTTAGAGCATGTGAAATTGTATTGTTGTACTTATTGGGTAGCGTATAGGTTTCTTTGCGACCTCTTTCCATTCTAAGTGTTTATTGATACGTTACAGATCAGTACACCATGAATCACATAAAATGTAAATAAATAAGTTGTGCAAATAACTTTATTTTGGGTTAAACGACATAACGCAAAAAAAACATTACTGCTAATTTATACATCTAGCACTAACCTGGGATACACATTTCCAAAGTTTAGCCACTATAGAATGTGTTCACAAGTTAGATTCAATCCTCTCGGCTTTAATACTAGGAACGAAATTTGAGTGCGCTCTTTTGTGTCAACGCTACACCATGAGTTGCTATGAGTTTGAATAACCCTAATTCGGCGCCCCCAAATTTTGACCCTCAAACCTAAAATAGAATTAATATTTATAAATTTTATTTTACTTTATATATGTACTGTTAAATCAACGTTAACTACTCTAATTACCACTATTATTTAACAATGTCATGTATAAAATTTGTCCCGTCCATGCTAAAACTATTCATTATTTTGGTACAAACATAAAGAATAAGTGTTGACTAAAGGCGTTGACACGGGAAATTGATTGTATCGCCATGGAAAAGCGCACTCATATTTCATTCCTAGGCATAAAGACGAGGAAAAATTGCGAGGTCGTGTTCTCGCATGTCCAAGTGTCGAGTAATCGAACACAAACTATCGAGAATACAATATGGTAATGTGTATCCAAATTAGTGTTAGGTGTATAAATTAGCGTTAGGCTCTTGAACCCAAAATAGAGTTAAAACACCAATTGTTTCTTTACATTAATTATTTTTTAATTGTAACAAAGATTCAAGGTATACTCTCTTTAACTTATATACGCCTTTATTTGACCCTTTTTTTCTACGATTTGTTAAAAATAAGCACTTTTAGTACTTAACATCATATTTACTACAGTGCATTAGTTAAAAGCCGACCAAATTAGAGTCATTAACGCTAATTAAACTGTAACTATAAACGTAAAAATACAAATACATTCATTAAATTCTATTTTAAGGTAGATGGAAAAAATCTAGGGGCGCGAATTTAGGGTGAAGTTCCATCTGACGAAAAGTGGGGTAGTTTACAGAAATCGGCGACTATCCGTACCAAACCGTACCGCTTTTTTTTCTATGAAAAATATCATTACAAGGAATCTTGCCGATACTCTCCGAAGGTATGGGAGGCAATAAAGTTTATATGCGAGGCGTTCGCTTCATTTTTCTCAGTAACTGTCAACCCACTTGGAGGAGGTGGGTTGGCAGATACAGAAAAACAAAAAAATCGTGACACGCTGGACGTTTAGCTACGTGTCATGATGTAAAACCAACGAAAAATATTAAGTTTTGCACATGACACGTGCTTTTCAAAAAACAACCAAAAATATAAACGGAATTTTGTAACATTCCTTGGTTGCACTATTTTCAATAACTTTTGTTCGTCACACTGTTTCTCTCAAAGGACTTTCGTTATGTTAAAAAATAAAAACCCTAATGAATGAGATGGCGTACAGATTGGCGTCTGCAAAAAAGTATAAAATTTTTGTTGTATCATTACTTCGTACGTAATTACATGGTATGCAAATGAAGTTTTGAAGTTAAGTTTGTCGTTGCTAAAATTCTGAAAGATATTCACTATCAGAATGTAGCTTGCGTGGCACCAATCAATTTTGAACACGTGGTTTACAAACTCTACGTGATGGAACATCGCCTCAGGGTGGACTTCCATTAGGCGTCTCAATAATTGTACGGAATTTTTTACTCAAGGGCGTGCCTTCCATTAGGTCGCATCAATAAACCACTTTTTATTCGTGTGGCTCATTGTGGTTGGTAACACGTAAGTAAGTATTAGATGATTAAAATCTTGAAAAAATCTTTAGAATGCAAAGTGTGGATGCAATATCTGTACAAACGGGGGAATTATCTGTACCAACGGAGGAAATATATGCACCAGCGAGGTAATTAATGACTCGTACAAATGGCATTAAATGTACTACCCAAAATTTCAAAACGCAACGACAAAAAGGCGGCGGCAAACTTTGATGGTGGGAGCGTGAGGGGATAATTTCGGCGGATTCTTAGCCACCCTGGCGGAAGGCACGTGGCCCTTGCGACGTGTACGCACATACGCGTGCGGCTCATTTTGGATTTTTTTTCCTTTTCCACGCGGCCCATTTTTACTCGTTCTGTTTTTGAGAACTACAAAACTGTCCTCCCTCTGCACGGTCTTGAAAAAATGCAGAGTTATTGACGTGGTGACTCGGATAAAGAGTATAATAGCATCCGACGGTCCGAATTTACGCGTACAACCTTGGACATTTTTCCGTAATGATGATTTCATTTAAAAAAAATGGTACGGACCTGTATGAAACGGTACGGCCCTCAACAAAATCCCCACTTTTTTGCTAATGGAAGACCACCCTCAATCAACCCGGTCTGTAGAGTTGGCCGTACGACTACATAAACGTCTGATGGAACTTCACCCTTACTGTTATTAACATAAAAAGCGAGGTACCGTAGCGCGAAATGATGGTAGAGTTTCGTGTCCCTTTTTACGACACAGTGCTAGTAGCGCCTTGTGCTATGGTAGTAAGTACGAGCGCCTTGTGCTATGGTAGTAAGTACGAGACTCAGTACTGTATTATAGTACAGTAGCAATTCACGGTGTAGTATTTACAGTTTCCAAATCGTGTATCGTCGTACTAAATAAATATAGTACGCAATTTTGTATCCGTGTAACAGTACAGTACACCGTGAATCGCTATTAGCGTTTATCACGCTAATTCGGCGCCCCTAAATTTTGACATTGATACCTTAAATAGAATAAATTACACAATTTAAGGAAGTGGACCAAAATCTACCACGTCTCCTGGCACTAAATTAGAGTGAATGACGCTAATTTTTTGTTTACTCTAATAATTTCTTAACGCTAATAGCGATTGGCGGTGTAACAAATTCTTTTTGCCTCGATACGTTATAGCCCATTTGTCGTGCATGGATACTTGTTAAAAAGGACACGATGACCCTAGTAAAAAATTGAGGTTTTTTTTAGTCGTCACGTCACAAAGAGGATATTGGTTTCTACAGTACAATCTGTAAGGCACTGTAGCGATTTCATACTGAACTTAGGGTGAACCTCCATCAGGCGAAAAGTGGGGTTGTTTACTGGAAAAATAACATTTTGGTACAGATCCAGGTCATTGCTGTACAGGTCCGTAACTTTTTTTTTTTATACAAAACATCATTACTAGAGATTCCAGAAGAATCTCCAAACATTTGGGCGACAACTTTGACCGTCCGATTATGAATTTTCGAAGGAAAAGGTCGCTTCGTCTAGTGATTCACTACCGTAGTGTCCTTAAAGAGGACACTAGCCAATCGCCGGACGTGTAAAACGTTTACGTGTGGAGGGGTCAGGTACAAGCCGCGCGCCGTCAGACATTTGCCACGTGCCTTCGGACATATACCACGCGCCTTCGGACAGGCGGGAATCAGATCTGACGAAAACCGACACAAAAAGTTTTTTGGAAGAATATGTCGTGACGCCATCCACCACCATCCATCATCATCCGGAATTTGCTGCACCTACAACGACAAAGCAAAAACATACAAACTGTACATTTTCGTCATTTTATTTTGCGGTTGGTTGTACGGATAGTTTAGATATTTCGCTTTTGGGATCTTTGATGACGCTCGACGTCAAAACAAGAATCTACGTGCATCCAATCGAATGAAAGCACCCACGTGATAGAATCCTTGCTGACACGACCTGATGGAGAAGAGAATGAAACATTACTGCCAGTAATCATATCCGTACGATTACTGTCGGCGCCTGATGGAGAAAAGGCCTTAGGGTGTGTGCCCATGTGTTCAAGTAAGGGTTTTTTTCCGTCGTTTTCACAGAAAAGGGGACTTGCAACGAGAAAATATTACGCCGTACGAAAAATGTGCAAAAGCACAAATACATCTTGATACTTGGAAGGTACGAAAATTTGGCGTTATTATCGTCGCGACCCACTTCCAGCTCATCTTCACACTTGCACTGGAATCAAATTTCGATCTGATTTCAATCAAAATACTACCCTATTGACGAATAGAAAATCTGGATTGCACGCGTCAAACGTTTTTTGCAATTAAGTGTTCACTTTGCCTGTCCGTTTCCAAACAATTTATTTGTTTGTTTGGTTGTACGGAATTAATCTCCAGCAGGGTCTGCGAAGATTACAGGGTAGCGACTTCGTTAAAAAGAGAGGATTCCACCTGTACAGCCATTTGTAGACGTAGGCGATTTGTTATGTTGTCCACGTGTGGGCGTTTCCAAATGTCACCAGTATGTCACAATCTCGTTGTAGTCTACAAATGTCCACAGTTTGTCCTGAGCTCGTTGGCGTCTACAAATGTCCGCAGTTTCGTTGTAGTCTACAAATGTCCACAGTTTGTCCTGAGCTCGTTGGCGTCTACAAATGTCCGCAGTTTGTTGGCGTCTACAGGTGTCGCAAGATATTGGCGATGTCTATAACTGTCACATATTTGAAGTAATGAAGGCGCAAGTAATGTTTGACATAGGAACACTTTGAAAAGTACACCGTAAAATCAGCGCTAAAATCCAAAGTAACGATTCAAATTTTCGGTTACATGGGCACACACCCTTACGAGTTGATCCTAAAAGACTTTCAAGCGGGATGCTGACAGTGCGCCTGCAGGATAACAAAAGTTTCAAATTTATTCTCGTCTCTTTTTGTTAAACTGAACACGTGCTAGATATGAATGGCTTTTTGCGTGACACTAGTCACGCCAGGTGGTCAAAATTGAATCGTCGCCGTGGCAAATTTGCCACCTAACCGTTGAAGATCTTCCGAGTCTGGAAATCAGATATAGTCTTGTTTTCAAAACGTGTTTTAAAAAAGCGTGTTTTTGAAGTGACTGTAGCTGTCAGAAAAGTCAAAAGTTTTCCCACATAAACACGGCATATTATTTTTAATTTGACTTTCTTGACTTTATCCATGATGCATTGGACAGTTACAGATGTCGAAATTCCATAAATGTCCATAAAGTGACGTTTCACATGTGTGAAATATTGTACGCCGGCCATTGTGATAATAAAATCTTATTATTATTTCGTTGTCGTAAACGATATAATCGTAAGACCGACAAATCTATCTAACCGACAGTGTAACTGACAACAGTACAGTGCCACCGACAAATGTCAGTACGTGCAAAATAGCCGTACGAAATATCTTAAAGACTTTTTCGGTTTTCCCGGTAATCACTAAAGGACAAATAATGTAAAAAAATGGAAGGAGCTCAAATAATTGAAAAATATGGAAAAAACCCCACATTTCAAACTCTCCAAAACCGTGTTTTGACTTTTTTCGTTGTTTCGGTCAAAGGAAAGTTGACTAGTGGATGTACTTTCCGTACGACGGTGGTTGTACCTAATTTAACAGTAAGGGAAAAATTGTAACGGCCCACACTAATAAAGGTGGCGACAGCTAATGAACCAAAAGCAGGGGCGTGCCAGAAGGTGGGAGAGTAGTCGAGAGAGAGAGAGAGGGGCCCGTGAGAGAGGGAGGGAGACAGGCAGGGAGGGGGGAGGGAGGGAGGAAGGAGGAAGGAAGGAAAGGGAAAATGGAAGGATGGAAAAGAAGGGTGGAAGGATGGGAGAAATCGGGATGGAGCTAGAGAGGGGAGTCGGAATGGAAGGCCATGGAGAAAAGGGAGAGAGGAGAAGGAAGGAAACCTCGACGAGGGTAAGGGAAGGGGAGAGAGGAAGAGAAATGAACTACTGTAGTAGTCGTCTACACTTCCTCTGCCAATTTCTTCTTTTTCTTCCTCGTTTTCTTGAATCTTTTATTTCAATATCTTTTATTTTTTTGAATCTTTTAATATCTTTTGTTTTCCTTTATTTCTTCATTTGAGAGAGAAAACTTCCTTGTTGTCATCTTCCATTCCACTCTTTTCTTTCAGTTTGGACCAAAATTTGCATTTCACTTTCAATCCTCTATTTTTTTATAAGTACATCTCAGATTGAGAGAGGGAGGGAGAGAGAGAGAGGGAGAGAGAGAGGGAGAGGGAGAGGATGTGGGAGAGGGAGAAAACGAGGAAGTGGGAGAGAGGGATAGGGAGTGGGAGGGGGAGAGGGGGAGGGAGAGGGAGAGAGAGAGGGAGAGGGAGAGGGAGAGGGAGAGGGGAAGGGAGGGGGGTGGAGAGGGAGTGGACGAGGGAGAGGGCGAGAGAGAGGGAGAGGGGGAGAGGTAGAGGAAGGGGGAGGGGGAGGGGAGAGTAAATGTTCATATGCATACAATCCACATGCATTTGACAGCTCCTATTCCTTGTGGCTGCACCGCTCGTGTAACAAGTATTTTTATTATTTAACACTCAAACACATTTGAGTGTAAACAAAAAATTCTAACCACTTTTACTTTTTTCCTACCTATAAATCAATCCCTTGTTTTCCTCGCAAAAAGAGATCCTCGGTTTTGACCTTTTGAATGAGCCGGAGTCCATCCCTATTATCCTAGAGTCTAAGAGAACCAAAAAAATAATAAATTCATTAGAATAATCACCAAAAGCTTTTAACATGAAGATCTCTACAATAGTGTAACCAAACTCTTAAGGTTTAGGTTTTCGGAAGTTCTAACCGAACTTTTTCAAAATACAATTTTTTCCCCAAACTCAAATTTTTCCAAAGTCAATTTTTCCTAGGACCGACTTTCGCTAAACTTGATATTAATCATACTCCATTTTTTTCAAACTCGATTTTTTCCAAGGTCAAGTTTTCTAAATCGCGATTATTGCAATATTCTTTTTTTTTCCTAGTTCATTCTTTTTCAGGCAGAATGATTTCTATAATCGATTTTCGCCAAACTCGATTTTTTCGATTCTCGATGTTTTCGAGACTAGATTTTTTCCGAAAAGTGGATTGTTGCAAAACTCGATATTTTGCAGAATCAATCTTAACCGATACGATTTTCTTCAGACCCAATCCTTTCCTAAAATCGATGTTTATTCAGACTCGATTTCTGCTATGCTCTAGTTTTCGCCGGGTTCGATTTTTCACAGACTCATTTTTTTCCAAACTCGCTTTTTTTTCGGACACGAGTTTTTTCCCGTGTCAATCCTTTTCACACTCAATTTTTACGGAAATGTTTTTTTCAGACGAGATTTTCCCTATATTTTTTTCTGGACTTCGTTTCTGCCAGGCTTATTTTTTCCAAACCTGATATTCACCAAACTTGATAGCGTAGTGTCCACTATGTCGAACTCCTCCTCCTCCTCCTCTCCCTCCTCCTCCCATCATCCTGACCCTCCTCCTCCCATCATCCTGACCCTCCTCCTCCTCCTCCTCCTTCTCCTCGCCTGTGTATATGTCATTCAATTGAAATTATGTCCTCTAACTCTGAGAAAATACCACGTTCTGACAAATCTTCTCTTTCGAAACAAGTATCGCACTGAGGGTTCAAAATTAATCCAGAATTAGGACCTTTGGCAACGTCGGAACCTTTTTGTCTTTTCGAAGGTCGCTCATTCGAACCGTTTTGTCCCTGCGCCAGAAATACAAATTAAGAAAAAGAGGTAAATTTTTTATTCTCTGCAAAAGAAATGCTTCTCCGGCCTAAAAAAAGAATGGATACTATGGCCAAACCTATTATTACCCAGAGATACTAAAAACACCAAAAACGATGGAGGCTGTTATAACATTTCTTTTAGATGTATATGAGGCACTGGGAGAGAGGGAGAGAGAGGGAGAGAGAGGTAGAGGGAGAGGGAGAGGGAGAGGGAGAGGGAGAGGGAGAGAGGTCATGTACAACATGTATACATGCTATGTATGTATATGTATATATATATATATATATATTTATATATCTGTATATACATATGTATATATATATATATATACATATATATATATATATATATGAATATACATATATATGTCATTATATTATGTATACACATATGTATCACACACACATATATAATATATATGTATATAATATATATAATATATATGCACATGTATATGCATAATAATATTACAATGTTGTAAAATGTATTGTTAACAATAATGAAAGCTTGAATTCTAGGTGTAGGATTGACGGAATCATACATCCTATACACGAAATTTCACTTTGTAAAAATTCAACCAGAAATCGAATAAGGACATAACTGAAGTATTCGGAATTTCCAAGAAAGAGGACGAAAAAAGTCAAATATCAATTTTATTTTGTTCTCTCGCTGTGTCATTTTTGTGGGTTTCGTCTCCAGTTCTTCTCTTACTTCAAACCAAAAAAAAAAAAAAAACACTTGACCGAGAAAAAAAAAACTATTTAACTTACCTCTTCAGTTGAAAGATCAGTAGAATCGGAAGAATTGGCGAAATAACCATTAAAATTGGATGAATTATTCAATCTTTTTCCTCCTTGGATGGTTTCTGCGGTTTCCATCTCCTTTTCAGATCCTTTTTTAGTGTAAACGTTTATTGTTTTTTCTTGTCTGTTCCTCCGAGTTTCCTGCAGTTTAAAAGACACTAAGAATGTAAGACTACTAGTTTCTCGGCCATATAAATTGTTCTTAAGCTTGGATGATATTTATTTTATCTCTTTATATTAGATAATGTTTTAGAAACTATTTTGTCAGATTTTCTCGATTACACTCGCACACACACATATTGTGTGTAAATATTGAGTAAAGAAGTATGTAAGAATATGGGTATAGGTATATATTTACATGTAAGTGTTTATATACTTACTTACACAGTGTGCATTACTGAGAGAGAGAAGAAAAAGATACCAAAAATTTGACACCCAATGGTAGGCATTCACCCTCATATGTGTCAAGTATGAAACTCTTTTTGTCTTTTTCCCTGGTTGTTTGTTTGACAGCACTTTTTTGTCTTTCCCATCGGGGTTGCAGGTGTAAAAAGAAAAATAGTTGCAGATAAAATAAAGCCTTAAAACAAACAGATAAAAAAAAAAAAAAAAAAATTAAAATATAAATCGATTGTGTACCGTAGTTTTGATGTATTGGACCAAAACAAGATCGTTGTTTTTATGACCCTCAAAAGAAAAGGATCATAAAATCAAAGTAGTGATAATAAGATATCAGACTATATTTTTGATTGTAAAAAAACAGCAAAACGTTTTTGCTCCCAGTATTTTTGTTGCTAGAACAAAACCAGGTTATGTAGTTTTGATGCCATGTGTTAGCTAAAT
>JBBHKE010002635.1:13903-43506 GCA_037447655.1 Zygnema cylindricum | reverse complement strand
TGGGAAGGGGGGCGACCCGCTAGTGAGTCACAAGGCATGCTATATAGCATGCTAAATTGAACAACAATTGGCTTGCTTAACGGGCATAATGTATACATGCCTGTGGGTGTATATATGGACTTTAAGCTATATATAACTTATAGCCGTTTCCCAGGAGCTATGGGTTGTGATGTGGCGCGTAGCAATAATCACAGTTGCTGTGATTAAACCTAAGAATTTTAATAATTCGTCCTTTACGCTATTTTGTACGGTACCTTAATTAACGTCAAGGAAAAATTAAAATCATGTATCCTATTTGAGGAAAAAAATCAAAATTTTAAGAATCCAAATTAGTGTCGTTGACACTAATAACGATGCGCGGTGTAGTGTTGGGTATCGAGGACCCTTTGCCGATATTCAATATATATCGAATTTCAGGTATATATGTGGGTGTCCGTACATATGTAATACGGGCAATTCGTTCGGTTAACAACAAGTTAAATCGTACGATATATCGTACGGAACACTGAGTGATCGCCCAGCGGGGGGAAGGGTTTGAAGACGAAAACGATCTAACGGCACATTGAGATATCGCGATATAAAAATATCAATTTAACTGTCGATATATTGGCTAAAAATTTCGGTATTGAACTTCTCGATATATCGAATTGAAATACTGATTGTCGGGAACTCGAAATTAGGTGAAAATGTAATATCGGCAAGGGCCCTTCGATAACAACACCAATTTGTTGAACGCATGAGCTCTCCTTACATGGCGTTTTACTTTTCTCCTTACCCTTATCTTGGTTCTGGTTGACTACAGTACTTCTTCCTCCTCGTTATCTCTACTACTACACTGTAATTTTTTTCCCTCTTTTTCCTTTGGAATCTTTTTTATTTTTTTATTCTCTTTCTTGTTCCGTCCTCTTTTCTTTTTTAACCATGGAAACCAAAGAACACGTCGTCCATGATCCCTATCTCCTCTCTCACATCGTTTCTTTCCTTGAATATCACTTTGACATACTTAATCTTTCACTAGTTTCTAAATTCCACCGAAAAAATCGTACTTGATTCCGTACAGCAAATCACGTGTCGACAAATCGACAAGCTCATGGAAATGCCTCAAGTCTTTCCTAGTTTATTAGAACTTGATCTTAGCCTTGTAGTGGAAACAAGTGGTGATGTCTTTAAATTTCTTCATTTCTAAACTGTCTAATTTAGAAATCTCGCAATTTCGACTCTCTCTTAGGCCCGACATTGAAAGAGAAAAAACACTCATGGCTAGTTTAAAGACTTTGTCTCAACTGAGAGTACTAGGACTCGGAGTTGTTTTTTTTTTATCTAGTTGTAAAGCATACAGGAAAAGGTTGCAAGCTCTTACAAGAGATAACTTTAAGATGGACTATGGGTTCACTCACTAACAATGGTGTGAACGATCTCCTTTTTTAGTTCTTCTTTTGGACTGCGTAAAGTATCTTTTCACAGTTATAATTGTTTTAAAGATGATCCAATACCAGTTATCATTAAATGGTCAACTATAACATCTTTGATATTTTTAACGGAAATTAAACTCGATTCTTCAATGCAAAATCTTAGCTTTCCGCGCTTGAAACTTAATACTATTCGTGAGTTACAAGTCCCATTTCATGTTGTGGATCATTTAAGTGGTTTCGTGGGCTGTTTTGTTAAAGTGATTATTAAGGCAGGTTCTCCTGTAATAATTGTGGACCTGGATGTAAAGTCATCCAAAAGTACACTCATAACACTTTCTAATTGCACTGCTCTCTAGTCACTACAACTCAGGATCTCAGCATTGGAAAAATACCATTATCGACAACTTATTTCCAAAAATCACAAACTTATTGCTCTCGGGTTGTACAATCCACACCTTGAAGCGCACAAAGCAATGGTAGAGAAAATCTTGTTTGTTGAGAAAAATAGGAATGGAAAGGTCCAGAAAAGTGATAATGCAAATGTGGTTTTGGATTTTTTTCAAGGATTGTTTTTGAAGATATTAGGTGTAAATTTGAATTCAACCAAAAGTTCTCAATTAGAGTAAAGTTTTAGAGGAAATAGAATTGGCTGCTTGTTTTCAAGACACCGCCTATGAAGATTTCTACAAGTTGCTTTCAATTTGTACACTTCTTCAAAAAGTTTACCTCACCTTTTCTTTGCTTTTCCGTGAAACGAAGAATTTAGATACAATTTTATGTAGAGCTTTGAAGGCGCTAACTCGATTTCCTAACATGGAACATCTTTGTGCACCTTTGGGAAACTAAATTGAGTGTAGTGAAAGGCTTACGAAAAATGGAAGTCAATGGGTAAGTGCTATGACATCCGGTGATTCTATATCCATTTTTTGAATCGAAACACATGAATTCTTTATTTGTTGAAACTCAATGTGAGGTATTTTAGAGGATCTCACTCATGAAGCTCTCCTTCTCTTAAAGGAAAACTTTCCATATTTGCAACATTTGAGTTTGATTTATAAGTGTCCGAATGATGGTGGGGAAACACACAAAAGACTCGAATATCTCTCGTTTTGCTCACAGCTTCAAACGTTAGACAGTAATCATTATAGCGGCAAAGGATCTAGCTTACTTCACTTGGAAAAGCAGTGTCTAGTTAAATTATTAATCTTCTGGTTAAATTATTCATCTTCTAGTTAAATTATTAATCTTCTAGATAAATTATTTGTCAATTAGGTCAGAGAAAAATAGGCCAGATGTAAGAGACCTAAGACGTATCCAAAATTATTCGGTTGTTGAAGCGCAGAGGTTGTCATGTGAAACTAGGTGGAAAATCCTAGCGAGCTGGAGGAAGGGATAGAGAGAGAGGGAGAAGGGGGGAAGAGAGAGGGAGGGAGGGGGGAGGGAGAGAGGGAAGGAGAGGGAGAGAGGGGGTGAGAGAGGGAGAGCGAGATAGAGAAAAAGAAAGTGGGAGAGAGAGGGGGGGGTGGGAGAGAGAAAGGAGAAGGGGAGAGGGGGTGAGAGAGGGAGAGCGGGATAGAGAAAAAGAAAGAGGGAGAGAGGGAGGAGGGGGAGAGGGAGAGGGAGAGGGAGGGGGAGAGGGAGAGGGAGAGGGAGGGGGAGAGGGAGAGGGAGGGGGAGAGGAAGGAGGAAGGGGAGGGGGAGGGGGAGGGGTAGGGGGAGGGGGAGGGAGAGGGAGAGGGAGAGGGAGAGGGAGAGGGAGAGGGAAAAGAGAGGGAAACAAAAAGAGGGAGAGAGGGAAGTGGAGGAATAATAATAAAAAAACATATTAGCCCGGTTTCCAATCCATGATGAGAGGAAAGAAAGGGGAAGAAATAAAGAGAGACCAAGGAGGAGAGGGAGAGAAGGAAAAAAGGAGAAATTGCCTCGTCTGAAGCTTCTTCCGCCTACGAATCGAGGGTGTGAGGGAGGGAGAAAAAGGAGGGATAGGGAAGAAGCAAAAGGTACAGAAATAAGAAAAAGAGAGGGGGGCGGAGAGGGGACAGGGAGAGAAAAAAACAAACAAACCATTTTTTCACCGATATGCCCGTTCTCCCGGTTTACAATCAACTATTATGACTTGCAAGGTTGAGGAAATGGAAGGAAAGAGGGGGTGAGAGAAGAAAAGAGAGAGGATAAAAGAGAGGAAAAGAGAGGAAAAAAGAGAGGAAAAGCGAGAGGAAAACAGAGAGAGAAGAGAACGAGAAAGAATTACTTTTTTACCGGATTTCCAATACTCTCCGTCTCGGAGAGTTCCAAGACTCAAGATTCCGGTCACTTTTACTTCGGCTTTGAATTTTCCCCCCCGCGTGAAAAAAAAAAAAAAAAAAAAAAAAAAAAAAAAAAATCTCTATGCGGAAAAGTGCAAAGCCAATTTGTGGAATAAATAATTTTGAATCAAAAGCTATGAACAGGAGAGGAGAACAAGGGAGATAAAACTGATAGAAAAACAATTAAGGAAAAAGTTCTTGACAAAGTTAGGGATTCATTGTGAGCGAATTTTCAATAATTGATAACCAAGGTAGTTTGGGCTATCCGAAAACAATTATTGGACCTATATATTTATTGGAACTTAGCGTCGATAAATTATGATAAAGGAACAAAAAAATAATTCGCGTCGATAAATTATGATAAAGGAACATAAAAATAATTCGATAAACACCATACACCACAATACAAGTGACTAAGCTTTACATATTTTTAGTTTCTTTGCCCACACTTCAGTGTGAATTGTTGTTATATTATTGTTGTTTTTCGTGCGACTCTGGGCAATTATTCCGGTTCGGTACCATACCGATATTGGCTTTACGCGAAATCGAATCGTACCTACTTTGACCCGCGATATTAGGGTACACTATTGAGGGTGGGCATGTGTGTCAGCGCCTCTGCAGGCGCATTATTGTAGGCGCATTATTGTAGGCGTCATTGTTGTAGGCGCATTATTGTAGGTGTCATTATTGTAGGCGCATTATTGTAGTTGTCACATTAGACACGTGGCACTTTGTCATTGGACTGCCATTTAGATTCTTTTCGTGCTGTTAGGGTTAAGTAGTTTGTTTTTCCCAAGCGTAGATTTTATCATTCACAAAAGGCAAGGAAAAAGACAAGGCTTTATTGATAGGGACAAATTCGTCCTGAATTACAACTTTTGTTTTACTCCAACTTTCATTATGGATCTCTAAAAGCCTTTCTTATCTTGCTTTACATGTGAATGCCTATTCCTCTCTTCCTCTCCTATCTTTTGTAACTTTCTGCATTCTGTGACGAGTCTGTGATAGGACTTTGAGTTTCCTCTGCCGCTTTCGACGTCCGTGGTCCCAAGATTCCTCTTGGTTACTCGCAATGACCGACTCCGGTTTTCAGGTTATGGGCCCCCATTCCAATCTCGATAAGTTCGAAGGCAGTAATTACCATTTATGGAGATGTCAGGCTAAAGCAGCCCTTGAGGAGAGAGGCTGTTTGGGTATCGTTTACCTCGCATTATGCTAACCTTTTGGCCGAAGCCGACGCCGTTGGTTTCTCCCTTCCCATGGACACCAAGATCACACTTCTCATGTTGTCCCTACCCCTTGAGAACAAGCCAATACTCACATGGTTAGATCGATCGGACCCCTCAACTGGGAAGTGGAACGAGGTGGTTAAAGCCCTCTTGAAAGACAAGTTTAACACCCAGATCATGTCCAATCGTGAGCTCAACGGAGAGAGCCCTGCGTTAAATCTAGAAAGGGGAGATTTCCCCACAAAGAGAAAGACAAGCGCGATCAAAATCGAGACAAGAAAGACAAGAAGTATTTTTACTGCGATAAACCTGGCCACTTCATCTTTGTCGGTCGAAAGTACACCTACGACAAGCAACATGACAAAGTGGACGAATCAAAGTTGAAGAAGGGGAAAGGCAAAGGAAAGGAGATCGTTCAGTCGCACGCCATGATGGCATCCACCTTCTCAACCAACAATAATGATTGGATGGTGGATACCAGGGCGTATGAACACATGTGCTATCGCGGTGAGTGGTTCTCAAACTGCAAAGACATCGCTCCCTCCCGTATATACATAGGGGACAATCACACGTCTCTCTGCACACGCAAAGGAGACGTCGAGATCGAGGCGTTAGTAGATGGAAGACTGGTCTCTCACAAAATTAAGAACGTGCTTTTTGTCCCAGGCTTCAAACGAAATCCGTATTCCATCCCTCAAGCTGAAGACACTGGAATCATTCCGATTTGGTAGAAAGAATGAAAGATAAAGTTGGTGAGAGATGGACTTACCATCGTAGTAGGAGAGAGAATGGCTGATCGAACATATCGGCTCAAGTGCAGCCCGAAGCCACGATCTGTAGCTCTTCCTGCCCAAGCAACTGTTCCATCACACGGAGTGCACATGAACGGGAAAGAGGAGATCAAAGAAAATGTTGTCAGAAAAGAGTTTGTCGATAACAAAGAGAAAGATGACAAGTCAACACAACCAACATATAACCAACTTCTATGGCACAGGTGACTCGATCACCTACATAATGACGGAATGAAAAAGCTAATCGCAAACAACTTGGCTAACGGAAAAGATCTTACCATCAATAAAGACTCCAAGGACGGATGCGAGATGGGGAAGCCCCATTGTCTCCCATTTTCCAAATCTGGAGGAACGAGGGCTACTCGCCCACTCGAATTGATCCATTATAACGTATGGGTCCCAACAAGGGTGCCCTCATACAGTGGGAGAAGATATTTGGTCACTTTTATTGATGACTTCTCCCAGATGAGTGTAACAGAGTAACAGAGTTGGGTACTTAGTAGCTAGCAACTGGGCTGCTATAGTTGCATTGTCAGAGCAGCGCACCTCCGATTCCAGACCTGCGCAACATAGCAGCGTAGCAACTTAGCGGCGTAGCTACTTAGTAGCGTAGTAGCATAGCAGCGCAGCAGAGCAACGCAGCTTAGCAGTATAGCAACGCCGCGGAATGTAGTTAGAATGGTATTGTTCTAAAAGGATATTTTGAGATTTGTCTCGGTTGACCGTGAAGGTCCACGTGTACAATGTACTGTACTAGGTTGACTACCAGCTAGTTAGTTTAAATAGTGAGGTAGGCCTAGTCAGCACGACACTTTTTGAGTAGACCTTCGCAGCGAGCCCTGACTCTTGTAATCCTTTCCCGAGTAATAAAGCGCAACCTTCTCTGTCATTGCTGTGTGCTCCTGCTGTTGCTACGGGGAGATCCTTGGAACATTCCGCTATGTATTAAGGTGTGTTCTGGTGCTTATTATTGTCCCCTTTTACACTAGTATCAGAGCCATTCCCCGTGACTCGTCAGCATGGAGGAACACGGCGTATCCACTACAGAAATGTTAGCGCAAGTTCTCAAGGAGTTACAAAGCGTTAGATTACAGAACGCGCAGCTGAGCAACACTATCGCAGCTATGGAATCTCGTCTTGGTGAGCGACCACATGGAGGGAAGGAGAGGGACTACAGGAGACCGAAATTAAGACTTCCCGATGAGTTCAACCGTGCAAGGCACAAGAACCTAGACACGTGGCTATTCTCCGTTGCAAATTATCTCGAGAATTTTCCTAGTGTATCGGACCGTGAGAAGATTCAGTACGCGGGTGGTCTTCTTAAAGGGGCAGCGGGAGCATGGTGGAGGACATTGGTGAAGAATGATGAGAAACCGACCATTTGGGCTCTCTTTATTCAATTCATTCGTGACGCTTGGCAGCCTGTCAATACGGTTAAGGATGCAAGAGATAAGATCGCAGTGTTGAAGCAACGAATTTCGGTGTTGGAGTTTACGCAACGGTTTTTGGATTGCAAGGTTCAAATACCTACGATGACGGAGGATGAAGCTGTGGATCGCTACGTGAAGGGGATTAAATCATCTATTCGTAGGGATGTGGAATAATGGCTTGCTCGGGAAAGCACAACTCCTAGTCTATGTCGATCATTTAGATTGCTGAGCGGACCGATTCAGTCGACTTCACCTTCCGTAGACCTTATCATTATGGATCGAGTAGCGGCGGAGGGGGTCAACGAGACGATGGTCCAACTCCCATGGAGCTCGGAGCAATTGATGAGGATAAAGAAGTGGTCAACGTGCAGCAGAAAAAGATGAAAACTGTCAAGACCAAGGCCAACAACTTGTCCCCTGAGGAGCTCCAACGGAGGAGGCAAAATGACTTATGCTTCCAGTGCGGTTCCTCGGACCATATGGCCCGAGAATGTCCAAAACGGAAAAATCCAAGAAAGGGGAAACTTAACATCATGAGGTTAGCTGGTGAAGGAGGAGACCCTTTGATTTTTCGGGGTCAAATCGGAGTGAGCGCAACTAGCTTCACGATGGACTCCAGATCATCGGGAAATTTCATCAACGAGGCGACGGTGAAAAGGTTGAAACTTCCTCTAGTGGTGCTTAAGGATCATCAGTCGTTACAATTGGCTGACGAAAGTTCTTTATCCATTTTCCATCGTACTCCGAGGTTACGCGTCAGAATCGGGAAATTCCGATGGTACGACACTCTTCATGAATTACCTCTTGGAGAGCATGAGGTAATCGGAGGGAAACTATGGCTCCAAAAATGGAATCTGATGATCGATTGGAGAAGTGGGGCCATGAGAGTGAAGAGGGGCGAAGAAGAGTTTGAGGTAAAAGCGGGAGCGGCTAGTAAAGGATCGGAAGAGGGACGCCTACTTTCGGCTTTACAGCTTAAGAGGGCACTCAAAAAAGGGGAAACTATTAGGGTAGCGGTCGTCCAACCCATGGAGGAGGCAAAGGAGGAGATTCCGGAGGAATGGAAGAAGAAGGATCCGGACTTTGACTCAAAAGAAAGTGACGACACTGGAAAGACTTCCGAAGAGGCCCCGGAAGTCGTAACAAAACTTCTTGAGGAGTACGTAGATGTTTTTCCCCCGAAGCTCCCCGATGGCTTACCTCCGAAGCACGAAGTAGACCACAAGATAGAACTTGTTCCCGGAGCGGCACCCCCGGCTAATCGGATGTACAAGATGAGTTACACCGAATTAGACGAACTCAAAAAGCAACTCGCGGAGTTGGTCGAAGCCGGAGCAATAGAACTGAGCAAGTCACCGTATGGAGCCCCCGTTCTTTTCGTGAATAAAAAAGATGGAGGTTTCCGTATATGTGTGGACTACCGAGCGCTAAACAAGTTAACGATCAAGAATGCGTACCCTTTACCGCGAATAGACGAATTCTTAGACCGACTTCGAGGTGCTAAATATTTCTCAAAGATAGATTTGCGGAGCGGCTATCACCAGATTAGAATTGCTGACGAGGATGTGGAAAAGACGGCGTTTAGAACTCGGTATGATCATTTCCAATTTCGGGTAATGCCGTTTGGGTTAACCAATGCGCCGACAACTTTTATGCATCTGATGAACTCCATCTTTCGACAATATCTGGACGCATTTGTAATTGTCTTTTTAGACGACATCTTGGTGTATAGCCGAACATTGGAGGAACACATAAAGCACCTACGAACAGTCCTACAAGTCCTTCGGGAGAATAAGTTGTACGCAAAGTGGAGCAAATGTGACTTCTTGAAGGAGAAAATTGATTTTTTTGGGCCATGTGGTGAGCCGGGACGGAATCGCAGTAGATCCGAACAAAACAAGGGTAGTGAAGAGTGGCCGCAGCCGATCAACATTACGGAGTTACGGAGCTTTCTGGGTTTATGCTCCTATTATCGACGATTTGTCCAAGGTTTCGCCAAAATCGCTGCACCACTCACGGAATTACTTAAGAATGACGTGCCCTACGAGTGGAAATCGGCGCAAGGGGCAGCTTTTAACACGCTAAAGAAACGATTGGTTACCGCCCCTATGTTAGCTATTCCCGACCCAGACCTACCTTGGACGATAATTTCAGACGCCAGCTTTACGGCTATTGGAGCGATCCTTATGCAGGATCACGGGAAAGGCCTACAACCCATTACCTCCGACAGTCGAAAACTAAAGGCAGCAGAGCTTAACTGGGCCACCCATGAAAAGGAGACAATTGCGATAATCAATGCGCTAGAGGTTTGGAAATGTTACGTTCAAGGGAAGCGGATCACAATTATCACGGATCACCACGCCCTGCAGTACCTGCAAACACAGCCGAAATTGTCCAAGAAACAAGTGCGTTGGATGACGTTTCTCCAGACCTTCGGGCCGGAACTTGTCATTGAATACAAGCCGGGCAAGACGAATCCGGCAGACGCGCTGTCGAGAAGACCTGAAGTCGCTGCTCCAGTGGCGGAGAAACGATCGCACACATTGCAGGATGTCGACGTTAGCTCTGTGAAGAAGAACACAACAGCGGCGACCACAGTGCAAGATCTGAAACTCAGCGCAGTCACCAGTACGGTGCAAGTGGACAAGCAGTGGCTAAGTAGAATCAAGGCAGAATATGACGACGACGAGCCATTAAGAGAACTGATAAAACGGAAGGTATTGGTTCGGACCGCCAATGGTATGTGGCGATACAGACTAAGTAAAACGACGAGACTTTACGTACCGACAAATCAGGTGCTCCGTCATTCGATACTGAAAGTAAGTCATGATGAACCACTCAGTGGACACTTCGGCCGGGATAAAACAACTGCACGTGTCGGTGAGGCGTATTATTGGCCAAACATGACTCGGGACATTGCGGAGTATGTCCGGATGTGTGACTCTTGTAACAGAAAAAAAGCGGAATCGGGTCACCAGGGACTGTTACAACCCCTTCTGATACCATCTGTTCCTTGGGAAGCGATATCGATGGACTTCATCGTTGCTCTCCCATTAACGAGGGAAGGTTATGACTCTATCTTCGTCGTCGTGGATTACCTGACAAAAATGGCTCATTTCTTACCCACGACAACCAACGCCACAGCGCGAGATGTGGCATACTTATTCTTTAGGGAGATATTCCGCCATCACGGACTCCCAAAGAGGATCGTCAACGACCGGGATCGAAAATTTGTGAGTCACTTTTGGAGGGGTATGTTTGAACTATGTGGAACGCAACTGGCGACGTCCACAGCTTACCACCCTCAAACAGATGGTCAAACTGAAAGGGTGAATGGGACATTGGAGGAGGCGTTACGGGCTTATGTTTCGGTGCACCAAACGGATTGGGTAAACCATCTAACGGCGATTGAGGTGGCGTACAACAATGCGGTGCACTCGTCCACGAATGCTACGCCATTCTCCCTCAATGGACGACAAACCACTCTTCCCCAAAATTTATTGGTCGCGGACTGCCCTACTCGGGCAGCTCTGGATTTTGCCACAACGTTGCAAGGGAACCTGGAAAAGGTGGCGAAGGCGCTCCAGCAGGCAAAGGATTGTCAAAAGTCACAGGCCGATTCTCACCGGAAGGAAACCGTCTTTCGCGTGGGTGATGAGGTTCGCCTCAATATGGCACACCTCTCTTTACCCGGCGCCCTCTCTAAGAAATTGGCACCAAAATTCACGCGCCCATTCACGGCACTGTCACGTGTGGGAGAGGTGACTTATAAGTTGGATATTCTGACGGAGTGGCATATCCACAACGTCTTCCATGTTTCCCTGCTTAAGCAGTTCCGAAACCCTAATTCGATGTTCCCTAATCGACGACAAACTACTCCTTTGCCCCTCGTTCATGGTACCTCGGACGAGTATGAAGTGGAGGGGATACTTCAGTCGCGTCGCTCTCAACATTCCAACGCCAACCAGTATCTGGTGCGTTGGAAGGGCTACGGCGCTGAGGATGACTCTTGGGTGAAAGAGGAAGATCTGCATTCTCCTGAGTTGGTGCGCCGGTTTTAGATGAGTGAGGACACTCAACTTCACCGGAGGGGCAATCGCAGCGGCCGCGGCAAAGGAACGAAGCGCAGTGTTGCAACCATCGCAATTATATTAGGGACGCAGCGAAGAAACGCATCGACGAGGTTACCTCACTTCTGCGATATAGCAGCGCAGCCAACGTAGCGCAGCATAGATACGGTACCATCAGAGGAATGCAGCGCCACAGCTGCGCTGACAGGAAAGCGCAACGGCGCAATCGTGTTCCACCACATTGGTGACAACGAACCCTCAATTTCGCCGCAGCAGCGCAGTTTTATAAATGTTGGACGCTGCGATACCCTCGCACAGTGCGAGGCTTCACAGAGTCCAAACGTGAAACCCTCAACCCTCTGTAATAAAGCCGCCATCCGCCTCGCGCCCAGCCTAGTCCAGGCAGCTAAGAGAGTGCTTCACTCTGCACATCCAGCTTACCCTCCCTTCTCGCACTACCAGAATTATCCGACGCCACAACATCCATGGCATCGTTGTATTCTCCACCGTCAAAAAGACGGAGACTGGTACGAGTAGGGCGAGGAGATGAACCCTGCCCAGATAGATTGTTAGAGGCGGCAGAGGCCATGGTAAAAGAAGACAGGACGAGAGAGGTAGAGGCAGTCCCTGAACCAGAGGAGACAACCAGTAATGGGGCAGGCCCAGCGGAGACCAACGAAGGAGAGGGGTCAAAAAATTCACAAGACCCCGAGTACAACCCAATCCATGAAAGGGATCAGAAGGATGAGGAATACCATGTGATTTTGGATGCGGAGGAGTCGGAACGGGAACGGACACCCTAGCAAATTGAGGAGTGCGCCTCCGACCTGGAGGTAATGAGGGACCCTAATAAGGAGAGCACCGCGGACGAGAAGTCCTCGGAAAGCTCGGAGAAGAAGGCGGAAGCACAATACCCTAGTGGTGACGAGGTATTTCTCCTCGGAAGGGAAAGAGGGGACACAGACAGGGAAAGCGAGCAGGAAGAAGAAATTCCCGATTATCTTTTTCCATCTCCCATGGACACTCGACATCCGGACCCTACTTTGAGCTTCGCCAAGCGCCTGTATTGGGACCCTTCGGAGTGGCCTGCAACGTGGCGCACAAGAAAACCTGGGGACCCTATCTATATCCTCGCCGACGTGCCGTCACACCCAGCCTAGAATTTCATGAGGACGAAGGACTTGGGGAACAACCATAAGGGTTACGTACAACTAAACCCTCATGCCCTGCCATTCGTGGAGGTAGTTGAAAAGAACTATCGGTACAGGGTGCATGTTCTCGGGTTACTCCGCTGTTACCACCCGTGGGATGTTCGGCTGCATGACATCATCTCTCGGGCGGAGGTTACACACTGAGGTACGGGCACTCAAGTTGGCTCGGAAGAACGCTTTGCAGCGAGCTCGAGCCGCCACGAAACACATCTCCTTCAAATTAAGGAAAGTACCACGGTGGGAACCGGCAGAGGGGGTAGCATATAGGGCACAGCGAGGTGAGGAACTCGTAGCTGCCCAAGCCTTGGCACCTGAGAAACATGCACCGGCAGCCATTCCGTTGCAACCCGAGGCAATAGCAGAGGCACCGGAGGAAGGGGAGGACCGGGTTCGGGAGCAAATCACTCGGAGACGCTCGCCAGCAGCGGACTATCGTATAGCGTTGCTGGAGACGCATTGCGAGCAGCTCTAGAATCAACTTGACACACTACAACAGGAATTCGAGGAATACCGTGAGGAAACATACGACATACTCCGGAAATTACAGTACCCTTAGTAAGAAAGGTTCAGCGCGACGCTGAATCCTTAGTGGGAGGCACTGTAACAAGGTTACAGGATTGAATGCTTAGTGGTTCGAAAGTAGGCTGCTCTAGTTGCGGTTGCAGAGCAGCGCAGCTGCGATTATAGATAAGCGCAACATAGCAGCATAGGAACTTAGTAGAATAACGTAGCGCAGCATAGCAACGCAGCGTAGCAGTATAGCAAAGCCGCGGAATGTAGATTTTACCGTATAGTTCTAGAAGAATATTGTGGATAGATCTCGGTTGACCGCGAAGGTCCACGTGTACATTTGTACAGTACTGGGTTGACTAGCAGTCAGTTAGTTTAAATAGTGAGACAGACGTAGTACGAGACAGACTCTTTTGAGTAGACCTTCAAAGCGAGCGCCGAATCCTGTAATCCTCTCTTGAGTAATAAAGCGCAATCTTGTCTATTATCGCTGTGTGCGCCTGCTGTTGCTACGGGAAGATCTTTGGAGCTTTCCGCTGTGCATTGTGGTGTATTGTGTGGCGTATAATTTTTGTCCCTTTTACAGCTGACGTAGAAGAGTGACATCTGCAAAAAGTCTTGGTACGCAGATACATGATACGCAAACGAAGATTTGAAGTTAAAATTGTCGATGTGATTTTTTTTTATCAATATTCAATATCGGATCATAGCTTACGTAATGCCACTCAATTTAGAACACGCGTTTTACAAGCTTTGCGCGATGGACATCGTCTCAATTAATCAAACCTGTTGAGTTGGCTGTAAGATAACAAAATTTATTGATGAAACGCCACCTTTAATTATAACGAACTATATATTTGATGTTGTTAGTCTAAAGTGAACAAGGACACGACATACAAAAAGCTTGTTTACTAACATGACACTCGTAAATTAATGTTTAAATATGACGTTGATATGGAATCCTCGACACGGAAGTAACAGCAAACGGTGCCAAACTAACATGAAAATGTACAAGTCTTCTAAATTAAAACTAACACTTTTAAATAAAAAACCGTTATTTACTTTTTTCTATCTTCATTGAATTCCTAAGTACATTTGGTAGTGTTGTCTATTGACAACCTTTTAACTATAACTAGTGTGTACATTTTGTTGCATACCGATAACCGATATATAGGTCTAGGATATCGATACATAATTATCGCGATGAAAAACCGATATAATACGATGAATTACCAATAAATGTCGGGCCAAATAATAATCGGCGATAACTGTACTATTGATATTGTTCAACATTACTTTTTTTGTACGCACAACATGATGTGGCATTCCATACTATATAATGTGTGTAGAATATAGTACAATACAGGTTAAAGTATTATGATATGCTATACTATATTTTTTACACATATTGGCTATAAACCATTTGTTGGTTTAAGAGCGATATACCTAAATATTGACCCCTCGCGGTTTAATTCCCTATGATTATCAGCATCAGTTTTACCGCGATAAGTCTTGACCAAATACACAACACAACATTTTGATAGGAATAAGAATCAATCGGAATGCGCTCACAAATATTTAAATGTCTCAATGCGGAAGCAAAATTAAAATCAAATCAAACATTATAACACATTGAAAGCTCATAATCCAAGATAGAGGCAAATTGAATACTCAATAAAATAAACTCATATTAACTTAATCCTTAAACATTACATTTTCTCTTAATTCATTCTTCCTTAATTGACTCTTGATTTAATTCCTAATTTCTTTTACTTTTAATTCAATCTAACTCACACGAAGGCTTTTTAACTTAGGCGTGGAAACAATCTAGAACACTAAACTCTAGATGTATCTAAATGTACTTAGACACAAATATGGTACAACGCAAAGTGAAACTACTAAAAACGAAACTGACAAAGTCTTGTACGGCAAACTCAACTTACACGAAACAAAACTACTAGACGTACATCGCATGAAACGAAATTTCCCGAAATACAAATCTAGAACTCAAACGAAATTAAACAAATGAAATCAAATATAATCGTGTACATTTGAAACGTACACGCACGAAATACTAAATCAAACTAAACGAAACAAAACCAAAATACGCGAACTGCCGCACGACTAAATCTAAACAACACGATTTACAAACCAACATTACGTAAACATAGATTTAACCATTGTAAATCGTAGCAATCCCCCTCTCAATGTTGAATCAATACTAAATTTTAACCAAACTCAAAATAATCCTAACTTAGGCCTTCCTCTCACAAAGACATCATACAAAGCAGCTTTTGTTAACATGTCAGCTGCTTCTTCACCTGTTGGCACAAAAAAACTCAATCTCACCAGCATTTACTAAATCTTTCACAAAATGCCACTGAATCCTACTGTGCTTAGTCCTCCTATGAAACACAGGATTCTTTGCTAATGCAACACTTTCTTTGCTAATGCAACACTTGACATACTATCTGAAAACAATTTCATGCACTTAATAATAATTCCCAACTCACTTAATATTTCTCTTAACCAAATTGAAGCTTTGGCAGCATGGCAAGCCGCCATATATTCTGCCTCCGTCGAACTCAAAGCCACCGTAGGTTGAAGTCTCGAACTCCAAGAAATTGCACCTCCACATAATACGAAAGCGTAACCGGATGTTGACTTTCCCGTATTGAAGTCCCACCCCAATCGGAATCGCAATAACCAAAACAATCTAACTTTGAATCCGCCTTATAAACTAAACCATAACTTAAGGTTCCAACCAAATATCTAAAAATCCTTTTTGCATTCTCTTAATGACACTTTTTAGGTGCATGAGAATACTTACTCACAATACTAACAGTAGCTGAAATATCTGGTCTAGTTCCAACAACAAGATACATCAAACAACAAACTGCTTCTCTATAAAGTACATCAATTGTTGGCTCACTTTCTGCTTTACTCGACTGAACTGTGAGATCCAAAGGTGTACTCAAAGGCTTAGCATTCAACATAGAAAACCTAGCTAAGACTTCCTTCTAATATTGTTCCTCAATAAGTTTCAAGGAACCAAACTCATTTGTTATCACCTCAATACCAAGAATGTACCTAGTTTCTCCTAAATCTGTAACTTTGAAGAATTTACTAATAAAACATTTCAAATCCTGAATCCTTTCAAAGCTATCTGAAATCATAATAAAATCATCAACATACACACTAAATATAAAATGATAAACTCATTTTTATTTGACATAAACACCTAAATCTGAAAATGTACGAACAAAACCAAAATCGAGAAGTACCTTATGAAGACGAGTATACCAAGTCCTTGGTGCTTGCTTAAGTCCATACAAAGACTTGTTCAACTTCCACACATGTCCAGGTTTGCCCAAACTCCTTCTGGAATCTTCAAATAAACTTCTTCTTCGAATTCTCCATTTAGAAAAGCAGTTTTCACATATATTTTGTGGATATGCTTTCTCTTAGCAGCAGCAATCATTATAATTATCCTTGAACTATCAAACATAACTACAGGTGCATATATTTCTGTATAATCTATACCTTTTTTTTGCTAAAAACCTTTACCAACCAATCTTGCTTTATATTTGATAATTTCACCTGATGCACCCGTCTTAGTCTTAAATACCCATTTACAATGAATAGCTTTCTTTCCATTCGGTAAAACTACTTCTTCAAATGTTCCATTATCAATAATAGACTTATGTTTTTTCTCAAAAGATGGTTTCCACCTTTTTATTCCAATCGTTTGATGCTATAGCTTCTGAATAGGACTTAGGATCCCCATTCAGAGGCTCACTCAGTAATTGCTATAAAAGAAACTCATTTAACCTAGCATCTGAAATAAAAGTAACCGACTTATCCTTAGCAAACATATGAAGAGTTAATCTCCTATGAGCGTTTCCTTTATTTGCTCGAGTTCTTCTCTTAACAACAACTTCTTCAACAACAACATCATCTCTCTCACCCTTCTTACACATGGCAAACTACATTCACCTCTTTGTCTGCTAAAGGATCTTTCACTAGACTTTGAACTTTGACTTCCATGCTCACTTTTCAAGCTTTCAGAATCGAATTGGGAGGATTCATATCTCCTACCAACCTTAATAGATTCATTTTCGTCGATGGGAATTCCTCTTCCTCCTCTTCGTCACTCTCTTCATCAATTTTTAACTCCAAATTCCTCTCTTCCTCAAAATCCATTTTTTTTTCCTTATCTTTCGTAAACTCCATTGCTTCCGCCAAATCTTGATGAAACTCCACATTCCTCGATTCGACAACCGTTTGAGTAGCGGCATTGGAAATCTTGTATTGACTTGAATTTGGACTATATCTTATAAAAATACTTGTCTAAGATCCAGGACTAAATTTTTCCGCTCGATATCTTTTCTCGATGTAGAGAGTGGCTCGGCATCCCCAAATCCTCAAATATCGAACAGATGGAACTGCCACTCCATAATTCTTCAGGCATCTTATCTCCAGAAATCAAAGTTAGTCTTCTATTACGGATGTAATTTGGTGTAAGAACAACTTCTCTCCAAAACCTCACACTATGTTTAGTGCTATGTAACATAGCCCTAACCATCTCTTGAAGTGTCTCATTCTTTCTCTCAACAATTCCATTAGACTGAGGTGAGTATGCAAAAGCAACAAATTTTCCTCTATTATGTGATCTAGCTGCTTTTAACTTTATATCCGTTTCTCTCTCACCCATTACAACAAATTCTCGAAACTTATATAACCCTTTTGATTTATGTTTCCAAAAATATACCCAACTCTTTCGACTATAATCATCCACAATTACAAAGATATACTTATGTCCTCATAGACTTACTGGTTTGACGTCTCAACATAAGTCTACAAGAACAAGCTCAAGGGGAGCACTAGCTATATACTTCACATCTTTGATGGGATGAGATTTTCTAATCTGTTTTCTTTTGCTACAACCATTACAAACTTGAACTTTTTCTCCGGATACACACTCTTATCCTCTTACTGCTGCATTTTTCATCATATTCTTTATATTAGACGTAGAAGTATGACAAATTCTATGATGCCATAAACTTAGATCTCCTCTTTCAAAACTTACAGCATTGAGTGAAATTACAAAAATCTGATATTTATGTGGTCTTATCCATTTTAACTTACTTTGCAAACTATCAGTTACTTAACCTTTTCCAAATTGATTTCCTTCTCTATCTTGAAAAACCATTCTTCCATTTTCAAACGAGGTTACTCTACCACCATTCCTTTGTATCCGACGAACACTAACAAGGTTTACAACCCCATGAAGAAAATACAAAGTATTTTTCAAATTCACTTTCTTAACAACAACTTGACCATTCAAATTATTCACAGGTAAATCTAATTTGACAGTTCCCACTGAATCTATCGGGACAACATGTCCACAAGCAACCGTAATAGTCTTAGAAACTGTAAGCTTTCTCAAATCCGTAAACAAACTAAGATCACTACAAACATGATGAGTTGCTCTTGAATCAACTATCCAATCTATAAAACTTTAACTCCCACATGCGGAATTTGCAGAATTGACAGCAACATTTCCATCTTCTTTCATCATCATAGAAAAGTTTAGAGACTTATCACCTTGATCGTCATTAAAATCTGAATAGTCGGTTTGATGTCCTCCTCCATGTGATTGTCCAAATCTTCCACCACCTCGTCCTCGATGTCCACCTTGACCTCTTCCTCTTTTCGAATAGTAAGACGATCCTCCTCCATTTGGTTGAAAACACTGAGCAATAACATGTCCCCATTTCTAACAAATATTGCATTGCTTTTCCTTATCTTGACGGTTAATAACCATATGTCCTTCCATATTACACTTATATCAAGTGACAAAACTTAGATTACCATCTCTAAAACCTCTTCCAAAACCTGAACACCGAAAATTATTTCTACCCCCTCTTAATCTAAACCTTCTTCTACCTCCACGACCACATGGAGAATATACCTCAGACGTGTCAGTGAGGTTTACATTACTATTTCCAAATCCTCTACTATCTTTCTCTTTACTCTTCTCTGCACCTTTTACAAGGTTAATAGCAAAATCAAAAGTAGGATCCTTTGTAGATCTTATAACTTCTACCGCGACATCAAACTTAGATGGTAATCCATTAAGAAAGACAAATAAATTTTCATCTTCTGGAGGAAAATTTCCTGCACTATTCAACTGCTCTATCAAAACATTAAATCTTTTTTGAGCATCATCCATTGACTCATTACTTTTCATCCTAAACTGAATAAAGTCATGAAATACATAACTAGACTTAGTTGCGAATCCTTTCTCATACAAATTTTGTAGATGAGTCCAACAAGCATGAGCTCTATCATGAGTTAGCATATGCTCATGAACCAAACAACTACTTCTCTGAAGTAAAGCAGTCATAACTGCCATATCTTTAGTATCCCACTTTTTCCTTCCTTTTGCATCTAATGGTATTTTCTCTTCTCCTATAAGTATTTTCCACAATTTCTTTGGAGTAAAGGTTCCCTGAATACTTATCATCATCATGATAAAAAGGTACCTCCATTTTTCCTTTTTTGACTTTTTTCTTAAAACTCTCATCATCTAAATTGCCACCTAAGGTAGGGGTTTTACAAAAAGATTGCCCTACTCTTTTCCCTTGAGAAATTCGTAAAGTTCCTCCATAGTCGGTGGATCAAACTGAATTGTGAGACTCTCATTCGCCATTGATAGCTTCTCCGATTCTCCAACTCCAAAACTTACTTTAATGTCTTCTTTCTTTGCGGAGCATTCCTCCACCATAACTTATAAACTCTCAATTTTTAATCAATTTTTTACTCAAATCTAAGTGGAATAAACAGTGCTCCGATACCAGTTGATAGGAATAAGAGTCAATTGGAATGCGCTCACAAATACTTAAATCTCTCAATGCGGAAGCAAAATTAAAATCAAATCAAACATTATAACACATTGAAAGCTCATAATCGAAGATAGAGGCAAATTGATTACTCAATAAAATAAAATCATATTAACTCAATCGTTAAACATTACACTTTCTCTTAATTCTTTCTTCCTTAATTGACTCTTGATTTAATTCCTAATTTTATTTTACTTTTAATTCAATCTAACTCACACGATGGCTTTTAAACTTAGGTGTGGAAACAATCTAGAACACTAAACTCTAGAAGTGTCTAAATGTACATAGACGCAAATATGGTACAACGCAAAGTGAAACTACTAGAAACGAAACTGACAAAATCCTGTACGGCAAACGTAACTTACACGAAACGAAACTGCTAGACGTACGTCGCATGAAACGAAATTTCCCAAAATACAAATCTAGAACTCAAACGAAATTAAACAAATCAAATCAAATCTAACCGTGTACATGTGAAACGTACACGCACGAAGTACTAAATCAAACTAAACGAAACAAAACCAAAATACGCGAACTGCCGCACGACTAAATCTAAACCACACTAACTACAAACCAACATTACGCAAACATAGATCCAACCATTGTAAATCGTAACACATTTGAACAACAAAGATATCTCAAGTCAAAATGAAGACAAGCCATAAAAACCATCTGACAGTTTCTAAGCATGAAAATGAAAATATATAGCATGGTGTAGAAATCATAAAATTCATGCTTTTCCTCGCCTCGCTCCTTTTTCTTATCACCATTTGTTGCCTCTTTCCATCCTCTTCACACCAACGCAGTCTCTTCCTCTCGCTTTCTTGTTCACCCTATTTTTTATCAAATAGCATGAAAATGAAAATATATAGTATGGTGTAGAAATCGTAAAATTCATGCTTTTCCTTGCCTCGCTCCTTTTTCTTATCACCATTTGTTGCCTCTTTCCATTCTCTTCACACCAACGCAGTCTCTCCCTCTCGCTTTCTTGTTCACCCTATTTTTTATCAAAATTTGGGTGTTTGACAGTGGTTTCTTAAATTTATCACGATTTTTTATATTTATTTCATTTTTTGATGATGTTTGTAAGGTTGCCCCTTTCCCTCTCTTTTATTTCAACCCTCTCCCTATCCCCTTTCCCATCCGCTTCTACTTTCCTGTATAATTTCCCTTTCCCTCTCACTCTCTCTCTGTGTTGTTTATGCCCTCACCATCTCGCTTTCTATCCTCTATAAATATGCCCTCTCTCTCTCCCTCTCCCTCTCCCTCTCCCTCTTATTTCCCTTTCTTTTATTTATGTTCTCCCTCTCTCCGTTTCGCACTCCCTTCAATTTGCCCTTTCCTCCTCCCTTTTCCTCCCACTTAAATCTCTTCTTTTCCTCTCCTTTTCCCTCTCCCTTAAATTTGCCCTTTCCCTCTTACATTCGCTTTCCCTTGTTCACGACCTCTCTCTCCCTCCACCCTCTCGTAAGTGTACCCTCTACCTCTCCATTTGTGTTTCCCTCTCCCATTATTAATGCCCTCTCCCTCTCTTTTTTCTTTTCTTTTTCTCCCTCTCTCTCAATGTAATCCAAGGTAACGTTTCAACTCATCAATGCGCTCCAACTTGTCTCATGCCTTCAAGAAATCATGCACATATACAGAAAACATGATTTGGTCTACGCCTTCACCTTTCACATAAACTCTAAAATCGGACGTAGTCCGTACAAATCCGAATTTCAACAAGATTTGATGAAGTCTGAAATACCACGTGCGCGGCGCCTGTTTCAAACCATATAATGACTTTCGCAAACGCCATACATTTTTTTCTTGCAAAGGAGACACGCCTTTCGGTACCTTCATGTATACCTCTTCCTCCAACTCACCATTTAAAAACGTCGTTTCCACGTCCATTTGATGGAAGTGCTTCTTCCTTATCGCTGCAAGTGCAATAATAATCCGTACGGAGTTGAACTTCACCACGGGAGCATAAGTCTCCTTAAAATCGATTCCCTCGCGTTGTTGGAATCCCTTACAAACAAGCCACGCCTTGTACTTAATAATTTCACCCGCAACTCTTGTCTTGGTCTTCAAAACCCACTTTGCATCAATTGCTTTTTTCCCCTCAGGTAATTTCACCTCCTGAAAAGTTAGATTATCAACAACTAATTTTGAATTATTTCTCTCACGCCGGTTTCAACTTACTCTCCTAATCGGCCGACCTCCTTGCCTCGTCATAAGATTGAGGGTCGCCGGTCATATTTTCCGTAAGTGATTGCTATAAAAGAAACTTGTCTCTTTAGCATCGTAAAGAAAATAATGCGAATTTGATGCATTTTCCCTTTTCGATCTTAAGTGAGTTTCTCTAGTTTCTTCCCTTTTGTACTTCAAAAGCTCCTCCTAAGAACTTGATCTTTCTCCTTTTCCTCTTTCTCTTCCTCGGATTCGATTTCAATTTCCTTCTCACTCGATTTATAACTCGATTTAGAGCTTTGAGATTTCTGAATGTTCGAAAGCACTTGGGAATCCAAAGATCCGCTACTCTTTCTTTCAAATTCAATTTCAACCGATTTCCACAATTTATTTTTCTGCGTTTTGACATTCGGTTCCTCATCGTGAATCTCCAATGTATGGAAAATTCTCAATTTCACTCTCCTCAGAAAAATCCAAATTTTCTTTAAATTTCCCAATGGAATTCATGGCGGATTTGAGATCCTCATGAAAATCCACATTCCGAGATTCCTCTATGGTGTGACGAGCCGGATCATACACTCGGTATAAATTCCCCTTCGCACTATATCCAATAAAAATTCCCGGCCAACTCCTTGGTGCAAATTTCCCCTTCCTCTTAATTGATTCCACATAAACCGTGGCATGACATCTCCAAATTCTCAAATGATGAACCGTGGGCTTTCTACCACTCCACAATTCCTCCAGTGTTTTACTTTCGGAAACCGAAGTGAGTCTTCGGTTACAAATGTAATTTGCCGTAAAAATGGCATCTCCCCACAAAAACATCTCTCGTCCGAAGCTATGAATCATCGCACGCACCATTTCTTGTAAGGTACGATTCTTCCTCTCGACCACTCTATTTGACTTCGGATAATAAGGCGCCGTGAATTGATGCCTTATCCCCCAATCCTTAAAATACCCCTCAAGAACTACAAACTCCCCTCTATTGTCCGACTAAATGGACTTAAGCTTCTTATCAATTTGCCACTCGGCCATTTCATGCCACTCCTTAAATTTTTCAAATGCATCCGATTTCTTTTTCAATAAATACACCCTTGACTTCCGAGAATGTCAACAATTACAGTATACTTAATGCCTCCATTGTTCGGGTTTTTATGTCCAAGATCGATGTGAACAACCTCGAAAGGACTATATTGATGTTTATGCTTTATTAGGATGGGATTTCAGATTTGAGTCCTTTGCTACATCTCCATTAGTCACCTTCACCGATCGAGGTCCCAGGCTTCACCGATGAATGGCCAATGTCTTTTCAATTCCTCTATGTGTGACACATCAGGATTATATAGTGGAGTCTAACCCAATTTGATGAAATTCTGCAAACTTTGGTATCCCAAAGGAGATCAAGTCAAACTGCCGAGCCATACCAACGAAATACGCTACACGAATAAAATTTGGGAAATGGTTTCTCATATTATCGAACGGTGGCATCCGTGCAACATGTTCGCCCCCTTGGATCAATAATCCTCTTTCCAAATTTCCTTCACTACTCAAAGAATTAGGGTAGGTTAAGAGCGGAAACTTATCACCAGTATCATTTTCATAGTCAAAGTAATTTGCATTCCCAATATGTCACGTTGGAAAGATCCGAATGGACCTTCGGTTGACGACCTTGATCCTTCTTGTTGCCTCGACCGCCACCACCGCCTCTTGGGCCACCTCCTCTACTACCTCCTCTACCACCAGCAAAATTAATATCCAGGGTTTCCGGAGTAGTAGAGTTGAGAACTCCTCTCCGGGGTTTCGGGAGTAGTAGAGTTGAGAACTCCTCCTCCACTTGAAGAAGCCGTTGGAGTTCACTCCGACATTTTGATAAAATTAACGGTGAATCCAAAGCTGTTATCCGCCTTCGCTCGTAAAATAGCTTTAAGTTGCGAAAGCTTCTCTGGTAAAGCATTAAGAAAAACGCTTAACTTATCCGCATCCAAGATAACCCGGCCATTGTTGGGTAATTGCTCGAGTATAATATTGAAGCCGTTCACGGCATCGTCCATCAATTCATTTGACTTGATTTTAAAATTCATAAAGTCTGAATAAACATATTGACCCTTGTTCTCAACGCCTTTCCCATATTGCTCCTCAAGTGCTTGCCAACACTCATGGGTCGTGCTGTGAGCGATGAAATGATCAAGCACGCAAGAATTGCAATTCTTCATCAAACCGGTCGTTGCCGCAATATCTTTTAATCTCCATTAGGCACGCGCTTTGCTCTCGATAGGTATTTTCTCTTCTCCATTGAAATTCTCCAAAGCTTCTTAAGAATAAATTGGCCTGAAATAAACTTCTTCCAAATGGCATAATTGGTGCCATTAAAGGCCACGGATTTCCGCGACATATGATAATCTTCTTCGTTTTCCAATCCTTCGTCAAACTCAGAATCTTCTTCTATCTTCGCCTTTCCCTTCCTAATCCTCTCTTTTCTCTCACTCTTATCACCTCCTCCACTAAATGGATCGGCATCCAGAAAGAAAGTGTTTTCTTTGCTCTCACTTGTTGAGTTTGAAAACGCGAATCTACATATCTCATAAGTGTATCAAACATTTCCTCGGATTTTCTCTGCGTATTTCGGGTCTCCTCAAATTGAGAACCTGAAAAATTGAACTCTCTTGCTCTCTCCAAAGTCGACATCGGGGAAGAAGTATTTCTATTCTACTTCCTCCCCGTGCGCTCCCTCTCTACCTCCGAAGCACTAGCTTTGATACCAATTGTAAGATCCTAAAATATATCTCTTTTAATTCCATTCACAGAATGCAGAAAATAATCAGCGGAAGATCATAAAAGATAAGAGGAATATTTAGCCAAAAAGATTTAAAAGTGTTCGTGGCCGAAGCCTCTTTACATCATCTCTCTTCTCTCTTATTTCTCTTCTCTCTCTTCTTTAAATAATCTCTACTCCAAGATTAATCGTGTAAGATAGATAATCTACAGCTGTACACTACTTTTATACTCGCTACTTAGTGCTGCCTTTATACTCACTGTTGCTTTTATACTCACTACTCAGTGCTGCCTTTATACTCGCTACTCTGCACTAACAGACAGCAAGGTAAGACAAGCAAGACTTAGCATAGCGACAAACTCTGTCCATAGCTAACTATCGCACAATGCAGTGAAATTTCCACGAAGGAAGGCGCACGCGTTTTCTTCTTTCGAAACGACTAACTTCAAAAGTTGACTTTAACACGTGTCGCTTCACAAACACACCTGCACGCAAAATCAAACACCTGCGCACAATAACAAAAGTCACGCGAAACGAAAGAGTACGTTTCGTTCGCGGACGCCTCAAATAGTGTCGCGAAACGTCATCGCAGATTTCGTACGATGACGTAGCACAAAATGTCAATCAAATACAATTGGTATGCCATTTCCCATTGAAGTGGCGATTCGGCAATGTTTCAACAACTCTCACTTACTTCTTCCTTACACTCACTCTCACTTAACTCTAATGCATCACTATTTCAGACGCATGATGCATTTACTACTACAAACGTATAATAATTCCTTACGCATACTTCTCTTTAAATAAGAGCTCAAAGGAAGACTTTATTTGCACGACTTCTTCCACTGACTCGTCATGTCACTGACTCCACTAACTTCAGAGAAACTCACTCACACGCACTTGAACCTTTAGCGCCGAAACATAAGTGTCGCCAAACTTAAACGTGCGCTGGACTTCAAACCTTATCACGGTCCTATGCACTAAATACCTTACTAACCGTACAGCCGTACCACGGTCCTACGCGCTAATTACCTTACTAATCGTACATTACCAAATGACACGAACCTTAACCAACACTCAAATTAAACAAGACGTAACAAATACTGCCGACGCAAACTGAACACAATTTAAACGTGACATAAACTAAGACTAAATCAAAACACAAACTGAACAATAACGTAAATCAGCCGATCTGCCGATTCACCCAATAACTTGACAAAATGTACTTCATTTCTTCTTCATTTCATAAATGTGTGCCCAAATGGTGACGAAATTAGGAACGACCAGGATGATGTCACTTTATTAGGATCAATAGTTGACAATACATGGCATATTAACAGCATTTGTGTTGTTAACTTTTTTGTTGTATTTTAGCCAAAAAAAAATAGAGAAACTAACCTCTATATACCTACAAGTGAAATTGTTGCCTTATTGCTTGAGGTAGTCCATGAAAGCTCTATGTTGTGAATATCCTCTATTAACATTGACAATTTGGAGAAAGTTAACTTGATTTGTTTAACTTCGATTTGCAGGAAACAAGTAAAAACCATCACGACACATCAAAATAGATTTACCTGGCTAGTTCAGTTCTTTGACTGTTGAAAATATAGGGTAATTCGTCTTTTTTGTTTTTGGTGGGTTACGTATTGTTTGGTAGTGTAGATTATGGTTCATTTCTTTCTAGCTACAATATCGAATTGTTTTTAGTTACTATTGATGATTAAAAATGGTTCAGGTGGCTTGGGTTTATTGTGGGTTGTTTTTTATTAGCCAGTCTTGAGTTACACTCCGCAAAACAATGTGCTAGAGGGCATTTAATTTGGTGGTGAATGAGCGTTAAAATTTTTGAGATTCAGATTGTTATAAAACCATTTAAGTGAAGCTGAGAGTTTTTAGGTTTATTGTCGATTACAATGTTTGACCGTATCACCTATGTTGTTTAATCATCGCAAACTTTGGTGTTAGTGAGTTTTGAGTTGGCGGTTTATGTTAAGTCCAAAAAGCTTCTAAGTAAATTTGCCAAAATACTCTGGAAGTACTTATAGTTCCAGATTCACTTGATCAGAGAACTAATCAAGAAGAGAAAAAAAAATGGTATGTGTATGGCAACCTCTATGGCATAACTAATATGGATGTTTCGTGGTTGTCCTTTTACCTGTTTGATAGATTAACTTTTTGCTATGGTTTTCTTTCCATGCTCCGTCAGCATCAATTAATTATGATTAGCCTACGGACCACACGTTTTCAAAATGTTTTGTCTTGAGATGAACTTTGGACCATAGATTAATGGAGGGATAATAAGGATTAGTCGTATTTGTTGAGGTGAAGTCTTTAAACCCTTGACCAAAGAGCTTGTGTGTGTGAGAAAGAGAGATACAGTAAAAAATATATATAGGACTTCACTATTGTCGGCACTACTTGCAAGTGTAGGCGAGTATACATCAATTTATGTAAATGTTAATAACTAGACACAAATACTATAAATTGGTGAACTACAAACAACCATACCATAAGAGTATTCATCCTACGACATGAAGCAAGAGACATTATAAAGGTTTGCACGTGGGCTTGACTAAACAACGTTGGCGGGCGCCAACAAAAAAAAGATGCGTACAGTCATAGTGTAACAGTGTACAAATACCAAAGAACAATACCCAAAACACACGTCTTCAATCGAATGTCCCAAAATTGTTGCTCCTCGTGAGGCCGTCGTCAGTCATGTGGCCGTTAGTTGTCATGAGGTTGCCATTAGTCATGAGGTCGTCAAGCATGACCCTTTGTCAAGTGTGAGGCATGAGTTCCTTATCAATCATGAGGCCATTGTTAGTTGTGAGGATGCACGAGGGAACCAACAAAAGGGATGAATTGGTAAACAAGTTGTGCAGAATGACCAGCAAGTAGAATTTTCCATTGAAGTTATACAAATCGGAGCACAGATCCAAAACGAAAAAGAAATATTATGGAAAGAAAGGGTGAGACAATAGAAGCGCAGATGCGAGCTTCATATAGTATCTAACATATAGTTCATATAATAAAACAGCAACTTACAAGCTATTTGTTTTTTCCTCTAGAATTCTTTTTCAACTGTACTTTATCTTAAAAAAAACATAAAGGACAAAAGACGCAAATACAGGAGCCAATAAAAATTCAAAAAATAACCAAAGCCCTCCAGCTTAGACACGGTACAACTGTCAATAATCATGCATTCGTGACAGTGACAACTGCTCTCAGAGCATCAGCCTTCTTCCACCAAACCAGAAAAACAAAAAGGGACTCTGACACAATCTGTTGTCCCTTGCAACACAAAAGCTCCAAAACATAAGTTCATAAAAGAGAATAAGCTTCTTCCCTCCTATTACTGCGTGGCCGATTTTTACGAAAAAGTAGACCGGCCATTTTTCTGAATCTGAACCTCCTCTGACTTTTCTGAGACAACCTCTTCAGCTGCAATGAGACTTGGAAGAGAAAGTATGTAGGATTTCAAACCAACAATCTTGGCAAGGGTCCTCCGATAACAAAAATAAGAAAACATAACAAACACCAGAAATACAACAGAAGACAGAATATAAAGGTGATTCAATCCACATTAGAACCCTCAAAAGAAAGGAGCTCGGCGAAGGTAGCAATAAGAGGACCTTGGCCATAAGAATGGCTCAAATTTGTGGATAAATTCGATTTTGCAAGACTCTTAATGGCCGTTTACAGGAAGAGTCTTTATTATAGTGATTAGGTTACATGACAATGTGACCAATAGATATCGACACATTTCCAGTGAAATAGTATTGTCAATGAAAATAAAGGTCAGCTTTCGGAATCAAACTGGAGCAACAAAATACTTCAGGTCAATGAACAGAGATTGCTAAAAACATCAAAAGTTAATTCCTTAATAATTACCGACAATAAGATACTATCTGTTCACGTGAGCTAACCTGAGAAAAAAAAAGGCTCACTAGGAGTCGCAGTAACATCCCAGCTTTCAATTGCAGAAGTAAACTTGGAGTCAGCAAAATGGCTAGCGATGCATTCTGACTTCAAATTAAAGCAGCGACAAATAACCGCAACAACAGTGATCATAAAACTAAAGATCTGTAAAACATGAAAGGCGTGTTTTAATTTCTACTTCAACTACTACTAATAAACTACTACTAAAAATACTACAAACGGCTACTACTGACTGCTATTACTACTACCACTACTACTACTACTACCACTACTATCCCCCCTGTTACTAACTACTACTAACTACTACTACCTACCACTACCACCTATTACCTACGACTACCGCCTCCTACTACCGCACGCTTTTACCACTACTACCACCACCGGAGACCTACAAAACTATTTTGTAACGAGTAGTGTGCATTGACAAGTCAAGAAACCCTCATTTCTGTGATTTCTGCCATATGATTTCTGCCATACATCTGGGGAATAACCAGAATGTGGAGAGTCGCATTATTAACCAGAAAGCAGCCCTTGTTTAAGAAGCTGAAGCATACAGACTCTCCTGATACTATCTTTCGGAAAATACCAAACTGAGGCATAGACGCAACAACAATAGTGTCTTTACTCCCAAAGAACTGAACAGTTACGTGTGATGAGCAATGTTTTATCAAAACATCCAGAGGCCACCACCATCATCACCATTTTCGCACGCCATCATCCTCCGCCATCAGCATCCATTATCCACCATCACCATCCATCATCATCAATCATCATCAATCATTGTCCCCCCTATCATCACCATCATCATCATCATCACCATCATCATTATCGTCAGTCATCATCGGCAAACAT
>JBBHKE010002635.1:0-13893 GCA_037447655.1 Zygnema cylindricum | reverse complement strand
TAATTCCCATAAAAGCGTACACCATTTCAATGTCAATAAAGCACAGCAAAAGGAAGTATTGAATCTTTTTTTGCTCTTTTAGGCGTCGGCATGGTTTTTTAACTTTAATCGTGGCATGTTCAATGTAACGTCACTTTGAAATCTGCATGCATTCAAACAGCTGATCGCGCTACGTTAAACAGCAAATCGCGTAAAGCTGGGTAAAAGCGCAGGAAAGTAGTGTGCAAGTTTGAAATGCTAATGTAACTTGTACGGTGCTAATTTCAATTTTTTGGTACGGCTGCGGATTTTCTCGTTTTTTTCTAAGTTATGAAGGAAAACGACACGAAATAACTGTAACTTTACCACATGCGAAAATACCCTTAATTAAGGTGGATCGAATCTGACCGCAATAAAGGTATTGCCAGAGATAATAATGTCATTAAGGCGACAATAAAGGCCGGTTTTGCTTTACCAGGGATGAATTTTTCATCCAATGTATCTGGAGACTTTTTCGGTTTATTCCTTTTTTTCTATTCGCAGCTTAGGATACTAGAAATAGGAATATAGGACGATAGGAAGATGTAGATTTTGAAATGCTGACGTGTCATTGTACAATACATGCTTTATAATACATTTCCACTTCGGTAGAATACCTGGAAGGTTAAATATTCGTCAAAGCGTGACCAAAGGACACACGTGTCATAAAGGATACACACGTGTCATCCTGGATACTCTTTATTTCTTGCCATGCCACTATTGCCGTAATCATTCGAGGTCGGTATCTTCGATGCGACCTAACTTTCTCTGCCTTTTTCTGTGCCAATCTTTTTGTTTTTTAAAAAGTACCAAATAATTATTTCAAAAAATGTATTTTTTAGGTTAGGTTCGATTCATTCGTCCGTACTACCATTGTCAACGAATGACAACCAGCGGATTGCTAAAGAGACGAAATGGAATGACATCATGAAGAATGAAAAAAATGCAAAAAATGACCAAATCGTTGAGACTAAAGAAAACACAAGAGGGGAAATGTACTTTCGGTTTAGCGCTGGATACCGGCTCTTGAGACATACTGTTTCCATGACTCAATTTTTGCTAAAACCAAAAAACAAATTTAATTTGAAGTGTTATGTTCGAACTATTTTACGAAGCTGCAATTGCTCCCAAATGGAGTGAATGGTCGTACAAAATGGTCGCAGATTATTGTTGCTTTAGAAAGAATTGGTAGAAACTTAAAACAAGGGAGCATGGAAGCATGTGATTTCAAGTCAGATTGAGAAGAAAAGTCAATTCTTAGCATAAAATACATACATGGTTTAAGAATTTGAAGTCAAAAACGTTTTCCAATGTCTCTTTATGAATTAAGAGAGTCTTTATGAATTAAGAGAGTATGCCAAACAGCGAATGCCACATTAACCTTTTTTTTGTTTCTCTACAAAAAATGTCAAAACAGCAATAAGTTCATATCCTTGTTGAATGGTGAATTGTCGTTGAAAACCAGCCTGTTAGAATGAAGTAAAAAATGCAAGAATGAGGGCCAGACCTGACTCCTTAAGATTATTGTTGACACTTTTCTCTCCTAGAGAAAGAGAAGGATGCATGAGGGATCCAACAAAAGTGATAAATTGGTAAACAAGTTCTGCAGAATGACCAACAAGTAGAATTTTCTATTAAAGTTTTACAAATGGGAGCACAGATCCAAAACGAAAAAGAAATATGATGGAAAGAAAAGTGAGCCAATAGAAGCACAGATGACAGCTTCAAATAGCATCTAACATATCATGCACTAAATGAAACAGCAACAAACAGGCTATGTCCTTCCTCTAGTGTTGTTTTTCAACTGTACTTTATCTGACAAAAACATAAAGGACAAAAGAAGCAAAGACAGGAGTCAATAAAAATTCAAAAAATGATCACAACCCTCCAGCTTAGACACGGTACTACTGCCAATAATCATGCATTCGTGACAGTGACAACTGCCTTCTTCTACCAAACCAGAAAAACAAAAAGGGCTTCTGAAACAATCTGTTGTCCCTTGCAACACAAAAGCTCCAAAACATAAATTCATAACAGACAATGAGCTTCTTCCCTACTTCCATCACTGCTCGGCCGGTTTTTACGAAAAAGTAGCCCGGCCATTTTTCTGAATCTGAACCTCCTCTGACTTTTTTGAGACAACCTCTTCAGCTGCATGAGACTTGGAAGAAAAAGTATGCAAAATTTCAAACCAATAATCTTGGCAAGGGTCCTGCACTATAACCAAAACGAGAAAGCATAACAGATACCAGAAATACAACAGGCAACAAAATAGAAAAATGATTTTATCCACATTAGAACCCTCAAAAGAAAGAAGCTCGGTAAAGTTAGCAATATGAGGACTTTGGCCTTAAGAATGGCTCAAATCTGTGGATAAATTCAATTTTGCAGGACACTTAATGGCAGTTTACAGGAAGATTCTTTATTATGATAATTAGGTTGCATAACAATGTGACCAATAGTTGTCCACACATTTCCAGTGAAATATTACCGTCGAGGAAAACGAAGGCCAGCTTTCTGGTTCAAATTGGAGCACCAAGGTACTGCAGGTCAAGTAACAAAAAATGCTAAAAACATCAAAAGTTAATTCATTTACCGACAATGAGATTCTATCTGTTCACATGAGCTAATCCTAGAAAAAAAAAAGGCTCACAAGGAGTCGCAGTACCATTCCAGTTGTCAATTGCAGACAGTAAACTGGAGTCAGCAAAATGGCCACAGATGCATTCTGACTTCAAATTAAAGCAGCGACAAATAACCGCTACAACAGCGATCATAAAACTGAAGATCTATACTACTAATAACTACTACTAAAATACTACAAACGGCTACTACTAACTGCTATTACTATTACTACTACCACTACTACTACTTCCACTACTACCACTACTATCCCCACTGCTACTAACTACTACTAGCTACTCCTACCACCTACTACCTACGACTACCGCCTCCTACTACCGCATACTTCTACCACTACTACCACCACCGGAGACCTACACAATAATTTTCTAAAGAGTAATGTGCATCGACAAGTCAAGAAACCCTCTTTTCTGTGATTTATGTCATACATCCGGGGAACAACCAGAATGTGAAGAGTCGCATTATTAACCAGAAAACAGCCCTTGTTTAAGAGCTGAAGCATACAGACTCTCATGATACCATCTTTCTGAAAATAACAAACTGAGGCATAGTCACAACAGCAACTGCACCAATGTTAACTTCATTGCAA
This sequence comes from Zygnema cylindricum, assembly GCA_037447655.1. Classification (NCBI taxonomy): domain Eukaryota; kingdom Viridiplantae; phylum Streptophyta; class Zygnematophyceae; order Zygnematales; family Zygnemataceae; genus Zygnema; species Zygnema cylindricum. The sequence continues at coordinate 10,643 of JBBHKE010002635.1, read as the reverse complement.
AATCATAAAGACAACATCATTAGCAAAGAAAGATTTTTTTTGACTTACTTGTGTTCCTTATTTCCGTCATTGAATACAAAATTTGAGCAAAGTACTGTACAGCTGTGTGCTCGTGTAGCACAACAAAAAGAGAGAGAAGTTGCAATTGTTTCATCTCTTAGCTGACTGTTCAAAACTAGTTGATATGGAAATTAAACTTTGCCAACAAAAGGAACCAAAAATATCTCCATATCGCAGAAACGCTCACCTTATCTAACCTGTTACCAACTCTAACCTGTTACCAACTCTAAGATTACTTCCTTCGAGCAAGTAAACAAAGTAAAGTGAACATTGTAGCAAATGGTAGCCAACATTTGCGTGGATATTCACAGTTGTCGAGTTGTATGAACCTCTCGATGCCTTACACTAGGTCCACGGGGTACTAAACTTGACTTTTGGATATAAACCCTGCACCCATGATGTTTCTAAACACAGGCAAACACCATTTGAGAGTCCAAATTTGAGTCCAATGGTGCAGCTTTGAAGTTGATGGCTACTTCCACTAGTTTAGGGCAGACGTTCAACCACGGACGTATACAATTAGCCAGCTGCTTGGCAATAGGCGTATTTTTAAAACAAAGTTTCGTTAGGCATGGGAGAGGATGTATGTCAACGCCAATAGCAGCGTCGTTACGAACTGTCATGTTTTTCAAAGTATCAACATTACCCCAGCAAAGACTATGTCAGAGGATTCGGTTTTTCTCGCCCTGAGAATATAGCTCCTCTAACTTGGCTGGTAAGGGAGACTGCATTTTGATCAGTGCCTCTTAAATAGGCAAACTCTTAAAACTAAATTTGAATACACAACGCTCTTCAAGTTCTTAGCAACACCAATGTCAAAGTGACCCCTACAGTTGGCGTCTAGCCATAGTTTTTCAAGATTTGGAGTATTAATGTTGACACTCTTGTGATAAGAACGAATAGTGGTTAAAGAACTTGACTGGATAGACAGTACAGGAATCATATTCCAAGAAGCGGAGTTGAGGTAAATACTTCAGTATATGCTGAAAAAAATCATACTCTTGAAAACTTACCCTATTTATGCTAAGTCTTTTTATGTCGAAGGGTTTGCATTTTGACATCGCTGCTCTGTCGGAAGTAAATTTGCAGTTTGTCAAAGACAAGAAATTCAGAAACTCCATTTCGTTTAGGGCATTAAAATGAGCCGCGGAAAACGTGCTACTGCGAACAAGAAAGTGTTTAAGAGTGCACCCTAACACGCTCGACCAATACATGAGAGTTAACGGTAAAATCTCCTGAGGCTTATAGAACTGGTCGTCACCAAATGAAACCTCTTCGACACAAGGAGCCACATGAACAATACGAGCTAAAATATACTAACGAGTGTCTTGATTGATTTCTCCGAGATTAGGACGACTTATCTTTAGAACACGAACGCTTCTGACTGCTGCACAGAATGTCTTGCACACGACAGAATAGCGGATGAGATCACGAACTTCACCGCTATTTGATGAACATACAAGAATGTGAGAGATAACAGGAAGTGGTAGACGAAGAAATGATGCTACAGGGGAGAGAGGACAGACGATAGCCATGGCTAATCGTTTGTACGACCTTCGGAAGAACTGGAGGATAGGAGAGGAGCAAGCCAGGATGTAACACAACATATTAAAGAAGGGAGGAGCTTGTGACATGGCGCATATCCCACTTTCAATACTGCGGCCGATTTTTGAACAGAAATTACTGCAACTCCTTTGAGAAGCACGCTGCAAGAGCGGCTTTTACTTGGCGTAAGAAGTGAGTCAAAAAAGTACGTAGAGGTACAGAATTCGTACATGAGTTGACAGCAAACAATATTGACAACTATTTGCTGTGGCTGTGTACTTCCTGTAGTGGCTCTGTGGTTATTCCAGTTAACGGCCACCAGTTTAACAGGATAGCATAGATAGGATTTTCCAAAATATAGATGTCGGGAATCGATTTTCACATACGTCATTTTGGTTAGAAAATAGTTACATTCGTACTGAGTACGTACATTATCCTCTTATTTTTGTGTTAGGCTGCGGCCCCATGTAGTTGTAACTTAGCGTACTTACTTTGTATTTTAGCGCGGATCCGGCGGACCCGGATTTCAAGTGTCTCTATGTGTTCATTCGAAATTATTACTTAAGTTTGTGACAATTGTATACGTCGACAACGCCCGTGACGGCTGTCACCGTGTACAATTTGTGATGACGCACCATATTTTCTTGAAACTTTTTGAAGCGTCGCAAGACACATCGTAAATTTTGAAACGATTTGCGGATTTGGTATGTCGCATGTCTTTGCGAGACATCGTTGACGTACAGCCTTGCACCCGTGGCTGTGCAAAATGCCTTGACGTAAACCTCTCCCGTACGGCCGCCATTACTTCGCAGATTTTTCACGTTCGCAGACTTTTCAACTTTGCGTGAAATGACACTGCAGCGTCGAGACCCCTGCAAAAAAAAAACCGTACAACATGCAAGCCGACAAAAACAAACAAACCCTGTACTTTTTTTCGTCGTCAAAACTTCTAAAATCTTTTCACACGTGGGAATATATTTTTAGATTGGTGTAGACGGATTTGCTTAGCTTAAAACACAGTGCCGATGTGTTTTATGATAAGCTTGAAAATGACGTGACAGTGGGTCGAAAAATCGCAAGAAGACAAAATTTCGTACATCCTAAGTTCAAGAATGACGCAAATTGTACTTTACAAATTTGCGATTTCTTCGTACGGTCGCAACTTACGCAGTACGGCGCTAAGTTATAAAGGAAAACGACAGAAAAAAACCCGAACTTAGCCACATGGGGTCGCAGCCTTAGTCTGTGTATGAGCGCCCAAACATCGTCCACGTTCGTGTTTTGAATTGAGAAATTTAATTTTCATTCGTACTGTTGGTCTGTCCACACTAGTTATGATGGCAGAATAACGTCTCTCTAGTTAATAATCTGCGTTAATAATCTGCTTCAAATGTGCAGAAGTTCTGGTATTACGTTCTGAAACTTTGGTATCGCATCCTTTGCAGTCTTTCACACTTGCTTCAAATGTTGTATCCCTAATTTTTGATAGTGGCATTGTTTCACCTGAATACTAGAATGAGAAGTCATTCCCATTCACATCTGGGTAAAATGGTCGAAACCTGACTAAGACACATCCTTTGCACATGTGCTTCACAACCCTAAAACCTGCAATCATTTTCTTTCAGATTTGCTTTAGAATCCTAAAATCGGAAGGGTTCGACCTCATTTTGACGGATAGACAATCTGTTTCTTTAACGTCTTCAACTGTATTATAGCTTTTCATATCTCCTCTATTCAATAAAAATAAAGCAATATTCAAAAGCAACTAAATAACAAAATAAAAAACTATATATTAAAAAAAATAATGAGTAACGAGTAAAGTTTGGAGCGACGATATGCCTTTTTCTGTTCAAAAAAAATCAAAATAAATGTCTTGGCATGCAGAAACAAAACAAAACAAAAAAAAATACAAAAAAAAGAAACAAATAATATTAAAATAAATATGTTAAATGTCAATCCTGTCTCGCCAAATAGTAAACCCCGTGAAAAACCAGCCTGTTAAAAAATTAAGAAGTAAAATCTGTCATCCCATTGCCAGAAGGAGAACTCAAAACTGACCACATGACAATGACATTTTGACATCCTTCTTTTCTACCGAGAACAAAAGATTGCACGAGGGATCCAACAAAAATGATGGATTGGTAACAAGTTCTACGGAATGACCAACGGGTTAAATTTTCCCTGTAAAGTTTTGGAAAATGGAGGACAAAAAATGGACGAAAAACAAATATATCTTGGAGAGAAAGTTGAGCCAATCGAAACGTAGACGTCAGCTTTAATTAACATATACAACAATAATTAATATATAGCAACGACGTTTATCTACCAGTCCATTTAACTTTCCCGTAAGTGTTGTTTCCCTTATCTGACAAAAAGATAAAGAGCAAAAGGGAGCAAAGGTAGGAGCCAGTAAAATTCAGGATTTACCAGACACTAACTGTCAACGATGCAGTGTCTCCAAAATGTTTGTTGAATAACATACGAGTATTGTTAACCTTGGAAAAGAAAATACAGATAAGCGTTGAAATATTTTCCCTGTTATGTGTCCATAATGTCAATCTTGTTAAGTATAAAAAGCTGTTCTCTGAATACCAGCCTTTTTCCACCAAACCAGAAAATAAAAATGGGACTTCAGAAAAAAACGGTTGCCACATGCAATACAAAGGGCCAAAAGTGGACAGGTTTTTCCCGTATTTTTCATACCGCTTGGCCAATTTTTACACAAAAGTAGACCAACCATTTTTCTGAATCTGAAACTCCTCTGACATTTCTCAGACAACAACATCAGCTGCACGTGATTTAAACAAGAAAGTATGTAAAATTTCAAATCAACAATCTTGGCAAGGGTCCTGCAATAACAAAAACGACAAAATATAACAGACACCAGAAGGACAACAGGCGACAGAGTAAACAGACGATTTTGTCCCAAACAGAACTCTGAGAAGGCCTAATTAACACACATTAATGTTTAAAGCTGAAGCACACTTTCCTGATCCAATCATTCATCCAGCGCAGACATGAGGACAATGCTACCTTTTCTTAGGCGGACATCACCTGGAGCTTGAGAATAACAAAGAGCAAAGCATAGGCACAGCACCCATTGCATCAATATTAACTTACACCGCAGAATCATAATTGCGACGTATTTAGCAAACAAAAAAAAAATTGACACACATATTCCTGAAATAGAGGAACAAGGTGCATTGTTTCATCTTCTAGCTGACTATTCAGACTAAGTTGATATAGAAGTTCAGCATTTTCAACAAATGGAACCAGAAATAGGTCACATATTTAAATAATTCCTAACCCTATCTAAAATAATGCCAACATTGGCATTACTTCCTTCAAGCACATAAAAAGAAGAGCAGCCAACATTCTTTCAACAATTCTAATCAATTTTTTGCGTAAACATTCACCATTGTCGAGTTGTAGGGGTCTTTAAATGCCATAGGTTAGGTCCATGGTGTACTAAACTTGACTTTTGGATATAAACGCTGCATCCATAACGTCTCCTGTACGCTTGCAAAAACATCTGTAGAGTTCAACGGCGCAGCTTTGAATACGATGGCTACTTCCTCTAGTTTACGACAGACTCTCAACCACGGACGTACACGGTTGGCCAGCTCTTTGTCAATAGGAATATTTTCAAAACAAAGCTTCAGTAGGCATGGGAGAGGATGTACATCTCTGCCAATAGGGGCGTCACCACTGCCAGTAGGAGGGTCGCCACAAAGTGTTAGGCTTTTCAGAGTATTAGCATTACTCCAGAGTAAATTTTGACAGAGGAGTTGGTTCGTCTCGCCCAAAGGAGATAGCTCCTCTAAGCTGGCTGGTAAGGGAGACTGAATTGTGATCGTTGCCGATCGAGAAGACAAACCTTCTGAAATATCATTTGAATACATAAAACTTTTCAAATTCTTAGAAATACCAATGTCAAAGCGACAGCTACAGCCGGTGTGTAACAACAATTTCTCAAGATTTGGAGTGTTAATGTAGACAACGCCCGCATAAGCATTAATTTTCAGAGTTGACAAAGAATTTGACTTGACAGACAGTACGGATATTGCGGGACGGCCTTCTCTCGTATAATCTCTCGTCGTCACACATTGTAGGACGAGGAGTTGAGGTAAAACCTGAAGTATATCGTGAAGAAAATCAGATTCTACAAACTGTACCTTGTCGAGACTGAGCCTTTCTATGCTTAAGGGGTTACAGTTTGACATTGCGGCTCTGTTGGAATTAAACCTGCATTCTGTCAAAGACACTGAATTCAGAACTTCCATTTCGTTCAGAGCATTTAAATGAGCTGCGGAAAACGAGCAATTAAATGCAAGAAAGCGTTTAAGAGTGCGTCTTATGACTGTCGACCAATACAGAATAGTTGATGGTGAAATATCCTGGAAACTACCACCTTTATCACCAAAAGAAAGCTCTTTGACACAAGGAGCCACATGAACAATACGAGCTAAAATATACTGACGAGTGTCTGAATCCTTTTTTTCAAGACTAAGACGACTTATCTTTAAAACACGAATGCCTTTGACTGCTGCATGAAATGTTCTACAAACGACAGAATATTGGATGAGATCACGAACGTGCCCGCCATCTGAAGAGCGTACAAGAATGTCCGAGATAACAGGAAGAGGGAGACGGAGAGCTGATGCTACAAAGATATCATCCAAGTCCTCTCCTGATAACGTGGAAGTTAGAGAAGGCGACAGAGGACTCAAAAACGCCATGGCTATTTGTCTATTTGACCTTTTGAAGCGCCACAGGAGCAGGACAGGTTGAAAGAGAAATTTGAAAGAGAAATTGAAGGAGGAACTTCAAGAGGGCAAACTAGAAAAAGACACCTACATTTAATTAAGTGATAATCTACTAACAAGATCTGAGGAAATTCAGTGCGAGTACCGAAAAACGTGCAGTAAATTCACATTATACATTCAATGCGATAAGTATGTACTTTTCAATTATTACAACTCATTGCATTTTTAACTGAACCAAAGTCAGTTCCATTTTTATTTTTAGTTCCGGCATTTTCCAAAACTGACGAATGGGCGATCAGTGTTTGACGGAACTGACTTATAGAGGGCCTCCTTGCTCGGCTTTCGCGTGTCGCAATTGATAGTGTGGCCATCTATTAACGAAATCTGAAGAAATTCAGTGCGAGGCTCGAAAACCGTGCAGGTATCAATAATTCTAGTGTTGGGTATCGGGTAAATTCATATCGCAATAATTTCAATATTCGATATATCGAATACCGATCGAGCAGAATCCTCAATATATCGTACCGGGACCAGCATATACCATCGCGATATGCATCGCGATATACATTATTTTTTTAAGTTTAATATTTTATATAATATGTTATTTTAGCGAAAAAGACAAATTGTTTCATATGCCACGGACGACGTGATTTTCGTTCCGTGACTTAGGGTGCGTCTCCATGTGCCTAAGTAAGGATTTTTCTGTCGTTTTCGTGTAAAACTTAGAGCCATACCGCGTAAGTTTCAGCCGTACAGAAAAATAGAAAAAATGAGAAGTACATTTTGCGTCATCATAGAATTTAAGATGTACTACATGTTGTCGTTTTGTGTTCTTCGACCCACGGCCACGCCAAAAACCGTCATCTTCAAACTTTTCTTTAAAACACAGAGAAGATGTGTTTTAAAACAAAGATTTTTCAAAAAACAAATAGAAACACGTAGTCGCACTTGTAAAAAAAAATCAAAAAAATTCAAAAGAATTCAAAGCGACGACGAAAAGTGCACGATCCGTTATATTTTGTCCGTTTGCGTTCACGTACGACAAAGCAAAGTACACAATTTGTTTATATTTGTCCGTTTGCGCCTGCTACGGATTTTATTTCGCCAGAGGTCTCAAGATCCGATGCCATTTCACGTCGAGGGGACAAGAGACGCAAAGGTAAAGTGCATCTTCTTCAACCGTGAAACGGCACGGGCTGGATGGCGGTACGTCTACAATGTCACGAAAACTCATGCGACGTCACAAGCAGTGACAAAAAATAACGCGCGTCATCACAGATTGTACACTGTCGACAGCCGTCACGAGAACTGTCGACGTATCCAATCGTCACGCCCTTAAGTGACAACTTCGTTTGGTACTCATAAGGACACCCGAAATCCGGGTCCGCCGGATCTGCGCTAAAAAACAAAGTAAATTCTCTAAGTTTCAAGTAAATGGAGACGCACCCATAAAGGTAGACGCCGCAAAATGTAACCCACAAAAAAATACTAATTTTGTAAGGGTACTTTCGCATGTAACCGAAACTTAGTCTTGTTACTTTGTTTTTTAGCGAAGATTCTCATTATAACTTTTAAAGCATTCGTATGTAAAGAAATGAAATCGTAACTTTAGATTGTGACAGACATAGACGTGGGTGTAATTTGTGACGATTGTAGACCAATACAAAACTCGCGACAACTGATGACGTTTACAAAATAGCGACGGTTGTAGACGTCAAGCTACTTGTGACATTGTAGATGTTTAGGGTTTGAGACATTTTGACGTCACGCGTACTTATGATAGCTTCGACGTCACTAATTCCAAAACATTCCGCCATGGTTTCTTGATTTTGTTTTTTCGTCAGTTCTCACTCTACTTACCATCAACATAAACTAAAAGACAGCCAAAATAAATATTTTGTATAGATCTTTCATTTGATACCTTTCTTGCCTTTTTTCATTGCAAAAATTGTGAGATAGACGCGTTAGTGGGAGAGGGAGAGAGAGAAGCGCTTTCACGGACTTCGCTTTTGTTAAATGGCGTTCGTTGGCCGAAACCCCCTCCACGACCTTTGTACGAAAAAAAGCGCACAGAAAAAAGTCACGCACAGGCTAGGAAACGTGCAGTGGGTTTATTTTTTGGTACTCCACGCATAAAAATTGTCAAAAACTTTCGACACGTGCGACTGCATCTACCTATTCGCTCACCTTTTGTAACAATATTTAAAATCACCTCGCGAGGTGATTTTATATAAAGTTTGAAGATGAGCTAAAGGGACGCGAAATTGGGCCGAAACGCGCTAGACGACAAACAATAATACATATATAGTTTCAAGGTAATGCAACTTGTACGGTGGTAATTTCAATTTTTTGGTACGGTTGCGGATTTTCACGTTTTTTTCTAAGTTATGGAGGAAAACGACAGAAAATAACTGTAACTTTAGCACATGCAAAAATACCCTAATTCATATAAGTACTTATTTAGTACGTAGAGAACTTCACATACGAAAAGTTCACAGTAATTTAGTCAAAGTATGATCTGAAAAAAAAATTGCAGACTTATCATTATTATTATTAATTATTTTTTGAAGTGTACAAAATGTAATTTTTTATTATTGTTTTTATTAATTACTGTTTGAAGTGTACAAAATATGAAAGTTTATTATTATTTTTATTAATTTGGAGTAGCACTAGCTACAACTACCACCCGCAGTAGCAATAGTACTGGGAGCATTAGCAGGAATAGTTATCGTTTTTTTTTAAAAGCCCCGATATATTGACAATACGATATACTGTCGATATATTGGCGATATATCGCGATATTTAGCCTTTCGACATATCGAAGTGATATATCGATTATCGAGTACATGAAATTCGATACATATCGAATATAAGCAAATGGTCCTCGATACTCAACAGTAATTTATAATTCAGCGTTATTTTGCACAAATGATTCCTAGTCGTTATGTTTTTTTCAATTACTGCAACCATTACTTTTTCAACTGCACCGAATTCAGTTACGGCCTTCGCCGAAACAGTCAAAACTGGCGGCAATCAGTGCTCAATGGAACTGATTGTAAGGATTAACATACTGACTGTCCCTTCCTCATTTTTTGGGCGTCACACTGAATGTCCGTACTATTACCAGTGGGTTGCAGTTTTACACTTTTTGGACTTCACTTTTTTCCTCCAAGATTTTGTTTCAAATATCATACTATACTACACTGTGAATCGCTTATATCGTTAAGAAATAATTAGTGCAGATAAACAAATAGCGTTATTAACGTGATATTGGGTTTGATGCATAGTTGTTTCTAGCGATTAGTGTGAACGTTTCAATCGCAACGAATTATACGCAACGAACGCATTGAACCTTTTGAACAAATCGTTAAAAATCGTTAATGAATTTCCTTCCGTACTATTCTGTACATGTAAAACAAAAAAAAAAATTAGATATAGCGCAGTGTGTAAGTTTGAGCGCTAAAATATTATGAATGTTTAAATAAATATCGCACTCCATGTCGGTACTGGAATTCCATCATCAATTGGTAGCGAAGAATTCGAAATTAGGCTACGCCTCAAATGTCGCACACTTGGGTTCGAACGTCCGCAAGAGCAACTTTTTATCAAATTCCGTCTGTTTGAGCCTATCTGATAGGCAGCCATGGCCGCCTTCTCTCTGCCTTCTCTCTCTATCTTGCAGACAGCACACGACTGCACAAAAAATAGTGTGACTTTTCCAACGTCTCTTTTTGAAAATGTCCTTACATTTGCGATGAAATGACATATAAGTTCCGTGATATTTCTGTTTAGTTCACTGGACAGAAAGTACTAATAACTACGACGTATCTTTTCCGCGAATTTCGTACATTTCTGTATAAAGACGTACATTTTATTGAAAATATTGTGCTTTTCCCGTATATTGCTCGTCAATTTACAGGACAGAAAGTACATCGCGTTTTTTTGCTATTTTTTCAAATGTCACGAATTATACGTTTCAATCGGAAAAATTGAAAAAATCGCACGATTTGAACAACTATGGTTTCATGACCTCGAGATACACTAACTCTAATTAACACCTACAACTAGTGTTGGGTATCGAGGACCGTTTGCCGATATTCGATATATATCGAATTTCAGGTACCCGATAATCGATATATCGCTTCGATATATCGAATTTCAAATTATCGTGATATATTGCCGATATATTGGCTTATATCGCCGATATATCGTATCGTCAATATATCGAAGTTAAAAAAAAAAAAAAAAAAAAAAAACCCAAAGGATTTAAAA
>JBBHKE010002634.1:0-10407 GCA_037447655.1 Zygnema cylindricum | reverse complement strand
ATTTTCTATGAGATATTCTTTGGGTGTTTTCCTTTCTGGGCGTTCCATTAAGACTTGTATTTGTAGTTTCGTTGGGAAAAGAAAATAGTTGGGACAGATTTTTGGAAATGGTAGTGGATTTTTTTTTTTTAAGGTTATGTTTATATGGGGCACCGACTGGTTTAGTGTAATGAATACTTGCATAGATAGTTTTTGCTATTAGCTAGCTTTCTAAATTTGCCGAAGTAGGGAATAAGAAAAAAGTTGGAACGTTTTATTTAGGCTCTTGGACATGACAAACATTCTTTAAATGAGAGTTGTACATTTGAATTTTGTATATTTGAAATCTGGACATTTGCAGATTTTTTGCAAGAATTTTGTTTCACTGACATTTGGACATTTGAAAATTGTTTATCGCAAATTTTTTTGCTCAATTTTGTTTAGATTAATTTTCCTAATCTCATCTTTGTACCTTTTACATTAGAATTTGGAAATTTTCACACTAGCACATTTGAAATTCGGTTATTTGAAAATTTCGTTGCAGATTTTAACATCTGAAATTCGTAATTTAGATTTTCACATTTGAAATTGTCCATATGTATAATGCATATTTGAAATATCATTTGAAATGTTGATGTGTACCTTTACATCTGAAATTTGTTTTGCAATGTGGATAGAATATGCTCAATGGAAGTTAGGAATCACACTAATATCAAATTTTATAATTCCTTGTTTTTCTGTTTACATCCTAGACAAATATGTACGAATGAGAAAGCAAAGATTTAAGAGAAATCAGTATCGAGGATTAATAAACCAAAATTTTCCCGTTTTATGGGTTTGAATATATAAATTCAGGAGTACATTGTGAATCGATATTAGAGTGAAAGGAACAAACTTTGGCGTTTATGACTAAAATTTAATTGCGATAGTAAACCACTTACAGAATGTTTAAAAAAACAAGGAAATTAGTGGCAAAAGAAAAAGAAACGTTTGCCTTGAAAGATTACGTAGAAAATTGAAAATATTGTTTTAAATTAAATGTTAATATAAAGTAAATTACTATTAGCTGAGAGAAAAAAAGCTGTGTATCAACATTTGGGATAATTTTGAGGCTTTCAATCATTCATTCTGAGGTATCAGGATGATTTATGTTGTGACATTTTCCGTTAAGCATTTCAAGGGGAGAGATGGGAGATGTGGGTTTGCAAAGGTTGGGAAAGGTCCTTGAGGTGGTCCGGAAAGTCTTTTTGAAGGAGGCGTTGGTTGGAGCAATTGTCTTGCTCGTACTCAACTCAAAGTTGAGCCCAAGCTTGAAGGTGTAAAATTTATTAGGTTGTTTAGGAACAACAGTCTCGCCAATAAGACGAGATTGGAAACAATCTCGTCGTCTTCATGGGAGAGGCGCCGAGGAGGTGCAAGTAGGCGTTTCATCCCGACTATTCCACTCCTTCAAAGTACTAACATGAGCTTTTGCGGCTACCGCATTGGCGGATTTTGCGGCGTCATCAGGGGGAGAAGGAGAGAGAGGAGGTGAGAAAGGCACCAAAGTGGAACCAAGGTATAAAGACAAATACTTGTACATTGTAAAGTATGACATAACGTCATGCTTCCAATCAATAGGAATTGTAGCAATTAAATTCTCGAAGGTGATCGTGACCGTGGGAAGTGTTTGGCTGGTGTTCATAACCTATTGGAGGTGTAGAAATGGAAGCATAACAGGGGTTGTAGAGGTGGTTGCCATTCTCAAAGGTAAGAAAAATGGCAAAAGGAAAAAATCCACAAAGGAAACAAGAAAAAAAGGAAAGGGTCTTGTTTTGGTTTTCAGAGTGGTGTTTTGCGAATACCAAAAAGTGCTAATTCACATGTTTGACTTGACGTCACTTTATGGAGACACAACATCTAACAAAGTGTCCATATCAGACTGAACCAAGGGAGCGATGACTAAAAGTGAGGAGTATTAACTAAAACTCAGGTGAAAGGGCCAAACAATAGTGATGATTAGCATACAAATACGAAATACTAATTAGTTAATACTATTTACAAGAAACAAAATCAGAGTGCCAAGCGATACGTTCAACAAACACTACTTTGTGGTCAAGACCCGGAAAAAGGAAAGTGGTCCCATGTTAATTCAATTTTAGTTAGTAGATTCACTTTGTAGTTCCCAAATTACATCATGCGATTTATTATTTCAACAGATTTTAGATTGCTTCTAAATTAATATAAGATTTTTTTACCGCTTACTTATTTTAAAATATATTATTTTTAAAGCATTTACTGATACTTTAGTATGAAGCACAGGTTTTTAGCACCTTCGATATTATTTACATGGTAAAATTAGGCATTAGAAAATCGAAACTGTAAAAGTAGTTGTAAAAGTGATTTGTTGTCGATTGAGAGGAATAACTTTGTGGGTACAAACTTTGGAAAACTTTCAAGCTTTTAATCACTCTCTTTTAGTTCCAGGCTTTTAGTGTTTTGGCAGCTCAAAATTTTCTTCCACTACCTGGTTTTCTCAACCTTTTGCCAAATTTTTTCACGAAGTGACCAAAAAAAAGACGTTTTGTGGTAGTTTAAATCATAATTAATCTTTAAACATGAAGTACATGTAAATAAAACTCAAGTTAATGTGCTAGTATGAACAAATGACATATGAGTATAATTAAGTACACATAAAATACATGTAAAATTGAATCAAACTCAATTTCAAGGATTTGGCGAGTACATAAAGAATACGTAGAAAGAAAAAATAGGTATGTGTGAAGAAAAAGAGGGAAAGAATTACAAGGTTGTCATTTATACAATGGGTTGTATTATTTTACATTTGAGGTTTAAAGTTTTTTATCATTTGCACCACTTGTTTAGATCTGTTTAGAATTTGAACTTCAAAATTTCTGAAGAATACTTACAAAGAAAAAAAAGGGTATGTGCGAAGAACATCAAAGGGACATTATAGGCTTTTTTTTGACATTTGCACAACGGGTTATATTAGCTTACATTTGACGGTTAAAGTTTTTGATTGTAATTTGAACTTTTTTCAAAAACATTGTTCTTTTCAGGAAGTAATTATTCAAAGCTCCAATGTCTTGATGTTTATGTATATGTATATGCATACATTGTTGAACAAACAAGCAACATTATCTTTCCATGTTTCTATTTTCGCCGTTTTCCTAAAACATTTGATTCGAAAAAGAAGAAACATTATCAAGTCTATAGCAAATATTGATTTGTGCTACAATGTTAAATGATAAGCAAAATGCCCAAATCTGGTGACGAAATTGTTTACAAAAAAAAACTTTAAAAAAGAACCATCAAACAAGTGACGTTTGAAAAATGGCGTGGACCACAATTTTAACGGTGAGTAATAAAACTACACAGTTTTCAACAGCTTTGTAATGGTTCTAGGGTTTTAGGGTTTTAGGGATTTCAAAAAACTGATATTTCTAGGGTATTTAACAGGGTTTCAGGTTTTTGAAAAGGGGTACTTAGGGTTTTTCAGAGGAATTCTAGGATTTCTACAACGGATTTAAGGTTTCACTTAGGGTTTCGGAGTTTTCAGGTTTAGGTTTAGTTCTAGAATTTAGTGTGGGAGTTTCAGTTTCAGGGTTTCTAGTTTCGGCATTGCCGTTTAGATTTTAGGGTTTAAGGTAGAGGGTTCAGGATTCAGGATTAGGGTTTGACCTAAAAGGTTGACGTGGCAGCAATGTCCGAATCCGCCTTAAATTCGTTTTCAAAAGAGTTCGAACCTTCGTAGTTTAATCTTAGAAATAAAATCTCCATCGAAAGGAAAATCCGGTGTGCACTGATTGGATTTGTCACGTCACGGTGGACCAGGAACAGTTGCCAAAAAAAAAAAAAAAAAAAAAAAAAAACGGTATCGAAGCTACCAAACTAGAAACCCGCCACACCGTTTCTTGCAATGCGCTGTTTCTGCTCCCATAAATAGTCATCATTGGGAGACAGCTGTCCATGGCGACCATTCAGTCGCGCGAGTTTGTCGTTATTCTAAAAGGTCAAATGCTCTCGTGCCGAATCTTGTCGAATATTTAGGACTTCTCTATGCTTTCTAGTTTCAGTTTGTCGGAACCGAATGAGCGATTCGAGGCGTTCAACCGAAGAGATCCGGCGGATTAGTTCCGGGGACGACACCTCAACGATCTAATTCCGTACTGTATCTTAGGACATAAAATCCGTACAACAACATGTACGAATTGCACAAATGATTGTGTACGGCGGTTGACATTGTAACCAAGAGCCTTACGGTTTTGGACTACGAAAGAGAGAATTCGATTACTAGAATCTCGTTCGTCGCTACACCGTGAATCGTTATTCGCGTAAAGGTTTCTTTAGCGTGTAGGAACATTTACCGTCATTTACGCTAATTGAGAATTTTAGGATTTTTTAGGGTTTTTTCAAAATAGTGTGGATAATTCTATTTGAGAATAAAAAATAAATAAAAGGTACCTTAAATAGCGTCCATTACACCAATACCGATTCACGGTGTACTGTACAGTACACCGCGAATCGTTACTAGTGTCAAAGTCACTAATTTGGGTTCTTAAAATTTTGATTTTTTTCCTCAAATAGGATACATGATTTTAATTTTTCCTTGACGTTAATTAAGGTCCCGTACAAATGGCGTAAGGCGAAAGTACATAAATATCTAAATAGTGTGGTGTACGGTCGATGTCATGCGTACATAAATGTAACTTTTCAAGTGAAATTTTGCAATGAATTAAATCAGACGCGCACGCATAGGAATGCGCTAAATATGGGATTATTCTTACACGTAAATTAGTCTGATATGTACGGATGCTTAAATTTAATTCATTTTTTGTAAAATTTTCACTCGAAAAGGTACATGTATGTACGGTATGATATCGACCGTACACCACACTGTTTAGATATTATTGTACTTTTGTTCTTTACGCTATTTTCTACGGTACCTTAATTGACGTCAAGGAAAAATTAAAATCATGTATCCTATTTGGGGAAAAAAATCAAAATTTTAAGAACTCAAATTAGAGTTGTTGACACTAATAACGATTCGCGGTGTACTGTACAGTACCATCTTCACATACGACAAAGCTCGTTGCGAATTTACAACTATGGGATTTATCCTTTATTCGGCGCAAAACGTTAAGGAACGGACATGTGAAGAGAAATCGAGTCAGTCCAAGAAAGCCACGAAAGAGAAAGTCGGTGGGAGGAGAGGACCGTTTGACTTTTCGCTCGTTCGCTGCCCGGATGTGGAATCTTTAAAAGAATAGTTAAATATATTTTACATATATATTTAGAATCTCAAGTAAAATATTTTTATCGTTTTTCCATTCAGCCATCGACGAATCGGAATAAACATAAAAGACTCGCTTGTACTTAAAAAAAAATATGACGTCATTATTATGTCGTCATCTTTGAACAAGGGATGACGCTACCATGGGAACAAAAGCAGAACCGACATTTTGTCTCTTTGGGAGAAAAAGAACACCAGCATATCCACCCATTAAGCCGTCGACAACTGGCATAAATCTTTGTAGAGACCACAGCGTCGCCTGCTGTCAATCATTTTCGCAAAAATCACAAAATCTTACGTGCGCAATCATTTATTCCGACATCCAAAGATCCAATCGGCCTCAAATTCGGCCAAATGGCACACAAATAATTGTCCGCAAACTTTCCACTTGTCTCATTAGAGAGACAAAAATTTTGCTGACGTGGCGCGTATCCCGAGAAACGACGCCTTCCAATAATTTGTACGGAATGACTCCACATAATATACTCTCGTGGCGTCCTCCTGACCGTCCGATAGTATTCAACTCGACGGCCGGTGAACAGAACGGCGAACCGACATTTTTTTGACCGAACTTCTTCCGAGACAGCTGTCGTAGAGTACAGAAAATAGTCGGTCCACTGTATTTCAGCCATCCGTACGACAATCGCGGTAAATCAGGATGCAGGCCGTACCTTCCTTCGTCGTTTCCGCAAACGAAAACACACATTGTTTCGATCCTTTCGCGGTTCACGTGGAACACTAGACCCAGCCGACACGATCCGTACCATGCATGAACCGTACCGTACAATATCCGTACCGTACGGCGTCCCAATCTGCGAGGTACAAATAATACTTTGCCGCGACCTCGGAAGGCACCAATCAGACCTCGAGAGAAAGTTCCAGTCTCAAAAGTCAAAAATAGGTACTAAGGAAGAAAAAGACATTAAAAAGTTTTCAAAATTACACGACAAGACAAAAGTCACTCTTCCTCTCCTCTCTCTCCCTCTCAACTTTTGACGCCGGCTTTACAAAAATTGTGACCGAGTTCCTCTCGCTAACTTGACGACCGAAGCTTGACGTTCGGCTCCGACCGGTAACTTTCAACCGTCAAAAATGGCTCGCCGGCAAGCGTCAGTGTTTCTGTTGTTTCTGGCGGCTGCCGTTTGGGGAGCAGTCCACGTGGCAGCTGAGGAAAGTGAGGTCCACGTGGCAGTTGAAGAAGGAAACGTGGCAGGGATGGATCGATGGAGTCAACTGGAAACGAAAAATAACAAAGGTGAGGGGTGGAGAGAGGGAGAGAGAGAGAGAGACAGAGAGGGAAAAGGAATAGAGAGAGGGAGAGGGAAGAGGGACACTGATATATTTCTGTTCGCGTCTTCTTTTTTTTTCTAATTTTAAGAATGTCAATAAGTATTCTCCAGTTTTCAGTTCGGTTCCTTTACCGTTTCCGTCTCTTCAAAGTTTCCGTTTCCGTGTAAACAGAGTGAAACGGAGATGGAGAAGGAGAGGAAGAGGGGGAGAGAGAGAAAGACAGTGAAAGAGAGAGAGAGGAAGAGAGAGAGAGAGAGAGAGGGATAGAGAGAGAGAGAGAGAGAGAGAGAGGGAGAGAGAGTGTGAGAGAGAGAGTGTGAGAGAGAGAGAGAGAGAGTGAGAGAGAGAGAGTTATTTCTTACTTTATTTTATCAATAATTGTATGTCATTTCATAAACCCGGTTCACTAATCATCTCCTTCCCTGTATTCCTCAGATCTCCGTGGCGGTTTCCGTCGTCTTCTAGCGTGCAGATACACCTACAGGTGGCAGAGAGGTGACACGTGTCAGTCTGTGGTGGCCAAGTTCTGCGGCATGAGAGGTGGCTCCACGTGGCAAAGCTGTTTGGGAGTGAGCGCCGGATATTGCATTGGAACCGGCGCCAATTGGATGGTCAACACCCCAATCTGCGTCAAATCGTGCATTTCGAGCGCGAGAAAACTGGTCACGGGATGTGTCTGAACATGGTTCCATGTTGGAGGTGTGTCAGTTCCGTTGGGAGTTAGTTGAAAGCTTTGCTAGTTACAACGGGAGTCATGCTGGGATCTATGTTAGTTACGTCCTGTCACAATTTATGACCTCGTGACGCTCATGTTCCGTTAGAAGTTTTGTTTTATCAGGTGTAAGTTTTGGATTTTACATTAGCAGCTTTGTTCAGTTGGGATCTCTATTGGGATTTTTTGTTGTGATTTTTCAATTTGAGTTTTCTTTTAGAACTTTCCTTTGGGGAGTTTCCATTAAGAGTTGTATTTGTAGTTTGGTTGGGAATTGGAAATAATAGTGATATTTTTTTGGGATACGGTTGTAGATTCTTTTTTTTATATAAGGTTGTTTGATTATTAAGGTTATTTTAGTATAAGGGAGTACACACCGACTGGTTTATGATAATAAATTAAGAGACATCATAGTTTTTGCTTTCTTCAAAAGATTAAGATTTTCAAGCTAGCTTTCTAAATATGTGGAAGTACGAAATAGAAAGGAAACTTGTAACATGTTATGTGGAATCTTGGAGCTGACAAATAATATTTTATGAAAGTTGAACATTTGAAATTTATTATTTTTGGATTCCGAACATTTGCATTTTTTTTGCAAGGAGTTTTGAAATTTGGACATTTGAAAATTGTTTATTACAAATTCACTTGTGTCAGATATTTTTAGCTTTAATTTCTAATTTTTTCTTCGTACACTCAAAATTCGTACATTTAAAATTGAAATTTTGATATTTGCAGATTTGCACGTTTGAAATTCCTGAAATTAACTTTTCGTATGAAACCTGAAAATTTAAAATTTGTAAGTTTTTGAATTTGAAAGCTTTCCACTTGTGAACTATATTTTAAATTTCTACATTTGAATCCTAGCCAAACATACCCGAACGGGAAAACTAGAATTTTATTGAAATCCCTATCATTATTATACCATTTCTTTTTTTTTACATTTTGAAGTACATTTTGAATCAAAATATGAGTGAAAAACACAATTAGTTTGAGGATTAGATTTTTTTTAGTGACTCTAGTTTAACTACTATTGTGAACAACAAGAGAATGGTTTAAGAAAGAGGAAATTAGTGGTAAAAATGAAAGAAAAAGTACAGAGAGTGGTAATACAAACAAATGTGTTAAAGGAAACAACAACCTATGCCAAGAAAACAAAACTTTTTGTGATGAGAAAAATAATTTTAGTGTTATTAACATCTTTTTAGGGTCATGAGCCAGAAAAAGTAAAAAAATAGGTCGCTAGATTAGTTTTATTATCGATTGAAGGTTTTTTGTGTAGTTTTCAAATTAATCCCCTTGATTTGTATTTCAACAATTTTTGAAGATGTTTCTAAAAGCATAAAATATTTGCTAATCGTTGGGTGTTTCGTCCTACTTATCTACTGCTTTCTGGGCCTTTTTGTATTAAGTACACATATTTAACACGCTTCAAGTAAAATTAAGAAGAAGGAAATTAAAATTATCCTTTTAAGTTGGATGTAATCGTAAAAGCAATTATTGTTAATTGAGAGAAAAAATATGTGCATTCAACCCAAGAAAAATGTAAAGCTCCTAATCATTCTCTATTAAGTAAAACGAAGGGGCATACTATCGCATTTTTGTAGAAGGAGAAAGAGGAGGTGGGGAAGGAGAGGCAAAATTTTGTACATTCTGGAGTAAAAAAGAACGCCGAGCTTCCAATTAAACAATTTATAACCAACAAATTCTTGGAGGTAACTGTGATCCCAATAAGTGTGTGGCTGATGCCCATAACCTAAGTGAAAGCCGAAAAAAAAAAAAATAACAATAAAATAAAATATGGAGTAAAGAGGTAGTTTTAATGCTCAAAGGTAAGGACGATGAGGAAAGAAAAACAAAGGGAAAAAAACATCCACAAAGGGAACAAAGAAAAAAGGAGGGACATTTGTTTTGGTTTCCAAATTGAAGTTTCTCAAAATCGACAAGTCAAAATATATATATTTGCTCTAACGTCAGTTTATGGAGATATTGTATCTAATAAAGTGTTTTGATTTGGACCAAAAAAGCACAGACTAAAAGTGAGGAATGCTAACCAAAAAATCGAGTGAAAGGGATAAATATATTCTCCTTTATTGTTTCATCAGAGATTTTGTATGGACTCCCGCTGTAGCTTCTCCAAACATTAAATTCTTTAACAAATAACCTTTAATTTGCTTTTAAAAAATACACTTGGGTATATTGTGATCTATCATCCCTCATTGTTAGGTGTGCCTCTTAGCGTCGGAAATAAAGGCCTCCAAAGGAAAGAGGAGACATCTTCGGTTATTTTCACCCCTTTGCTTTCGCTATTTTACACCTTTTTTTAAAGGATTGAACTGCTGAAATAGCAGCTCGATTCGAATCGGTTAACAATTTATTTTAAGAATTTCATCACAGTCAAAAACAATCAATATGGGAACAACAAACGACGCCCGATATTAGTGTTGCGTATCGAGATGATTTTGAATCAGTTTAAAGCATTACTCGTACAAGACTCAACGGGTAGGTACGATTTTAGTGCGTTTTGGTACAGTACACCGTGAATCAGTATTGGCGTAATGGACGCTATTTAAGGTACCTTATTTTTTTTGCAAATTCTCAAATAGAATTATCCACACTATTTAAAAAAAAACCCTAATTCCTAATTAGAATAAACGATTTCGTTGAAAATTTCCAAATTCTCAATTAGCGTAAATAACGGTAATTGTTCCTACACGCTAAAGAAACCTTTACGCGAATAACGATTCACGGTGTAATGTACACCGTGTATTGCTATTAGTGTTGATGCTTTTTTCGCCACTTAAAACATATTTTCTCTGTACACACGTCCGATTTGGGATCCGACGGTTGCGATTGAAAGCCAAGATTTCCAACTTATAATTGGCAGTGTCCATGTGAAAATTGGACAAGTATGTACGGAGAAAATATGTTTTAAGTGACAAAAAAAGTGTTTACACCAATGGCGATACACGGTGTACCGCCATATTTTCGATTTTCAGTTTCAATATACTTAACAGTTTGAACGGTTAGGGTGAACTTGCATTAGAGGAAAGGTGGGTTTGTTTACTTGACGCCGTACGCTTTCGTACAGATTCGTAAATATTATTTTTTTGTCATATGAAACATGACGAAACAT
>JBBHKE010002632.1:725863-786903 GCA_037447655.1 Zygnema cylindricum | reverse complement strand
GAGAGAGAGAGAGAGAGAGAGAGAGAGAGAGAGAGAGAGAGAGTGAGAGAGAGAGATGTCAAGTGGTGAGAGCTGGCGATGCCAGTGTGTGAGATCGAGCTAATAGACATTACACAGTGAGAGCGAAAACCCACCTGTGACAACCTATCGCTATATCCATAGTCAGAAACATATAACAAAGCCACACTTGCTGTTTGTTTTTCCATAGCAACTTTTGACCAGGCCTCGTATTTTCCGAGAAGTTCTGGCACGTTGTACTGCAGAAGAGGCCCATGGCCCGTTGCTATTGCCCCGTACTCCCACGACGATATTTTCTTGAGAGCGGTTAGTACGGATCGAGCATTGGGTCGCATGAGACAGTCATAGTAGAATCGGAAATGTGGTTCAACAAGATGGAGATCTTCATCAAAAACCTGATCCCAAGTTCCAACCAGACCACACCCAGTTCCAGACAGGTTTGAAAAGAAGCATTCAAAGCAAAGATTTCATGTAGAAAATTTGAAGCTAAAAGTCCATACAACAACCATTTCCAGCGTATACATGACGCAGTGCAGCCAAAACCAAAAAAAAAAGAAAACACTGAGTGTTTGACTAAAAGTAGACTAAAAATACTCACCACTTCTGAACAATAATGCATTCCAAAAGCATCGCATGTATACATGACACCTGTCCCTCTATCCAGAGTAAACATGGTGTCGGGCCAATGAAGATTTGGGGCCATAACAAACTCAAGCACGTGTTCTTTTCCCAAATCGATGGTCTCACCGCCCTGCCAACCACCATTCTTCAAATTAACCATAGTTGCACCACATGTCCTCAATATATTGGATTAGGCTAAGAATTGCACTTCATTCTAAGACAAGACATACTAACCGAGTTCCACAAATTAGGTCCTAAATGTTCCATTGAGGAAAATGTACCTCAGCCTGTCATCAAAATTACTTTTTGGATTATCAACTTTTAAGGGTTTCTCCAGAAAACACTTTTACATTAAAATGGAAAGACCAGAAAACCCTTCCTTTGCCTTCCCATTATCAGTCAAGGAAAGGTTTTTAAAATCTGTAAATCGCAGGTGAAACTCCAAAATGTAAGAAATGGAAGCATATGCCAAACTAACAAGAAAATAGAAATGAAACCTTGATCATCATCGTACCTTAACTTCCTTGAACTTGAAGGGCTTGAGAATGAGATTTTTCAAAAACTGAATACACACTCTCGAGCCCAAAACTACTGCATTTGGGGCTAATTCAAGAAGGTCAGGGATAAGTCCACTGTGGTCTGGCTCCGTATGATTGGCTATAATGTAATCAATAGTGGAAGGATCAATCTCCTTTTTCAAAGTCGACAAGTAAAGAGATCGAAATTTCTCGTGGGAAACATCGATAACCGCAGTTTTGTCTCCTTGAATAATAAAAGAGTTGTATGTTGTTCCGTTTTGAAGTCCAAACTCACTGCGGTCAAAAAAATAGACGAAACAATAAGAAAAAGAAAAGCAAGAGAAAGTAGCGTGTAACTCAATCGCTCCTCCGATTTTTTCCCCGCTGCCCAAAGATTTCAACTGAATGTAGAGAACATACTCTCAAATTATCAAGAATTTCAAAAACGATTGCCATGGTCAAAATCTCAACATGTAACTAAAATCTCATCAACACTTCAAAAAAAGGGGGGAGGGGAGAGGGGATGGCCCAACAGAAACGCGGTAAGTGACATCCTCCTCATCTGTCCCAATACAAGGACTGACAGCAATTGCACCATGGAGGGAAACAATAAAATTGATCCAAAGGGAAAAAAAACAATATTTGATTCAATCCAGACATTCTTCCAAACGGAAAATAGATATGAGCCTAATATCCTGACCAGCATAGAGCATACTGACATGTCAAAACGGTCGCGATCCCAGTCAAGCGACCTGATGGTCGTCGTGTCACGCGCAATCTGAAGCACCTGAGTCTGCACCACAAAAGACAAAAATCCATACGCCAGGTTTTCAAACCACTGTCAGGAAGCTTTTCCCTTCATACATCTATAGTAGTCTACACATGCCAATTTAAGGAAATTGCACCAAGGGATAATTCACGGATGACGAGTGGCGGATAAAAATTGAAAAAAATCGACAGAAGGTTGTCAAATAACGCACATGCAGAAACTTGAGGATATTTAAATAAGCTTGTCAAAAAAAAGGAGGTTAGATATAGTAAGCTAAAAATGAGGGTTTCTATGGTACAAAAAAAATGACCCATATACGATTAAAATTCTGCAAAAGCCTGTCAACAACAAATTTGGACTTCCAATCACTCCATTCGTTGCTCTGTCAAAAGGGAATACTTTGAAGGTTTTGGATGAGATGTCTGAGATGCACTGCTCGACGTTGCACTGTAAATAAGTGTTTATTCTACAACCAGATTTCAAACTACTCAGCATTGTGCTACTGCATCCCTCACTATGGCAAATAAAAACATGGCTTTCCCCAAAACTATCCCTATTTGTTTTGAAGGAATCTGAACTGGGAACAGACGAAATAGCCACAGGCATATATCCGTCTAAGGAACATTTGGTGCATCCACGGCAAACTTTGTAGACTTCCATTTAAAAAATAAATCTGAGTCTTTCATCGTAAGCTGTTGAAAGTAAAACACGCTTGTGGTAAACAGGAAAAGACAACCAGAAGAACAACCTTACCTATGAGACAGAAAAAGGAGGGTTACATGCTAGATCATAGTCCTATGATGCACATGACGTCGAACAAAATGATACTAGAAGTACACCACGAATTGCTGTTAGCGTAAAAAAATGTTAGTGTCAAAAATATGTTTTAATGATTCTGATTAAGGATCAGCTGGCAAAAGATTATGGCTGTTTATTTAATTAGTGGTACTAGTGCTATGACACCCACGGTTATTGTTACTTCCTGTTTTTTGTCTACAATATTTTCAACACACATTGTAAAAACGTGATCGCTTATCACCTGCGTATGTAGATGTTTAATGCCTCTATTCACACCTAGCTCACGCTTCAAACCCGACTTGGCAAAGTGTTGAAAACCGCTTTTAAAACTTTGAGGAAAACGTCTACGCAGTCTTTTGTAAACTTCGGGTGTCCGTGGCATAAATGCTGTGTCAGAGATTGAATCTCAATAGCTGGGAGCTTACCTGCCGCCTTTTGTACCACCTGGGTCATGTGATGGGTAGAACACAAAAATTGGGTTGACACAAAAAAGAACGGAGGGCAAAGCTAACAGCAAGTGCAGGTGTGAATATCGCTACTAACTATTTTTATTTTTTTTTTAAACGACCCAATTAGTGTCATTACCTCTAAAGGCAATTCACGGTGTTGTTTCAAGTCAAATACCTTCAATTAGAAAAAAAAAGTACAAAAAAAACTGATTGACATCATCACAGACAAATGGAGTATTCTTTCTGAATTTAAAAATTGTACAAAAGGTGTTTTCTTTCAAGGGTCTAAACCAAAATCCTTAAAATTAGAGTTGTAAAGCGTACTTCAATACTTTTCGATACTAAACAAGACGAAGGAGTAGGAAAGCTAACTGGTTTCTGTATCCCGCTAAGTCCATACACACCGCGATGAAATGATATGGGGAAAAGTCCATCATGTGTCTTTGCACATGCAGTGCGCTTGTCACGTGGCGCGCAATGAGAGCTTTGGCCAAAAGATGTGCCACCGAGATGAAGCAGCAATTTAAGTGGTTTAGGTTGTTTGGCACAATCCTAGCCCTAGAATTTCCAGTAATACTCATACAAATATAAGTTATTGGCTTACAAGCGAACGAATTGACACCTTCATATGAGGTAACTGTCAGTAAATCTGAGGTTAAAAACCATTGAATTTAGAGTTTCTTGCATCTATCACAATGCTTTCAGGATTACACAACCATTTACAACCTTACAAGCGAACATTAACTCCCAGGAGAAATAAAAAATGTATCGAGAATTTAATAAACTCGTGAAAAAGTGTTCCGGGCCCATTTGAAACAACCGAGGGTTCCATCCTCTTCTTCCCTCATCCATCCATACCTGCAGACGCTTGCCATTCTCCCATTCAACCACTCGCGAGAGCTTCGAAGCGTCTGTGGCCACTGCTGCCCTCACTGCAATCGACCTTCTGGCAGTCCGGCAGTTTCCCGCGCTCACATTAGTGGAAACGACAACAGGGACAGGGACGCATGGAAGACCGACAAAAGCGGACTGCAGACGAAAAGACGCATTTTCGGCAGCAAGAACCGAGCCCGCCATGGCCACTGATTTAGAGCAGGTTGACAGGCTGAGAGACTGCACGAGGGAGGAAGACGCCATTAGGAAAACTAAGAAAGCAACGTCTCTCCGGCTCTCGCGTCACGGTTAGACTGCCGAGTATGAGGTGTCTCCCTGGGAATGTGTGCGACCATATGAGATTTCGTCGCACGCCCCTTGCACTGTCGTGCGTCGCGCGCGACAAACCTCGTACGGACGGCGGGGCTACGAGATTTACCGCGAATGACGCACGACCATGCAAAGTTGTCCGAAATAAATTGAGTATCCCTCACACCTAAAGGAAAAGCCGAAGCTATTATCGGAATTTCAAAGATTGTATTGAAGAGTATTAATTCTAATCTTTACGAGCTTCGTTCAGATTCAGCTTCGGTTTGAAGGCTTGGGCATACGATAGACAAGTAAGGTAGGAAATTATTTCAAGATTTCTTTTCCCCTTAATTTTCGAATATATAACGTAAAGCAAAAGCCCTAAAATGCCTTTTTTATGTGAGAATTTGATTTTACACATTTTCATTTCGATTTAGTTTTTGATTGGAACGAGGATCAAGAATTACGAGTCAGGAGTTAGGAAACGTGAAAAATCAAAAAACGTGACACAGGACTTTAAAATTTCAAATTTTAGGAATGAAGATGTAGGTGTTAGGATTATACTTAACTTCGATTAGAGTTAGAAATCAGATTAAAGAATTTAGAAAAAAAAAGTAGCTTTCATTTCAACGAGGACTTAAGAATCTTCATTGGGAAATATAAATTGATTGTAACTAGGATTTAGGAATTAGAAATTTGGATTTGGATTAGGAGTTTGGATTTTGGGCTCTAAATTTATATTTTAAAATTTGTAGTTAGGAGTCAGGATTGAATTTTTGATTGTAAGATTTGGGATAGATATTTGGATAGGATAAAGGTATTAATAAACTAGATTATAATTTCGGTTGAACATTTATATCTTGCTTTAAGCATAGACTTTAATTGGAAACGGATTTTAAGATTCAAAATTTACAATTTGGATTTACATTTAGATATATTCTGGAATTGGGATAGGAATTTGGAAAATGCAGTTGGGATCAAATTTGGTTAAAATTTAAACTTTTCTTGAGATTTAGATATTAGGAATCAGTAATTGGGGATGGAGGGAATGGAAAAAGGGAAAAGATGAAGGAGATCCAGAGAGGGAGAGGGGGAGAGGGTAAGAAGGAGAGAGAATGGGGGGGGGGTCCTCTTATTTTCAACACATGCATTTCATTTTACCCTTAATACACGATATTTTGTTAGGTTTTGTATCGAGCACAACTTTTCTTGCATCGCCCACTAAAAAAAAATAGTAATAAGCCTGAACCCAATGTAGAGATGTCGACAGTATATTGTGATGTGAACAGGTGTTACTCCACAGCTGTATGTGTCTTATCGCATTCAGTACAATTTTTGTACATACGGGGATGTAAATATCTACAGCACAACAGAATGCACCTCAGGTTACTGCTTTGGCATACGTTTATGTACTGTGCGATATTATGCGGTATCAAATCTATTGCCTGCCAATATTTTATAACGATGAAGAATTTATCTTCAGGCAGTATGATACACGTCGATCACCACATAGTTCGGAAATTTGATATGATGTTCAGCACTACAGAATCTCGTCTGCAAACATCAACAATCAGTTACCGTCCAGTGAATCTGAAGGTGGCAGGTACTATTCGGAGGATACCAATTGACAGTAGGCGCTGTTTCACCCAGCCAACCGATATGGTTCCACTGATAACCTCAAATCTTCAATTGCCAGCACTATCCTCACACAGCATCAGGATTTTCCCATTTACCTCACTTGTCACTCCTGTTGAGAACACACAAGATATAAATTAGCTCAAAACATTCTCAATGGTAGCTATAAGACTTCAACCTATGTTCCAGCGACATATTCTCAATTTTTTTTGTTTTATTTCCTTGATTTAATTGCTCATGTTATTCAGCCACCATACTTTTCGATATTCTTATCCATTTTTAAATTATCAACAAGGGAATTCGACATAAGAGGAGAACAATGTTCACATCCTCCACTTTTGTAAAGATAAGTTTTGCTGTTGACACGAATAAGGATGCTGTGATGCAGACACGGGAGCACAACTGTATTTCCTCGTCAAACTATCGTCAAAAATTGTATTCACAAAGAAAACAATTAAGATCATTATCATTCTAATCTGCAACTTGACTTCATCAAAAAGCAGGCTTTAAAATCTTCTAGACGTAATCAAACGCATCTATAATTGCATAAGCTACAGTGGCTGATCAGGACGATGGACAACTGCAGGAATGAAGCTTCTTCATCTAAAATAATAAACTGC
Source organism: Zygnema cylindricum (assembly GCA_037447655.1). Lineage (NCBI taxonomy): Eukaryota > Viridiplantae > Streptophyta > Zygnematophyceae > Zygnematales > Zygnemataceae > Zygnema > Zygnema cylindricum. The sequence continues at coordinate 780,293 of JBBHKE010002632.1, read as the reverse complement.
CACGCAAATGTCTCCAGGAATTTTTCGGTATATTTAAAATCAAAATGTGGTGTATGCTCCCTGCAACAATAACAATCCTTCAAATTTTCAATGTCGATCTACAGTGTCAATTTACTGTGTCAGTTTAATTGTTCCTTATTGCCTGCTACATGTTCTGCCCCGATCATGCCTTGGAAGCCGTCGGTGCAGATGGCCCGGCAAGCCAGCCCCAAACTCCTGGAGCACTCTTCTGAGCTGCTGCCGCAGCGGCTTCGTCTGAAGCGGCCTTCTGGCGCCGCAGAAGGTCCAATTCTCGCTCCAACGCTTCCATACCCTGGAGCCGCTGCCGCAATTCTGCAACCTCCACCTGTCAAAGACCCACGAACAGTTCTTTCGTCAACATTCAGTAAACATTTCTTTCATCGACATTCAGTAAACTATACTTTCATCAACATACAGTAACCAATTATTTCAAAAAATACAGTAACATAGCGTGCGTTCAAGTCTTCCAAAGTTGCAGGATACAGCACTTCATCTTGTGATTATTCAAAGGACATGAGATTATGAAATGATTCAAAGAGAGCCAATGAAGTGGATTCACATGATTTACTAGGTGGCAAATTCATGCATTGTCCTTCCATCAACATGTCTATGCTGTCTTACGATTAATGCTGCAGAAATAAATTCTTAGCGGAAACAAGCTGGATATCTCGTCAGAGCAATTACACATTTACATTAAGCTCTGCGTAAAAACAAATAACCGCAGACCTAAAACATAGAAAGTAGCCAGCGTAGAGTCATCATGATTCAGAAACTATGATGAAGTTAAGGACAGTAAATTTCTTGCAAAAAACTCTTGCAAAGGCCAGAAATAACCAAAAGAAGAGTTCCTGAGCGGGAAAAGCCATTTGTTTATGTTCAATTTCTTGAAGGCAGCGATAGATATATACCTCCAATCGAAAACACCGCGCCTGCTCTCCAGCTAGTGAGCCACGAACTGACAAGAGTTCCTGAAACATACGCGTTCAAGATAGTCAAGATGGACAGTGGTAATAAACAAGACATTGAATATAAGGAACTTATTCCTGTTTCCGTAATGTCTCGATGCCCTCAAATCGGAGCCTGCTTTGTCTCAGATAATGACAGGCTGACCTGTTATTACGCAATCTGTTTAATCCTGAGTTTTATTGGTCCGTAAAGGAACCTTCTATTTAAATTCAATAAGCGATCAACAGATGTAGTGACCGTACTTTCTAAAGTGTCAAGTACAGCTGTTATTGGCACTCTAAAACTGGTACATATTACAGATTTTTCCAAAAATATTTCCAAGTCCTAAACTGCTCCTATCACAGCCCTATCTACTGAGAGGACTAAAGCTTTTAAAACAACAACCAGGAGTGTCATAATGACTATGTGTTTTTGTCAGTCAAATGCACTAGTGTCAAACAGTTCTGTGTAATTTACCTGATTCACTTTCCGGAAATTGTAACTACAAATTTTACGGGAACAACAAATCTCGTTATCTTTCGTTTACCAACTGAATTTTGTAACTGCTGGCAGATACTACTGTAAACCTGTCGTGTTTCCCCATATGAATGCACAAACACTTGCACTTCATACATAGGATACAATGTATAACATGATCACAATGTACAAGTAGTATGCAAGAACATTCACCGGGTTATAACTCCAAACTTATCACTGCCCCTTCCATATCTGGATCATAGTCCAAACAGGCTTTGTACAACAGATCGCGCCCTAAAAATAAAACATCCCCCACTGTACCATTTCGCTCCACATTCTAAGGCCCATCTGGGACAGCTGATAAATCTGTTCTTGTTTGTTGGAGTGCAAAGAATATTGTCATGCCAGTGGCAAATGACAACGTGGAAATATGTAGGTGAACTCACCTGTTCCGTGTCGGCCAAGACACTCTTTGCGGCTCCGTAGTCTTTTTGCAACTTCACCATCTCGGCATTCTCCTCCACTCGTAATGCACGAATTTGAGCTTCAGCCAGATGCGTCCTGGATTCTTGTAGTTCTTTACGCAACCGGGAAGCCTCTGCCTGAGCTGTTTGAGTTGCCTGCTGCACTGCTACAATGGCATTCCGGGCTTCGTCAGTTTGCGCTTCGGCCTTCTCTTTCGCCTTGATGGCTGCTGCAAGCTTCTCCTTAAGCTCTTCCTCATCCATCTTTGCCTGAACCACCACTAATTCTTCAATAAAGAGAGGTCCGAGACACTTTTACTTCACAGAGAATTAGCCATACAAGTTTAGAACTTAGCCCCACTATCCCCACTATACAACAAGGAGTGTCATAACGGCAAAAGTGTTTTGTCAGTCAAGAATGCAGGCACTAGAATGCAATGCTGCCAAACAGTTTTTTAAACATGTTCAAATGGTTGACCAACTTTATCCATTTGCTCTCAAAAAGCCTAGACATGCATTATCCCCTTGAAGCCAAATAAGACGAAGCGTTGCCATAGGGTCCAAATTCAAGCAACGGCGAATCAGTGGTTAAAATTCAGCCGTGACTACAGGTCTTATCGAGTATTAGCACGGAGATACCAGCCCAAAAACCTGACATGCCACTCTGTCCAGGTCCGGATGATACATTCCTGTGGTGAATGGATTGTCGTGGTCTTTAGATCCATAGAAAAAGAACATAACATAACTTCTGGAAACATACCGTGGAATGGGGCCTTAAATAAAATACTACATTGATTGAGAAAGACCGCAGGACAAACATCAATGTGAATTTAACGAAGCTGAATGTTTACACTAGTGTCAAATCAAATAAAAACCGCCAGAAGAAAAAACTCAACACGTAAGCTTACCTTGCCAATCGCGGCCCATGCATCTGCTCTAGCCTGCATATTGGAAATGAGAACAAAAATATCAGCATTCTCGCCAAAAATGTTATAAAAGCTAGCAACAACGGCAACAAGCACAGTGCTCCAATTAGTCCTGAACATCATTGCGAATAGAACACCAGAACATAGAAAAGGAAAGAAGAATAAGCCGCCTCACCTTTGCTGCTTTGTATTCAGCCTCGGCCCTTACCTGCATCCAAAACGGAAGAGTATGAGAGCATTGAAAGGTTACTTCACATTTGAGTCGATGCAAGGCCTAAAAGGAATAAAAAAAAACAGACACATTTGTCCTACACATGATGCATAAAAGTTGATGAAAGCACCATAAACAAGACCACGGGCATTGATAGATCCTTACATTCATAGCTGTCTTCTCAGCCTTAGCTGCCATTTCTGCTGCCTCTTCCAACTGCCTTGTGATATCATCTTCTTTATCTTTCTTATCAGCTTCTTGCCCTGAGGGCTCCTCTGCTTTCACTGCTTCGAGTTTCACTGCTGGCGCAGACTCTTCTGACTTCTTACCCATCTCCGGCTGTCCTGACAGCTGTTCCCCTGATAACGGCACTTCTTCAGAAGGCACCACAGGCACAAATGCAGGACGAAAAGCGTACACCTGTAAGGTAGCCTCCCTGATGCTCTGGTTAGTCTTTCTTTGACTGAGATTCCCACAAAAGATTGGTGCCAAGTGTCAAAAGAGAATCACAGTAATGATCATAGGCTTAAGAGAAGTCTAGCATACCCATCCGGGACTGAAAAAAACTACTGCTGAACCTGTAACTTCTCAGATAGTTCTATCACCGAGTTAACCAAACTGGATTTTCTGCATGAACATAAGCACGTAAACGGCAAGCTTAATACCAGAAGCTTCATAATTAGACGCACCTCGTTATGATACCGTCCACTGTAGCCACCAAATGAAAAAAGAATTCTTTCTTCCTCCTCTTCTCCGTGGGCAACGACACTTAGGCCCTGCAAAGTAAATTACGGCTCCTCAAGGAAAAGCATAAGTTACCTGACAACCAATAGCCCTGAGGCGAACAAAATTCACACCTGACAAGCCTGACTCCACATAACTTTGAAAGTAGCAAAACACAGCGGGTCATATACAGGGGCTTTTGCACTCACCTCACTTGAAATAGCTATCCTGTTGGGCACAGTCGCCATTACTGACCACGTGAAAGTATCCAAATTCAATGACACTGTCTCCAGACTTCCTGCAGCAGGGTCACTTTATTTCTAATAAGCCCCAAGAAACTCAACAGTAAATTGGAATGGCAACAGTAGGCTAAGGACTGGTGGTGCAGCTGTTCCTTAGCACCAAGCCAGCACAAGTAGATGTTAGATTTGATTTTATTTTATTTGACTTTAAAACATCACGATTTAAATTATGCTGGTGAAAATTTTAATCTAGTATTGACAGACAGTAGGTTTTGGTAAACTGTAAGACTCCTGAATTTCAACTGTTAACAAGGCAGCTGAATAAAACATGTATGCCGCTTAATTCAATAAATTTTGTGTGTTCAAGTTCAAATGGCCATGAGATCCCCAGCAACAAATGTAAGGGAGGGCGCGATACTCGATGGGATAGAGAGTATCAGATTTGTATTGCTGTACCCGTGGGGGTAGCCAATACGCGACAAAAAATGCACCCAGAAAGTTTCACCATCAGAATTTCCACATTACTGGTCCACACAACATTTCCAAACATATCCTAAAAGCATTGGGCTGAACAAGAGATATAAAAGTAGAACTCTGTAAAAGTAGAACTCAGTGGCCGGGTGACCAATTCAAAATAAGTTGTTTAATTAGTAAGGGGATTTTTAGAAATGTTAAAGCCAGATGCAAAGGACCCGATTGCAATCTCCATAGACCAGGCTGAAATCTCTGCCATACTTCTCTTATAAATGAATGCCGTTCACAAAAATTAGACCGTAAAAAGTCACCTGAAAAGTTAGATGTGGCAAAATACCTCAAGCCTATGCTTTGCAGTTTGACTAATATTATCAAATTTATTTTTTGACTGAAGAGAAGCAAACACAAAAGAGATGTTGGCCAAGAGCCAGCAGGGAGGAACTCAAACATCTTTTGATGGACATATTGTTCAGCAAACCAATGCAGCAAGCTGGAAGTAACTTCTTTGATCAGCCATATCCAGCTTTGTTACATAAAACCAGTTTGAAGGCATGTAAAGATTCCGGTACTGCACTTACTTCACCTTGTCAATGGCATAATCACAACCTAAACCAAATATTAGTACAGCATGAAGGTATTAGCACACCTATCCCAGGCTGTTTTGTCCTAGGTTTGAGAAATCTCTATCCACTCATATATACTTAGCAATCACGGTTTTGCCGAACCGCCATGATACTGGGAAATAACAACTTTACAGAAGCACGCTATGTCACAAATCAAAACTGTTCCAGACTATCAACTGAAGCTGCTTTTTTTTTGTTTAAGTGACTTGCAACGGGCAGAATATCAAATGTACGCATATATCCGTAGTCCAAAAGCTCCTATGAGCAAAAGGTAAATTGCAATACCTGATACAGATATTGGAACAGCCACGAACATGTAACATTAAAAACATAAAATATTTGGCTTGAAAGAAAATAATATATATAGCAGCATATATAAGCTCAGACGCATTGAGACGAGTGTTGCCATCTGGTCTAAAAAATTATGTGCCGATGATAGGTGACGAATTCACCATGAAAAACATTCAGAAACAATAGCGGAAGGAATAATATACTTCAATATTGTCTGTATTCTTTTTCTGTGCGAGATTTACATGGAATACTTTCCTTAACTATGACAAATTCTGGTGGAGGAAAAAAAAAAGTGGGAGTCAGATTTGAATGACTCGTGAAAGCCTCCATGTCAGAACACCAAATCGCATGACAGGTGTGATCTAGATAGAAGGACCTGTGCTTCAGAATTAACCAATAAAGCAGCAATTCTGTCGACATAAACCGACCATTACCTTTAAAGAGTATAACAAAAAGGTTAACACATGCCTCAGAAACTTGCATTGGAACCTATTTTGAAGAGACATAGAAGATATGGCATAATCATTCAATAGTACAGCTTCAGCAAAAGGAATATTGAAATTGAAGGCTTCCTCTAATGAAGAGACTTAAAGAAAGAATGTAACAGTGCAGCATGCAAAGCAATTTTGGACACACTAGACCCACCAAACTACACTGCTGCCCATCTCTATTAGTGTTAATAACACTAATGGGGTCACAGCTTTTTTGGGCCGACAATCGTAAAATAGTGTTAACAACACTATTAAGGGAGACTACAATCGGCCACGTACCCCTACACTAAATTGGTATTGAAACTAATCCCGCATTTACGCTGATAATTCCTTTACATTCATAGCAATGGGCAATGTACTGGCAGGTGACATAACTCTAAGTTGTATACTACAAATTGCACTCACTTCAGTTTCCTGGACTTTATTTACTCTGAATTGTCAGAACTTACAAATGCATGTCATTTATAGTGGACCTGTAAATGAAAATTCTGGTGTGCATCGCATGAGTTTGCACTAGTCTACAAACTAAATTCATAGGCTTGCTAACTGCCACCTCACACCTAATGGACAAGTACACCCCATGATCCTTAAACATAATGATGCCCATCGTATCATATTGTCCATTCATTCATATAACGAGACAAGATTTATGTAAAAAACTGGATGGAGCAAGGTCTAAGGCCCATGGTATCATGACAGTTGCTGTGTTATGTGTTGCATCACCCTACACGAGCATTATGACGAATGGGTGTAAATACTAAGTTATTCTTCCTGCCAAGGAGTCGTCATTGAGACCTGTCGACACAAAACCACAAGTCTTGCATGGCCGGTGACCATCATTTGTTCCCCCCCTCACAAATTGGACACAAGCATCATGCTCTGAAATGCTAACAACTACTGACAAACCGCAAGCAGCCAACCAAACACATAGACAATTGGTGCACGTAGAAATGCGAATACAGCAGAATTCTATGGGAATACCAAAAAGTTGATGTGAAAAAGCCAGAAAGAAACGCTGTACCCAAATCTAGTAGTAAAATGTCACAACCGAATTCTACTGGCCTTGAGCTCAACTCCTGGCAGATTCCATGAGGTTCGAGCTACTGATAGGATTCATTCATCGTCAGACATAACAAAGCCATGGTAATATGATAGCGTGATAACATGTTAGTCAGTATTGAACGGATTTTCTGCCCCACATTTTTACCCTAAATATTTTCCGCAAATACTTGTCTTACCTCCTTTATTGTCTCCCCCACCGACAATATACCATATGTTTTCACATGCGACAGCAGCATGGCCAGCCCGGCCCCCAGGTATGGTGCCTCCTGCTGAACGTCGTGACCAGGTAGCCTGAACAATAGATGGACAAAGAAACAGCAGGGGTATTAAAAGTGCCCAATTCAGAAACTGTTAAGGGCAGGGCGTGAAGAAACCTACGCCAGGAATCATAAGAATCTGTGTTTGTCACGTGTACATTTGTGCCACCTAGATGGACATGGGACAAGATATTGAGTTTTACCGTCTCCACATCAAGCTCGTGAAGATCTTGAAAACATGACGAGTGTGAACCACCTCCAAAAACTGTCAAATAGCGCTTTTCACGAACTGCAACTGCATGGTCCGAGCGCGGACTTGGTGCCTCTCCACTGCAATGAGCAGACAAACTCAGCAAAATTCAATTTTCACACTCGAGAATGCGAATTTCTCTAGTTAACAAGCCATGCAAGTTCTGCGCCAGCCCATCCACACCCATTCCCTCTCTCCTCCCTCTCCACAAAAAAAAATTGTACTTGGGAAATTGGGCATTCTACATCTTGGTAAACTTGAATAAGCTATAAATCATTGGTTGATGTTGCACATGGACAGTGTGCAGTATCAACCTTGGTCAATGATACATTTTAATAGAAGCAAAGAGCAGCGTGATTCCTAATGAGCTTCCAGATCCATTTGAGATGGGAGGAGGGATGATGGTCCAAGATAAAGGCTGCAAAAGAAATGAGAGACTCGATCTGCTGGCAAAGAGAAGCGTAAAGACACGTAATACAGTGGCGACAGACAGCTCACACACCTGGCAGAGACAGTTCTCCAAGTCCAGGTCACCATGTCTAGAACATGGATATCATCAAGCAGCCTTCTCTTAAGATCCTCACCACCAAACAACCAAAGGGATGTTCCAATTTGGGAGACACTGTGGCCCCCTCTCGCTGACTGAACATCCACATGGACAGACAAATCGATTCTGTTAAGAACACTTGAATTCATGAAATGTCAAGGTCAAGAAAGAAAAATGTTGTAGATCAAAAGAAATGCTGAGAAAGTGCAACCCCCGCACAAAATTGAGAGTTCAGGATAGAAATTCTCACAGGAGGCTCTCCTTGTGTTTTGACTAAGGACCACTGCCGTGTATAAATGTTGAAGGCACGAACTGCAAAGGATGGGAATACAGAAACCTTAATAATGAAACCAATACCCTTCTCCAAACTGTAAGCCTTCAACAAGACGTTTCAGCAAACTGGCGACAGATTAAAACAGGCACAGTCTGTCCTTCAACATGATCACAGATGACAAGTAACAAGAGGCTGCTGCAAACAATTGATTGCTGGGCGTACCAGTGAGCTCGTTTACGTCTTCATTAGAGTGCCCACCGATCACCAAAAGCGTTCTGCTGTCTTTCTGGACCTGCATTTTGCAGGGTTTTTTTAATACCATCAATACCATCGCATGTCCAAACAACAAGGGAATTTACAAAAGAGGAATAAAAACCGTCACAAACATGCTTCATATTTCATGTCAAAATTGCCTTGTTTCGAGACAGCTTTGGAGAAACAATCTGAACTACAAATCCTTATAACAGAAACAACGAACACATGCCCAGCTGAGTGTGGGACAATTAAAAAAGCAAGATTTTCCGAAATAAAGTTTTGAAATTTTCTAGGGAAAAGGGGCCTCAAGAAATTCGTCTTAGCTAAGAACAATGACTTTCACATCCAAGTGGTTCAATGCAGCTGCCCACAATCACTACTACAGCAGCAGATTGTGCATGAAAATATTATCATGTTTTGCCAACTTACCACCCTGTGGCCGGCACACGGAGGAAACACTGAAGGCGCAGGTGTTTCCAGCTTCGACCATGTAAGATTAGTCAGGTCGAAAACCTGGAAAAAAGTTTAAGACAGTTTCAAGATGTTTCTTTAAACAAGAAAAGCACCACATAAGAACGCAATCACTCTTCCAACCTGTCACAGCACGAAAACCGTATGCATTGAAGAATAACACAACAGAAGAGGGCCATAGTGTTAAAGCATAAGATGAGTCTGAGCATTAATGGCTTCATCGCATGAAAAACGAATTGATTGTCCATTCTCTGGTTTCTTGACAAGGCAACAAGAGAACTGGCAAATGCTTCTTGATGACAATCTACATGTCAGCAACAAAATAAATCCGTCTCCCATCAAGCAAACAAACAGTTTTATCTGCAGCTTACATGAATATCATTGAGAAAGCGACCATTACAGTTGCCACCAATGACGTACATCCTTTGAGAAATGACCGCTGCTGCATGCTGCAATAGACTGGAACCACAGAAGTTACTCTCATTTGTAGAGTTCCTATCGCATATTTCACTAACCATGAAGATCAACAGTTATGCTACTCTTCTGCCCTTCAGAGCCATCCCCACTTGCGATAATGCATAGCTAAGCAATCCGAGGAGATAATGCACTGCGGTTAGGGAGAGAAATGCCAGCAGAAGGTGCACTTTGTAACGGCAGTCAATATACATCATGACAACGTTACCTGATACCGTGGTGCTGGCTTGCGTCCTTTACAATCAAGTGGCTCCCATTTATTATTAGGAAGGAAGGGTAGCTGGGATGAAAGTGGAGCATTCTCATCAAAATCCTTGACATCATTGCCGTTGACTCCAAGCTGCCAGAAAGAAGCAATAAGGCCCTCAATACATGAAATCAATTACAGATACATAGGAATGTTGCAAACCATGTATACGAAAATATAAACAAAATAAAAGAAGGCAATGGATGTCAGTGGCCAGCTCCACCTACAGTGCCTGGAGCTCCGCCTGGTTTAGCCTGGGACTTTGTCCACCAATCCGGATCCTCCTCCTAGAGACACAGAACCAATGCAAGCACAATTCCCTTAACTCATGCCAACCGTTCCTCGGACCTTCAAGTATACGGGTAGTTCTTAAAAGCTGATGAGCATTGTTGGAGATTAAACGACCACCTCAGAAGTAGCACTTAACAGCATAGGCAATCCAGTAATCTTCACAATGCAAACATTTGAGAGTGCTGCATCTAACCTCCAAAGTCCGCACAAATAGCCTCATCGCTTCAACAGGAGCCATGTTCCCGAGCTCTTTCCAACTGCACACGCACGCATGTCTCAAAAAACAAATGAGATGGCTATTGCTGATATGAAAAAAATGGATCAGGTTTGACATAAAACAGTGTTCAGTAGCCCTCCTGGAAATATCCTGCTTGGAAATGGAAGAGCACGTTGGTTAGATAGTAAGGGCATCCAGTATTAAATGATCCTGAAGGAAGAACTGGAGAAACACCGAGCGGGTGAAAAAGATAAATTGAACGACTGAAAAATGGATATGCTTACCTAGCCCACTTTGCACTCTCCACCACATTTAGAAACCATGGTTTTTGTGTAGTGCACGGCCCGTGTGAAGCCTAGTGACAGAACGAGAACAATCCACGAATCAGAACAGCTGTATCCAAAAAGAGCATCAGTTTAGATCTTCCAAGTGAATTGGAGAACGATAACAATTTAAATTAGTGATTCGAGAAGACAAATTAAATCCCTGCGTGAAATCAACAGCTGTATTTGCCAAAATTTAGATGTGAGGATACAAAACATCGCCTAAAATACTCCATCCACTCAACCGGCACGATCCCGATCCTAACCTGCTGGAATAACGAGTACAGCAGCAAACTAGTAAGGTCCGAAAACGGCTTGGCTGGATGTGCTGCCTTCGGATCGACCTCCACGGTTCCAGGCACACCAGCATACTGTGCTGCTGCGTAAAATCGATCAGGATACGGAGGCAGCGAAGGAGAAGGCGACAGTGCCATAGATGACTACGGACAGTCACTAAAGGGCAAGGTGGCACTTTGAGACTGAATGAAAACAGGATATCAATACGGTACCCGAAAAATGGTCGTATAAGGCGACGTTCGTATAATGACTACGGCATTGCCAACGATCCGAGTCACGACAACATTAACGCAATGCGCCGGTATGGTCCAGCAACGTTTCTGTACTCGTAATCTCCACGCCACGCAGTTCTTTCAGATTCGCTATTGACACTTTTTGCTTTGTCATTATTAAGAAAGCGTCATTACCGTTACTACTGTACTGCTTCATTACGCGCAACCTCTCCTGACGTACGTGTAAAAAAGACCGGTAACGAGGTGAAATTCACCCTGGTAAATTTCAGCTTGAATTTCTGCGGCAAAAATTATGGGTTGTGAATTTTACCCTCCTCCATCCTCGGTAAATCACGTTGTTTGTCAATTCCGGCCCGGTCAATATAGCAGGCACGGGCGGAACCGCGGCATAATCTGAACCATAGTTTAAAAGTAGGCGTTTATATGGTAGGCCTTTGGTCGGCGCCTTTATCGTAAGTTGTGTTATGGGCTTTTCATGTGATCTTCTTAGATCACTACTTTGATCAGCGACCGTCCGATCGTCCGAATCTGACGGTGTAAATAAAAGTTTTTGGTCCGAATGTTTTAATTGGTCCAATTTTTTGTCAGAATGTTTTAATTGGTCGGAATAGGTTCGAATACAATATGGGTCTTAGGGTACGTCCCCATGTAAGCGATACTTTGAAAAAGTACTTTGGACTGTAGTGAAGTGTTTCGTACTACTTTGAAAAGCGTCCCTATGTGAAAAAATGAAATCGGAACTTTGACATGTGACGGTTGTAGACGTAGGTACAACTTTGTGACGGTTGTAGACGTAGGTACAACTTTGTGACGGTTGACGACGACTACGAAATTGGTGACGCCAACAAAAACAGCGACAGTTGTAGACGTCTACATTTTTGTAATTTTGTGACATGGCAGATGTTTCGGGTTTTGTAACATTGTGACGTCACGCTCACGCTCACTTGTGACGTCACAGATTCAAGAACTTTCGGCCATGGATACCCGATTTCTTTTCTCTACTTTTTTCGCTCTACTTGCCATAAAAATATACATAAAGGTAGTCAAAATAATTATTTTTCAAATATCTTTTATTTCATACCAGTTTTGTCGTGCCTCATTCTAAAAAGTGTGAGATAAAAGTGATAGAGTGAGAGGGAGAGGGGAGAGGCGACGACGGCACAAAATTTTGCAAAGGACCCATGAATGAAAGTGGAGGTCCGAGACCATAGCATAGTTCAAAAGTAGGTGAAAGTAGGCCCATACAATATGCATATTGTATGCAAAACATATAATATGCCCTTAAGACCCATATTGTATTGGTCGAAAAATGAAAAAAAAATAGTTACAGGGTTGAGTTGGACATCGATCGATAGAGAATTAAACGTCATGTCTAAATATTGAAAAACAATCGGACAAAAAAAACAATTTCTGTGAGTTTTGAAGTATAACTTATTTAAACCGTTAGATTCAGACGATCGGACAGTCTCTGATAAAAGTAGTGATCTAATAAGATCACATGAAAAGCCCATAATACAACTTACGATAGGACTATATATCATATTAGCGTCTGCAATTTTGAACGTCCGCGTGTTTTAGTTCGCTAACAAATTTCGTCCGTCGGCGTGCGCTGAACTATGATCATACGTCAGATTCGTACGTCCGTACAAGAGTGTCCACAACGAACACCCATACAGTATGCCTACTCTACGTGAGTTTAGTGCCAAGTTTTGTGCGCCTACCAAAGGCCTACCATAAAAACGCCTACTTTTGAATTATGGACCATAGATGTTTCATTCGTTAAAATTTCGAAAATTTTACGATTATGCATTATTTTTAGGGTTTTTTAAACTTTTCGTAAATTTCGTATACTTTTCGTGTACGGATGGATTGTACGAAATTTATAAAAAAGGTCAAAAATACACCGTGAATCGCTGTTAGAGTTAATAAATCGATACAGTTTCCCATGCTTTTAGGGTAGCCGCGAAAGTCTGTGTTCACATGTTCGACGCCTGAATATGTGACAACACGTTCTCGCGATTTTCTCTCGTCTTTTATGACTTGTATTCAAATTTGAGTACTCTTTTCCGTGCGACGCACTCAATTTCCCCCCCGTCGACGCCATTATCTGACACTGATTTTGTACGTTTGCACAAAATAATGAGCAGTTTTAGTACGGACTGACACATTCTCCCTCGTCTTTTTGACTGAGTACGCTTTTCCGTGCGACGCACTCAATTTTCCCTTTCGACGCCATTCTTTGACACTTATTTTGTTTGTCTGTACAAAATAATGAGCAATTTTAGTACGGACGTACACATTTTTACATTACACTATCTATTAATATTCGACATTATAATAATTAACGCTAGTTGAACAGTACTAATATTGATGTAAAGTTTTTTTGAGTTAAATTTCATTAACTGCAATTTTTTTATGTACACGCGCTTGATAGGCAATGAAAAAAATAGGGAGTACTCTCCTTCGTGCTAATAAAAAACTCGGTACTTTAATACATGGGCACATACCCTAAGTTGTAGTAGTACTTTTGATGAAATTTTTCGTATTTTTATTTTATAAATAAGTCAAGTCGGTCAACGCATTTAAAAAAATGTTAAATTTTGAATAATGCACATATGCATTCTTTTTCAAAATACTTTTCCGTGCGCATAGTACGAATGAAACATCTATGTCCGAGACCCCTGCAAATTTTCTTCCGTACATGCTCGTATTTTCCGTACATGCACGTGACGGGCAGGGAGAAAAATAGTGAGTACTCTCCCTCGTCCCAAAATTTTCCCACTCGTGTGGCGCGTGCGTGGGTCATTTTTAATTCGTTGTTTGAGTGGTACTTTCCCTGAAATGAGGTCGCTAGGTGATTTTCGATGAAGTTTTTTGACGGGTTGGATTCTCTTCTCCGGGGGTCGGAAAAAGGAAAACGCCAAAATGCGTTCACATGACGACAATCATGAAGTACATTCAAAGTATCGACTCGAAGACTTGAAATTTGATGTACTTTTAAAGATTTTTTTTTTTGTACGGCTAAAGTTTTTCTCGTACGGAACTGCGTTTTGGGTGAAAACGATAGATTAAAGTCAATACTTTAATACATGTGGACGTACCCTTCAGGTCATATTGTATGTTTTGCATACAATAGGCATATTGTATGGGCCTACTTTCACCTACTTTTGAACTATGATATGAAGTTTTGAACACAAAATTTTACGTATACGGTTGACCTATAAGGACACCTTGAATCGTTATTAGCGTATAGATATTATTAGTGTAAAGAAAAAATTAGCGTCATTCATTCTAATTTAGTGCCAGGAGATGTGGCAGATTATGGTCCACGTCCTTAAATAGTGTAATTTATTATATTTAAGGTATCAATGTCAAAATTTTGGGGTGCCGATATAGAGTACATAAGGCTAATAACGATTCACGGTGTACTGACAGATGTATTGCCGCACACTCAGGCGGTTCTGAAACGTAATTGGCCGACACCACATCCTTTGAACCATACTATACTAAATCGTTAAGCTAACAAAATTTATAACTTTTGAAACATAGATCTAAAGGTGCGGTATAGGAAGGGTAGCCTCCCATGTATCCGTAACTTAATCTTGTTCTAAGGAACGATTTCGTTTTAGAACATCGGAACACTCTGAAAAGTACAGTACAGTACAGTAGTACGAAAAACTTTGACTAAAAACAAAGAAGCATGACTACAGTAGTTTACGTCAACATGGGAGCCCACCCTAATTCCACAAAACATTCTTTTTGGTCATTTCGCGGCCAATAACTTTATTTGTCCTTTCCCCTTTCGTTGTTGTCCCCGATGGTGTTCTGTTAAAATCTTGCATCCCGTCGGCGTAAAAAGGTCATGTTTCTTGTCGGAATGCTGAAGTACATGGTGACGACATAGTACGGAAATATATGGTCTTTAGGGTGCACAAATTTTGAAATTTGCAATGCGCATATGATATAGGGCGTGTGCCCATGTAACCGAAATTTTGAAACGTTACTTTGGAATTTAGCGCAGATTTTACGGTGTACTTTTCAAAGTGTTCCTATGTCATTCATTACTTGCGCTTTCATTACTTCAAATTTGTGACAGTCGTAGACGTCTACGAAATGTGCGACAGACTACGAAACGAAATGTAGACTACTGCGAAACTTCCTAAAATAAGTGACGTCTACAAAAACGGCGACGGTTGTAGACGTCGAGGTTTTTCTGACATCGTAGATGTTTAGGGTTTTGACGTTGCGAAATCATGCCACGCTGTGACGTCATTAATACGTAAACATTCCGCCATGGCTTCCGATTTTTTTTATTTATCTTTTATCATTCGATATGCCGTCAAACTACGACCAAAGATATTCAAAAAAAAGATAAAAATTATATCTTTCATTTAAAACCATCATTGCCGCATTTCATTTAGGGGAGAGAGAAATAAGAGCGATCGAGTGAGAAAGAGGAAGAGAGACGAGGACGACGTAAACTTTTGCAAAGGACCCATGAAGGAAAATGGAGGTCCGAGACCCCTGCAAGTTTTTTTCCGTACATGTTTGTCATTTTCTTATGTGCATGCTCGTGACGAGCAGTGAAAAAAATAGCGTGTACTTTCCTTCGTGCAAAATTTTTTGAAAACGTTTGACGCGTGCAATCCAAGTTTCCTATTCGTCAATAGGATGTTATTTTGATTAAAATCAGGTCGCGATTTGATTCCAGTGCAAGTGTGAAGATGAGCTGGAAGTGGGTCGCGATGATAATAACGCCAAATTGCCGTACCTTCCAAGTTCCAAGATGACGCAAAATGTACTTGTGTTTTTGCCCATTTTTCGTACGGCGTAATATTTTCTCGTTGGAAGTCCCATTTTCTGTGTAAACGACGGAAAAAAACCCTTACTTGAACACATGGGCACACGCCCATAGGCATTTGTCTAATTTGTAGTGTTGTATATCGGTAGGGTTTTGCCGATAATCGATGTCCCTTTTTCTGGCTTACCGATAATCGATATATCGGCACGATACATCGTTACCAGTGTTATCGCGACGAAAAACAGATATTATCGGTTTTTTACCGCGATAACACCCGTACCGATAACTATCGGCGATAAATGTACGGTTTTTCTGAACATATATATGGATAACTGGCTGTACTAAAGTCCGTTATACAACGTACAGAACAGATTGTCATAAGTGGCATGCCACGCTTTACATTGTCAAAAATATAATACAATATATTATAAAGTACTATTGTATACCGTAATATTTTTTTTTTATACTTATCGCCGATAAGGAATTTGCTGGTCTCGGAGCGATATATTGAGACCCTTCACCGTTCGATAACCGATAACTATCGGTATCGGTTTTATCGCGATAAGTTTCTTGTCGATACACAACACTACTAATTTGTAGTGCTGTGTATCGGTGGCCCCCTACCGTTAACCAATATGTACCTTTTTTAGACCTACCGATAATCAATATTTATTGTTCCGTATTTATGACGTACGGTTCAGTATTCCATACGTGAATTACCACACCCGACCATCAAAAAAAATTCCTCCCCCCTGGGGGTATATCTGGTTGTCGCTTACCGGTGTTGATATATTGGCGATACATCACAACAATTGTCGTCAGTGATTTATCAAAATTTATCGGTACCTTTACCGATAACGATAATGGATATATTGTTTGTTGAAGTTGTTGACGACATGGAAGTCACCGATACACAACACTACTAATTTGTATTCTACCCACCAAACGACAAGAGTTCGAACCAATGTTGTTATTCCATGAATTGTTATTGCTGTTAGCAACACATTGTACTGGCGCCCCTAAATTACGTCCCCCACATATAAAATAGGATTAATAACATTACATTTCCAGGTTTAATTTGTAACATTTATTATAATTCAGGATACAACCGTCGGAGCAAATGAGGGATCCGAGTGAAGGTGGATGACAAAGGCCAAGTTTGAACCTGAGGCGAATATTGAGCAGGCGTGAAACGTAGTGGAGAAACTGGTGTAGCCAACAGCCAAGCTCCTGAAGTAGAGCCCCACTAAAGGAAAGCGAGCCAGTACAGAATAGAAGCTTCTGCCTCCAGAAGCTTGGATCGTATGGAATGTTCCAAAAACTCCAAAATTTTGAAAGTAACTTTGTTTGAAAGAGCCACCTTCATTTATTTAAGCGTGCATGGTGCAAACACGAATTGGGCTCAAGCCGTCGACATTTTTACGCCCATTTTTGTGGTCGGAGTGATGTTGGCTGCAACATTGGGAGCAACTAACAAGTTTTACTAGAAACGGGCAACAGTAAACCGCGTGAGTACATGGATGGAAGAGAAAGGGAAAGCCAAAATGAATAAGCTTTCGTTTGCTCCGGATCAGGCTTGGGATCTTCCAGTTTCATGGGCAGACAGGCATTGCCACTGTGGGCTCAACAATTTTCATCTAAATTGTCCACACCGCCCATCATTGTTTGTGTTCAAGATTTCTTTGGCATATTGTTGGGTTTTTGTTTGGAGGCAAGGGATTGAATTGTGTATTTTCCACAAAATTGAAAACAGGAGAACCTGTGCGTTGACAAAATGTACTTAAAAAACCCAAAAAAAACTGGAAGCTCACAATTGAAAACCGGAAACCTGTGTACCCAAAAAAACAACATATTCTACTACCACACCTACAAACTATTCTACAGTACTAGTATACTTTCAAAACCAAATATACAATTTGGACCTATTCATGGTTGCAGATTCACTACAACTGAGAATTTCTGTGAGTCAAACTAGTATCAATTTTCAACACTTTATACAACAACAGGGGCCATTGTTACAATGTCCATGCCGCACACATTATGCACAACCATAAAATGACAATCTAAGACAAGAATAATAATGTGAAGAATCACAAAAGGAAAAGCCAAACCAACAGCTACTGCAAAATAAGGCAATCATGGGCTCCATCCCTCAGAATGCACCTTATCCGCAAACCACATAGTCAAATGTACCTAGTATATCCATCGGCTGTTTGCATACTTCTGGCTTTTACGGTATTCACACACACGCGATTACTGACGTTGTAATCACAGTTATCATACAGTGTACGATTTTAATTCTTACAGTTTTCCAAACGATTTCTGCAAATACAAGCCAATAGTCGCTTTAGTGTAATTACCCTATTAAAAGGGCCACCTTTTGCCCAGCAAACTGGAAAATGGAGCCATGACCTACCCACCAACTTAAGACCAGCGTAAGCTCCCAGATGTCCAGCTGGCGACAAGAGACAGCAAAAGCAGCAATCACGCAAGGATTTATGCGGCAATTGTCACACCCCCACTTTCCCAGCCCAATTCCAGCAGTAAAAACAGAGCTTTATTTTAAAAGCGCAATGGTAAACCAACTTAGTATACGGGAAAAAAAGAAACCAAAAACCACAACAAAACTATAAAAAAAAGAACACAGAACAACCTAGAATGAAAACACCGCAAAAAAACTAACACATGGAAAAGGGCAAACTAACAAAGAACGGGGCATTGCATCAGAGTACTCCGTTGAATATGGATGTGCCACATGATTCACTCAGCCTTCAGCTAAAGAACAAACAGCAGTGAAGTATCCATTTGGATACCATATGGTATTGTTTTCCTTTTTCCTTGCAGTTTTCCTTGTAGTTTTACTCTTACTGGGAATAAAATTCTTAAGAAGCCACTGGAAACATTAACAACCAACGCAGGAAAATAGCATAGATCTGCAAAATAGCTAACCTTCAAAAGGGACCGGGCAGAACCCGGCATCTTCTTTATGCTGTCTATTCTCTCACTCCTCCTCCTTTTTCTTTTTCTTTTTTTTCTTCTCACTTGTTGGAGTTTCACCTGCATTTTCATCGGCCTCAGTGGTCACCGCAGCCTGATCCTTTTTCTTCTTTTTCTTCTCTGATTGAACCTGAATCTCACCTTCATGTCCTGTACTCTCCTCTTTTGCTTTTTTCTTTTTCTTCTCCTTCTCCTTCTCTTTCTGCTCTACCTCAGCTTCTACAGCCTCTTCCGCGGAAACTTTCTTCTTCTTCTTCTTCTTTTCTGTTTCTACAGCTTCGCCGTTGGCTTCTTCACCAACTTCCTCCTCTGCATCCGCCTTCCTCTTCTTCTTCTTCTTCTTTGGCGTCTCCTCCACGGGGACCTCCGTATTTGCACTCTTCTTATCTTTATCCTCACCATCACCCTCCCCATCTCCTGTCTTACCTTCAGTCGTTTCTGCCTCCTTAGCCGCGGCTGCTCTCGCAATATCAGCGTCAGACGCCATCCGCAGATCCGGGACGTTTCTCAGCCACTCGGCTGGAGTTTTCTCATTGGGCTTCCCATTCTTATCGAGTAAACCCTCGCTTATCATTTTTTTCTTGTTTTGAGCAACAGGACCAAGTCCCCACTTCCGTGGGTACGTGTCTCTCTCCATAACTACACGCTTGATCTTTGCTACTACTCCATGGTCACAGGTTGCCATGACAGCAGTGGTCATCTCTGCAATACCGATAGCGATGGCTTCTCCCTTTGTGGTCATAAGGACAACTTCCTCTCCCACCTGCGGCAAGACATAAGATCATTACTTCAGATTAACAGGAGTGGGCCAAATGCCACCGCAAAATAAGTCGATTAATAATACGGACAAAGATACAATGGAAAAAAACAACATTGGAACAGAAAATAAGTCATAAAAAGAACCCACCAACCAAGGACATAATTTTGCACCAAATGACTGATAGTGGCAGACTTACGAAATTGATGACTCGAGTTAGAAGGGTTCATGAATAAGCAGATTTCAAAAAAGAGTTCCTTACCTCGGTGTTGTTCTCGTATCGCAACAATCCCGGAATCATGAGCTTTGCACCATAGCAAATAGCATTCACAGCAGAATCCTTCACAACTAGACGTTTGTACGTAGTCAGCAAAACCTCTAAGGGCATGATTGCCCTCCTCAAATAACTCTCGTCTTTATAGTTGTCATACTGCCATTGTGCATCGAGCACATCGTGCATGGTCACCATATTGTCCTTCTCCCCCATTATACCCGACCTCACTCGCCGCAATTCCTGCATATGTGCTCCTACTCCCAGCAACAACCCCAAGTGGACGCAGAGCGTTCGCACATACGTCCCTGCCTCCACTGACACCCAGAACACCACCAAGTGCCTCTCCTCGTCATACTCTATCAGTTTACTTTCGTAAATTGTTCGAATACGAAGCTGTCGCTTGACTGCCGAGATGAGTGGAGGCCTTTGAAACAACGCCCCTGTCAAGGTCTCTATGGCGCGAGCCACAGCTGTATAGTCGGCCCGCGCGTGGAGACGGGCGATGCAGACGTACTCTTTTCCAGCCCCCTGCTGAGCCTTCACCAGCCTTGTGGCTCGGTCCACACAAACAATGAGACTGCCGGAGACTTTAGGGTCCAGAGTTCCCGAATGGCCCGTTTTGTCCACTCGGAGTATACGACGAATCCACGCGACGACTTCGTGAGAGGAAGGATTGACGGGTTTGTCGAGATTGATGACGCCATAGCGGACGTAGTCAAAAATAGGGCGTTTTAAGGGAGAATGGCCGAGAGGGATAGGAGTGTAATGACCTGTTCGGATATTGAGTTTGTCATAATTGCGGAGAAGCAGAGGCCAGTTGGAGGTGTCTAAATGGGCGGAGCTGTTGTCTGGACGAATCAAAAAATCGGTAGAGGCTTGGATGGCTCCGACCGATGTCGGGACTATGGTGGACTCTACTGGTTCTTCCTTCACCTTTGTCTTCTTCTTCTTCTTCTCTTCACTCATGGCTGTATTGTCTTGCAAATTCTCGTCTTGCTGAGTAGCCTTTCTTGTTCACAAACTTAGCAAAAATCCTATGTTTCGAAAAAAAGACGAAAGGTTTACTTGTAAAGGACTGAAGGCCGATGTTTACCTTCAAGTCAGGTAGGACAACAAAATTGAAAGAGCTGAAGAAAAGAAGTGGGGGAAGGACACATAATCGCCACGTGGCGGCGACTCGTAAACCCTCCCTGGCGGCCCTCTCGAAATACGAGCTGGTATGACGTAGAGTAAACCTTACACTCCCCTTCCTACTGTAGACACTTTGCCCCGCCACTAACAAGTACAAAACAGGAGCTGGGGACGGCGGAACTCTTTGTCGTTTTGTGTGATACGGTTCATACGTACAGTACAGTAAAGTAAATTGCATACTAAAAGTCTAAAAGTACCCTTTTAATTGATACACCGTACAAGGCCACAGTAGAACAATTTCTACACTTTGTTCCATGATTCCACCCCACAAGTGTTGCCCCTACAGAACTGTACTGTACCGTACCGTAATTCAAAGTTCATAACTGCAAAGCTCAAAGTTCAACCTATTACCTATGCGTACGATTGTACGCGCTCTTCAAAGCCCTAAACCTTTCTGCAGGGCCCAGTACAAAGCCTGGTCGCGCGACAACTGATGGTCTTCTTGCGCGCAGCGCTCCGTGAAGAGGGACGAGTCCGGAGCGGAGGTCGCAGCCGGCAGCCATGCAGATCTTCGTCAAGACCCGTGAGTGCTCGACGCCTTACTTGTCACTGCGTCAAAGCAGTCTGTACGTCGGGCTTTTTAGGGTACATAAGGGTTTTGTACGGTTTTTTTAGGGCTTTGTTGGACATTCATTCGTCGCTGTCAGTCTGCTGCAATCGCTTCGGCTTAGGCGTGAAAGAGAAAGCAAACTGAACCGATTACTCACGGCTTTTGCTTTTGATCTTACTCATGTGACAGTGACGGGCAAGACTATCACTCTCGAAGTTGAATCTTCGGACACTATCGAAAATGTGAAGGCTAAAATTCTCGACAAGGAGGGCATTCCCGCCGACCAGCAGCGCCTTATCTTTGCCGGGAAGCAGTTGGAGGATGGGCGAACTCTGGCCGACTACAACATTCAGAAGGAATCCACTTTACATCTTGTGCTTCGTCTGAGGGGTGGGGCGAAGAAGCGAAAGAAGAAGCAGTACACAAAGCCGAAGAAGTTGAAGCATAAGAAGAAGAAGGTAAAGCTCGCCGTGCTTCAGTTTTATAAGGTGGATGATTCCGGGAAAGTTCATCGTTTGAGGAAAGAATGCCCTAACCCTGACTGTGGTGCCGGAACCTTTATGGCGAATCACTTCGACCGACATTACTGCGGGAAGTGTGGGCTCACTTACGTGTACCAGAAAGCTGGAGGAGATTAAATGGCAATTGAATAGGCTAGCTGTGCAGTCAGGCTATTGTGGTTAAGCCTCTTATTACACATCGATATGCCCCTTGGTTGTCCTCTTTTTCCCTTTTTGTAAGATGGTTTTTTTATCTATGGGTCTGTGAAAGCTTGTTCAATTGCGTGAGTGCGTTCCTGGCGGTTATGTGCACACCACCTTATCAAAGTTCTGGTTTGTTTTGTTTTGTCTCCTTTCTATCTGACGGTGACTTCATGTCAGGGACACGAGGTTTCTTTAGTCTCTTGGAAGCTGTGTGACCTCTTTGTGACACAGCAATAGTTTGCGAAGCAAACCTTTGCGAAGCGAAGGTCTTGTTGTTGTTTGAGGAACAAAGCATTTTGAGCAGACATGGGGAGACACAGAGTGATGTTTTGGGCCGTAATGACAGCGGTGCATAGAATGGCGCTTGCCGCATTTGTGTGCTGGGACTAAGCAGTGTAACCTAATATTACCCTATTAGTATCTGAAATCAGTAATATGTTACAGGATCACTATTTGAGGCACCACACCATTGAATACTTTTGACGGAGTTTGTTTATATGTTTGGGAATATATTATCGAAGAGGAACTATGTACTGTAGATTTCGTTATTAGTGGTCTTGTTCATCACTTGCCCTAATATAATTGGTTATGAATAATTGGGTGGACATCGGTAAGTCGACGTGTCAGAAGTATATCGCAATACAGGATGCTACCTAGGAATTGATATATTTCTGAACTTAGTATATTCAAATGTAGGCCTTTGTTTTCTATGGAACTTTTTGTTCGTACACTGGAAACCAAGATTTTACGTCCACAACATGCATATCACAGATGGAAATGTGTAAAGGTCGTGCAGTTTTAGAGCAACAGCAATGAATTGTACCAATGTTAGAACTACACGAAATAGACGATGCCATCAGAGAGCATAGATAGCATCCAACAATTCTCAATTGTTTCGAGCGTCACCTGTTGCAACGAGCTTTTAAACTTTTATCAAACATGTGGCTGATTATGTGTTAGCAGCAGTTGCATGTATCGGGATTGCAAATGGGTATCGACAAATCTGCTCGGTTTTGCTTCCCGACAAATCGATACTAAAGACTCGTATGAGACCTAACTAGTGAGACCTAACTTAGGGTACTTTCACATGTAACCGAAACTTAGTCTTATTATGTTTTTTAGCGAAGATTCTCCGTACAACCTTCATAGCATCCGTATGTAAAGAAATGAAATCGTAACTTTAGATGTAGACGTGGGTGTAATTTGTGACGATTGTAGACGCGTACAAAACTAGCGACAATTGATGATGTTTACAAAATAGAAACGGTTGTAGACGTCTAGCTACTGTACTTGTGACATTGTAGATGGTTAGGGTTTGTGACATTTTGACGTCACGCAGACTTATGATAGCGTCGGCGTCACAAATTCCAAAACAATTTGCCATGGTTTCCCGATTTCGTTTTTTCGTCTATTCTCACTCTACTTGCTACCTAAACACTCTAAAAGACAGTCAAAAAATATATATTTTTATAGATCTTTCATTTGATACCTTTCTTGCCTTTTTTCATTGCAAGAATTGTGAGATAGACTCGTTAGTGGGAGAGGGAGAGAGTGAGAGGCGCTTTCACGGACTTCGCTTTTGCGATATGGCGTCCGTTGGTCGAAACCCCCTCCACCCCCTGTACGGAAAAAAGCGCACGGAAAAAAGTCACGCACAGGCTGTAAGCGTGCGGTGGGTTTTTTTTTGGTACCCCGCGCTCAAAAATTGTAAAAAACTTCCGGCACTACGACAGCATCTGCCTATTCGTTTACCTCGTGGAACTTTATTTAAAAACACCTCGCGAGGTGATTTTATTTAAAGTTTGAAGATGAGCTGGAAGGACACGAAATTGGGTCGAGATGCGCTAGACGACAAATTGCAATACATTTAAAGCTGTAAGGTAACGTAACTTGTACGGTGTTAACTTCATTTTCTTGGTACGGTTGAGGATTTTCTCGTTTTTTTCTAAGTTATGGAGGAAAACAACAGAAATAACTGTAACTTTAGCGCATGCGATAGTACCCTTAAACAGTTCTAACTTCAATTACATTACTCGAATTTTTGAACTATGATACCTAAAATGTAGTTACTCCCCAATAGACCACATGTTGTTCTAAACAGAATCATGCTGATGCTTGGAGAGTTGGTCGAGAGTTTTTGCTTGTGCGTTGCTTCTACTCGATAGATTGGTTAAATATCTGTCCGAATTGTCTTCTAAGACTGACTTCAGCTTTCATACGGACTGACACAGTTCGTACGCCAAACCTCGGATTGCTATTAGTGTTTCTTTTCAGAATCCAACATGTGAGTTCGGAGAAAATATGATTTAAGTGACGAAACATTAACACTAATAGCGATTCACGGTGTACACTATTTATACTTTTATAACTCTAAAACAATTATGCCGTACCTAGTGTACCGTGAAGGAAAAGATAGTATTATCCATTCTATTTTAGGTTCAGTGCCCAAATTTAAGGGGGTCGAATTAGTGTTGTTCACCGTGTTCGTTATCATGCTTTTATTCAGGCGTACTTTTACTTTGAGACTTGCTAGGAGGACACTGCAATTATCTCCGTCAACACCCCTAATATATTCGCACGGAAACTATACACTTTGAGAACACTCTTCGCGTTTGCAAGGTTTTCCGCCTAAGGGTGAAGTTCCATTAGGACATTCTGTAATTCTACGGCCAACATTACAGAATGCTACAATTTAAACGAAGTTCCATTGCGCAGAGTCTCTAATCCACGTGTTAGCAAAAGAATTGTGCCACGTAATATAGATTTGATATTGAATATCATCAATGATTTTCACACCAACCAAAAATCTTCATTTGCGTACCATGTACATGCATACCAGGTCGTCGTTCAACACAACTTATGTACTCTTTGCAGAACGCCGTGTAAGATACCACCTCATTTTTTTAGGGTTCTTGTTCTTACGCGCGACGAATGAACGCTGCCAAAAATAGTGCTACGAATGGGCGCTAACAAAAATAGCGTGACAAAAGCGCGTTACAAGATTTCTTTGTATTTTCTTTTTGATTTTTGAATGCGTATATCGTGTGCGAAATTTTTTGATTTTCGTTGGTTGCCATATTGACACGTATGCTCGTTATCCAACGTGTTGCGGCTCAAATTTTTCTGTAATTGGTGATGTACCTTGCGAGGTACATCATCAATTACAGAAACTTTCCAAACGAATGCTTCGCGAAAAACTATCCAACGGTGATTGTTAACTCCTAGACTTTTGGATAATATTGGCAAGATTCTCTGTAATGTTGTTTTCCGGATTAAAACAAAATAAGAAGTATGGCGTAGTACGGAGAGGTCTGAATTTCTGTAAACAACCTCACTTTTCGTCTAATGGAACTTCACCCTAACCCGCCAAAGCCCAAAGAATTGGGTCCTCACAAACGGCCGCTTCCACAATATTGGACAACGCCCGTGGGAACCTGGAGCCAACAAGCACAGGGGGTGTTGATGAGGATTGGCGCCTTGGCATCGCAATGATGTCAATTTTGCAGAGCCGTACAATAACGAGATAATTCGAACTCAGTTTGATATCACGTCAGCCGGAACTGAATGACCCTGTGAAAAACTTCAAAGCAAATGAAACGAAGCAAACTATTGTTCGGTTCGTTTTCAATCTAAACTTGGCCGACAGTTACATTACAAGCGTCCAGTGCAGTACAAAACATAAATTTTTAAGGGAAGCACATTTCGCATGGCGATTTTTACTTGGCGCAAGAAGTCTACGACAGTAAGTACAAAATGTACGTATATGTACAAGCTTGGTGCAAATTGATGACAAAATCAAGGTGTTTATGTTACATTTTAGGCACTCGTGTGCCAGCTGTAGGCGTTCGCGATCTGAACCATAGTTCAAAAGTAGGTGAAAGTAGGCCCATACAATATGCCTATTGTATGCAAAACATACAATATGCCCTTAAGACCCATATTGTATTGGTCGAAAAATGAAAAAAAATAGTTACAGGGTTGAGTTGCACATCGATCGATAGAGAATTAAACGTCATGTCTAAATATTGAAAAAAAATCGGACAAAAAAAACAATTTCTGTGAGTTTTGAGGTAAAACTTATTTAAACCGTTAGATTCAGACGATCGGACGGTCTCTGATCAAAGTAGTGATCTAAGAAGATCACATGAAAAGCCCATAATACAACTTACGATAGGACTATCTGTCATATTAGCGTCTGCAATTTTGAACGTCCGCGTGTTTTAGTTCGCTAAAAAAATTCGTCCGTCGGCGTGCGCTGAGCTATGATCATACGTCAGATTCGTACGTCCGTACAAGAGTGTCCACAACGAACACCCATACAGTATGCCTACTCTACGTGAGTTTAGTGCCAAGTTTTGTGCGCCTACCAAAGGCCTACCATAAAAACGCCTACTTTTGAACTATGCTCTGAACACTTGCTTCTGTTTTGCAATTAAAGCTCCTCACTAGTCAAAGTTAAACTATTACGATTCTCTGTCACCGTTATGCTGATTTCACCTTTAAAGAAGGCGGCTAGACCCGCGATAATTAGTTGGCCGGCCGTGAGGTGAACACGGATTTTGAAAAGTAGAAGGTAACACCGTGAATCGCTACACCGTGTATCGCAATTAGTGCTAATATTTTTTTGCCACTTAAAACAATTTGTTCTCCGTACATGCTTGTCCGATTATGGATCTGACGGTTGCGATTGAAAGCTAAGATTCTCACCTTCAGATTGGCGGTCTCCATGTGAAAATTGGAGAATGTGTGTAAGAAGAAAAAATGTTTTAAGTTGCTAAATATTGTTAACCCTAATAGCGATACACGGTGTAGTACACCGCGTATCGCTATTAGAGTATATAACGCCAATTCGGTGCCCTTTTTTCAAAAAGAAAAACACGAAATACAATCCATAATTTTATTTTTTTCATTATGCTAATTAGGTTTTTTTTTCAATTAGCGTTAATAAGGAAAGTACACTGCGATGGAAATAGTGTGGCGTACGGACAGGGAATCTCCGTACAAAATGGTACTTTTTGAATTACAAAGGCATAAAAAGACACTTAACATTACTGCGCACACATGTGAATGTGCACTGGAAGAAAGAGACGCAAACTTGTCGACAAAAATCATGTTCTCATATGTTCGTCCGTCGACCATGTGAACAGCGCGACGGCGTACGAATTGTCAGATTTTGTACGGCTACACAGATTACTGTAGACATCGAAAGGGCGGGTATTTATTATTCAGGACAACCCAAATTACAGTTAGGGATTAATTAGTATATATATTTTTTTTCAAAAAAAAAAAAATCCCGATTAGTGTTAAGAACACTAATTTTTTTTTTATGCTATTTATTCCTTTACTCTAATAGCGATCGACGGTGTAGCGTTAAGGAATTATTAGTGTAAAAAATATTTAGTGTTATTAACTCAATTTGGAATTTTTGCATCTTAACTCTATTTTCAGTATTTTGGGTACAGGTTCGCCTATAATGAATCACTTACACTAAAATAGGTACGAGTACAAAATCTGACAAATCGTACATCGACGTGTCTTTTTACTGTAATTGAATCATAACTCTAATTTGGGTTTTCTCCCGTGTAAGTAATACACGATCAATATTTTACACTAAAATAGGTACAAACTTCTTTTGCCTTTTACTCTGAGCGCAGTTTTACGTGCATCGCGATTTATTTTAATCCATGTTTCGTACTATATTACTAAACACAGTACCATTTTGTACGGACTGGCACGTTCCGTACACCACTCTATTCAAGATGACCATAAATTAGAGTAATTAACGCTAATTAACCAGTACCTTAATTAATGTAACAAAACAATGAGTGTCACTAATTCTATTTAAGGTTTTAGGGTCAAAATTTCGGGGCGCCAAAAATAGCGTTAATAACGCTAAAAGCGATTCAAGGTGTAGTTAATAACTTTTGCCGTCAATATGTAGCAAAATATGTACTACTTTTGTACATTTTATATCCATAAAAAAACATTGTTCAACCCAAGTCCTC
Source organism: Zygnema cylindricum (assembly GCA_037447655.1). NCBI lineage: Eukaryota > Viridiplantae > Streptophyta > Zygnematophyceae > Zygnematales > Zygnemataceae > Zygnema > Zygnema cylindricum. The sequence continues at coordinate 751,928 of JBBHKE010002632.1, read as the reverse complement.
CCTTCAAGCGAGAGAAGCAAAGGCATAACTAGCTACTGTCATTGGAGTTGGGCAGAAAGAGGTTAAAACCATCCCCAAACAACCAACTGCGGCTCTTCCACACATGATGATGATTTTTGGATGTCCATGAACTTCATGCTCAAGAAACAAACGAGACAACCTCATGAATGCGGCAGCTATTAACACAGGACACGGAAACAATGCAAACACAGGGCAATCCGGAAATCCCGACCCACTTTCTGACATTTCATTTAAGTGGCCCCAATATTTTATTGCTGCATAGCTAATAACAAAGCGAGAGGTTTGTCCAGGGGTTGCAATAAACACTTTTTTGCAAATCTTCTTACTGTCTCTACATGACCTATAAACGTACTTTATACAGGGCAATTTAAGGTCTTGAACCTTCACTCAATACACGAATATTTAACCTCCCATTAATAAGCAACATCATAGACTTAAACCAGCCCAAGATTTTGCAAATAACACCACCTGGAATGTCAGCTTAAAAGATGATCTAAGGCCGAGAAATTTCCTAAGCCATAACTGGAACAGTAACAGCCTGTCTCCAAACTATCAACACGGGGGCCACAAACTATTTCGAGGGCCTGTGTCCTTTATAAAAGACAGCCATTCTCGCAAGAGAGCCGTTGCTGCAGGAATTGATCCACTTCCTGCGGTAATGGTAAAGATCCTCACATAGGTAACAACCTCCCACTGTTTGTTTGTCTGTTTTCTTTCTGCTCTCTCTCTCTCACTCCCTCTCTCCCTCTTCCTTTCTTGGAGGATGGCTATCCACGTTGCCAGTGGATCAGTTGCCGATTCTTTCTATCCGGACATCCCAGCCTCAAGCTGACTGCATGACCAGCTGCTGCGCCGCCTCCTCGTCTAACTCTGGCTTTGCTTCCGGGGTTTGGGCCTCACTTGGCGGCACTAATTGCCAGAACTTTGGCAAAAGTTGTTCCCAATTTTCTAACACTTCCTTGCCTCTTGCACTGTCAGTTTTATCCTGCAACGCGTACAAATTCAAACCAACGTAGTCATCAGTTGATCGGTGATGGCTAGAATCGTCACTTTTCCAAATTGACAAGAGGACACACACTGCTCTAAGGAACATCTCACCAAAGCTTGCCGCTTTCGATTTCATACTCACGACATGCCCACCAGACAGTAATTGACAAAACCTTCACATTGGATAAGCACCTATACAACAGATATGCATGAGAGAAAATAGGTGACTGGACGAACCACATGGGCCTGGATGAGCCTTCTCAACTGCGCCTCCCCTGCTCGAGTACACACCCGCTGTACCTTCACAATTTCACGGTTGATCTGCAACGCCCCACCAGACAAGTTAGCCAACTACTTCAACCTGAAACTTAGTCAGGCCCATCAAGTGAAAGAAGTTGAGGAGAATTACCCACATAACTCCTTCAATTAGACAAGTGAGTAGTTTATCACATGCTCAATATCGAGGCTATGCGGCCCACCTTTGCTGATAGAGTATCGTCTTCATCCAAAAAGTAGGCAAGACCACCTGTCATGCCGGCACCCACGTTACGCCCGACTCTGCACCCAAGCATAAAACACATTTTTTTTATACCCAGCCTTATCTTGGGTCAACTATTTGCAAGACAAGATAAGAAAACCAGCAGAGCCAATGAGCCGTCTTCCTCTCAGAACAGCAAAATCCTGGATCCTCGAACTTCCATGATGATCGCCTAAAGACACTGGTTGAAAAAGTTGCATGTAGGAAAAACTCTCCCACAATCCTCCAAACTCACTTGCCCAAGGAGACCACACAGCCTCCTGTCATATACTCGCAGCAGTGATCTCCTGCACCCTCTACCACCGCCTCCGCCAGAGAATTTCTGACAGCAAAGCGTTCTCCTGCACACCCTCTCACAAAGAGCTGTCCTCCAGTTGCGCCATACAAGCATGTGTTTCCAATGATAATAGCCTCCTCGGCCTTGAATGGTGCCTCTGGTGGTGGAATTACCACGATCTCTCCACCAGCCATACCCTGACATAGGACATAAAAACTGAAGTTTAGTATTGACAGAGACAACAAGACTCAATACAAACAATCATGACTATCCCACTGTCGAATAACCTGATTGTGATAAATTGAAACACCCTCGGGGCTGCAGATATGGACTCACCTTCCCGACATAGTCATTCGCCTCTCCGACCAGCTTCACAAACATGCCACCGCTTAAGAAACATCCAAATGACTGGCCAGCACTGCCCACAAAGCTGCCACAACAAAAAACCACAAAACATAAGCGAAGCTTCACTCACCCCGTAGCCCTCATCACAAACAACCAGCTAACACACTGCCCATCTCACCATTAGAGTCAGTGAATTACAAGCGTCAACAATTCAGTAAATTAACTATGCTGAACTTTGAATAGTAACACGGCTCATTATTGGCCACTTAATCAGCGCCCCCAACACATGATTTTGGGCCAAAAAAACACATTAACTCTTAACAGCAATTGGAAGTGGAACGCTCAAAGCAACATGAACTGTAAAGGTGGCGTGATGATTTCACCTGGAGAAACCTCACTAAATTTTCTAAAAAATAGATAACAACCAGGAAAGGTTTGGGCTCCATGGCTTACGTAAGGTTCAGCTGCCCTGCAAAGCCCGAATCGCCATATTTCTTCGCAATGGCTCCAGCTACACGTCCGCAAGTTGAGCGGTCCACATTGACAATTGGAACAGTCACCGATGCCTCTTTCTCATTCTCAATAGCTGTCGCGACCTGTACACATGACCAGCTAGATGTATTAGAACTCTCGCAGGTTGATGGGCCTAATCCATGAAAAAAATATTCAACGAAATAAAAGCCTAACCAATGGCTATCACCACTGTAATTGTAATGATTCTGTGCTCCAACTTTGAAGAAAAATTCCATACTTCCGCGACAACTGCCAGCTCAACTGAGGTCAATGCTGGATTGACTGTACTGCAGTGACCAAACCTAACTTGAAAGCAAAATACTCTGACAGGACACTCAAAATCTGTTGCATTGTGGTTCATACTCCAAAAAATATGAAAACCAAAGCCTGAACATTTTCACAACTGAAGAAAAGAAGGCAAAACCGATGATGGACAAGATTAAGTCAAAATGGGAGTTCTCCATGCTTTCTAGGGAACACAGTTACCTCAGGCATAGCAAGAAGCTCGTCATCAAGCACAGGCCCATTGCTGTGCACTTCCTGGTTTCTGCGAGCGGTGCTTGAGGTCTCCGGAATGCCTCCCTCCTGTTTAAGGGAATAGGGAGAGAGGAGCAAAAGCATAAATTAATACAATAAACAACACCAAAGGGGTTGGAAAAGTAAATTTATGCCCTTCCCTCAAGCGGGATCCAAAACTGCTCATCAATCAACTTGGTTTTTTATGCTTGGTGACTGGAATGCCAAATTTAAAAGTAAAAGTAAGAAATCTCATGAGAACAACAAAAAACAACCTACGAACATAAACCTCAGATTGACGCACCTTCTGGAATACAATAGTCCTTAGGTCAGCTCAACTAAAAATGCCTATACCACATACCTTAATCAGATACGTCAAATCCAACGACCGAGTCTTCGCCAGCTGTACACCCGTACGAGGCCTTAAAAGGTCTGTGTGGCCGATGACATCATCTAATTTCTCAAAGCCAAGCTCTGCCAATGTGACTCGCACCTGCCAGACAGCAATGAAAGCCATGACAGCAGTCAGACTGGTGTTGCAGAGGCAACTTACACATAGTGAGAAAATATGTGTAAGTGAATCGATATGCAATATTTAAAAACAAATTGCTGAAGCAGCCGGACCAGCCATTCTCAAATATGCTGCACTACATTGCAACACAAATTAATGCAGTGCAAAATGCCATTCGCTTATGACTGACAATGATCGGTTATTCTGGTGTCTCATATCCAACCTCCCAGATGTGAGATCCCAAGGTGACAGTTCAAACTGGCATTGCCCAACATAGACTGGCACTTGTAAAGACATCCCTGATAAATTACCCATTGAGAAGAAAAAACGTCAAAGCCACAATCCATCCGACAATGTCCACTAGCATCAACATCCTTGCCCACTTTGCACTAAAACTGCTACCCAATCATGGCAGGCAGAATCCTGATGCACACAAGATACACTCTCTCCTGCATAGTCGGAAACAGAACCCACTTTTGTGTACCACTGCTCTGATTTCTCCCATCGATGTGCGTAAAGGAAGATCTTTTGAGAATTTGAGTTTAAACAATGTTGGACAACAACATGTAAACGTAAAGCAAACTTATAGAGGAATGGCATACAGAGGACCAGAGTAATCCTAGATATAGAACCGAAACACGTTCATATCATAAATTATTTGTACAACTACTGTGATTATTCACAGCAGTTCAAGAAGAATCCACTTATGGAATTGCCCCATCAAGGATATTGTCCTTCTACCCCACCTCTTCAGCAACAAACAGGAAGTAGTTGACAAGATCGCCAGGTACACCAGGAAATCGTGCACGTAATTCTTCCCTCTGCACAAAAAAAAACAATTCATTTTTAACCACAGAGATAATTGTTTTGATCTGTATCGCTCACGATTTTTGCAACAAATGAGACATAAGAGTACCGGGCTCCCAAAACACCTACTTGACTGGCCACTCCTACAGGACAATTATTGGTGTGGCAAATTCGGGCCATGATGCAGCCCGTGGCAATCATTGCAATGGAGCCAAAACCGAACTCATCGGCCCCCATGGCCGCTGCTATCATCACATCCGCTCCACTCTTGAAACCCCCGTCAACACGGAGAACCACACGCTCACGTAGACCATTGGTCAAAAGAGTCTGTCACAGAGTAACAACAAAATATGAGAAGCTAGAAAGGAAGTGGGGAAGTTAAGCACTGAGGCAAAAACCTTTAGCCAATTAAAAAAGATTTCAATATTCAATATTTGCTCTATCCAAGATTAGTAAAGAAGTAGCCCTTGTTTGCCAAAAAGAGCACTCAGCCAAAATTATTCTCTCCAGAACATCCTTTCGAGCCCTTCACTTCTGCTTTCACACCTGATGCGTCTCAGTGAGGCCCATTTCCCATGGTCCACCAGCGTGCTTGATGGAGCTGATGGGACTGGCACCAGTGCCTCCATCGTGGCCCGAGATCTGCACCAAGATACATAATGTTAAGCGGAAACAGGCAGGTTTTCGAGGAGACGCTAGTACAAATACATGGAGAGTCCACCGGATAGGCCTTCAAACAACCACAGGTGGGACATAATAAATGGAAATAGAAGAACGGAGAGGATGACATGCTCGTCTTCAATGGGAGGAAAATCTGTCCTTCTGCAGTTCAGAGGGATCAAAAATTTGTCATACAGACAAATGACAACATGTAATACCACAACTGTTGGATTTCAAACAAGACCATAAACATTTGCAGTACCTGAATGACGTCTGCGTTTGCTTTTGCCACACCACTGGCCACTGTCCCAATGCCAGCCTCCGCCACAAGTTTCACAGAAACTTTTGCTCTTGGGTTCACCTAAAAAAGCAATATCAAAGAGAACATATGACGTCAATCTCTGCTTCTTCTGGTCCACGATTTTTGTGAACCCAACCAATGGATTCGGAATCTCACCCCAAATGTCATTTGAGCAACAATACAGCCATTTCGCCGCTTTCTTACCTGGTGCAAGTCATATATAAGCTGCGCCAGATCCTCAATAGAATAGATGTCATGATGGGGTGGTGGAGAAATCAGAGGCACTCCTGCCTTACTGTTTCGGAGCTGGGCAATGTACGGTGAGACTTTTTTCCCAGGCAACTGCCCTCCTTCTCCCGGCTTAGCCCCTTGCGCAACTTTGATTTCCAGCTGGTCGGCATTTGCCAAAAAAGTCGGCGTGACTCCAAACCTTCCTGATGCAACCTGGCATTGCCAAAGACGTACACCCGCAAGTAAAGATTGTTAAACAGGCATGCCTCAAATAGGCAACATCCTCTAGAGCAGATGCATTCTCGACCGGCAATTCTGTGATGGCAGAAAGAACCCCTGAGAGAAAAAGGGAAGAAGTAAAGAAAAGTCATCTGGATTTTCATGCAAATACCTGCTTGATTGCGCTTGTTGCTGTATCACCGTTCTGCAGGCCCTTAAGATGCGGAAATGTAGGCGACCTCCCATCTTCTCCCACATCATCCAGATGGCGCCATCTGACAGGATCCTGCTAGGCCATACAAACACAGATGAAAAAGCTTACCAGGTTAAAAAACCAAATTGTAGTCTAGCTAAATTTGATACTACCATATATAAAATAAGAGCCATTTATCTCTATTAATTTTGGTAACAGTTAAGTAGTAATTATGACTTAAAGTCACAGTAACAACTGGGTACATACGGTTAGCATTTTGCGACCACACGACTTCATTCCAGAACTTTAGGGTCATTTCGGACAGGTAGCTACCTCTGAAAAAACATAAAGTTCAAACAACAAATAAGAAAGAATTATTCATTCAGTAGAAAGCCTAAACATACCTCACCACCTTCCCCAGAGTTGGATTTGCCACCGATTCGGTTCATGGCCACAGCGATTGCCTCATGAGTTTCCCTTGAAATGGCCCCGAGGGACATGCCTCCTGAGCAGGCGAACAAAAACCACTAGGTGGACGTCGTTAGTACAAGCAGTTTAAAAATAACCAGCTCCATACGAGCCTTTGCAGGTCAAAAAAAGGAAACAAAAACCGTCTTCACTCAGGGAGACTGTCCTACAGCCAAACAATCACAACCGAAAAACAAGCTGCATATTTCTCCTGTGGAAAGACAATGAAGACATCGATCTGTACCTGTGCAAAAGCGCTCTACAATGGCAGAGGCTGGTTCCACCTTCTCCAAAGGAATGGGCTCCCGGTCACTCTTCATCTCCAAAAGATCCCTTAGCACCTGTGTCGGCAGACCAAATCACACTTTTAACATTCCTGCCGCCTAAATAGATGTACTGATGCACAGCACTGTCCATACGATCTTCCTTGTGGTAGCAAGCTACAGAGTTGCAATAGAAATCAGTGTGCAATGACAAAATGAGACTTCAGGTTCCTTACGTTGACAGGTCGGGTGGACAGGTGTTCCTGGTATATGGCATAGGCTTCGGTACTGCTCTCACGAACTGCTTTATGCAGCAGTTTAGACATCTGAGGATTGTTTCCATGATACTCCCCTGCAGCCCAAGCCAATGCTTCTTTTACCAATGACATCACACCCAGGCTTAACTTAATGATTTGCAAAAGAGAGCCGCAACGATACAGCTCAAACGATTGCCTGCCACTTCCAAAAAACAAACGAGATCCACTTACCACTTTTAAAAAACTGAATGAAGCCAGCGTTGTCTAGCTTAGAACTTGCCTCTCCAGTAAATGCCTTCGCCCAGAAGGTGGCTGTCTCTCTTGCAAGCTGCAGATAACATTGAAAAAACAAGTGTCATTGACACGGCTATCCGTACATTGAAAATTTTGATTGACACAAGACAAGTCCATGTCCTCCACTATAGCGATTGGAAACTGCCAGTGACGAGGTAAAAAACAAGTTTCTAGGAGGCAAGCCAGTGTCAGCTCCATACCTCGTCCAGGGTCAATCCACCAATGCGAGATACAGAGCCTTTGAAGGCCGTCTCTACAACATCCTCTCCAAGGCCATAAATCTCAAAAATTTGAGCTCCACAATAACTGCAAATGCCGTTCCACAGCAAGTCAGCTATCAAGTTTATGTTTCCTGGAGTATCCTTTGCATGAAGCCATGAAACACCCAACAGAAAGAACACATCGCCAAGACAGCAATCAGAACTTCACCTTGTGAGAAGAGAAATTCCCATCTTCGAAAGAATCTTTAAGAGCCCGGAATTTACTGCCTGAAAAAAACAGACCAAAGCACAGTATACAGGTCAATAGAACCCAAAAGCATTACAGTAGAAAAACTAGCTAGTTGCTCTCACTCAATACTGAACCTGGAATTGCAATGATTATCGCCTTCAATTATAGCTCAAACTGCACATATACCTTTCGATAATTTTCCTGAGCATCCTCCATGCTGACACTAGGCAGCTTGCCAAACATCATGAGATTTTCAGTCTTTTTACTGGCTCGCCATTGACGCACAGATTCAAGAGCCAGGTACGGACAAACGGCACTGGAAAACGCCCAGCCACGTTGAAGCATATAACCAACTGTTACTCTCCGAAAGGAAAGAATTAGTATGATTACGAAAAAAAAAAAACAAAAATCTGCTGTAAAACACTTCCTTGCTGCAACATCTAGAGCATCATCCCTCATGAGGTTTACCAAACTTCTGGCTTTTCCATAAGAAAAAAACACATTGGCATTCCCAGCTTACCTAGCTCCGTAACCTACAAGACAAGCGAAATGGTGTGTGCTAAAGCATTGAGCTGTGTCCGCCACAATCGAGCAACGCAGTCGTAGACCCTTCTGGATTAGGTGGTGATGCACAGCCCCAACAGCTAGAAGGGCAGGAATGACAGGCATATTTGCATCCTGTGACAAACAGTTACCGGAGAAGAAGCATGAGTAGCCTGGGGCAGATTCGCCTTCCAAACCTCAAAAGACAAGTGCTGATAGGCATTGCAGAAAATAAAGTTAATCACACAAGCTAATGGCTAATAACCTTCAACGGGAGAAAGCAAATGTTGTAATAACCTTCAGTGGAAGTGCCTGAAGGTAGGCGTGTCACCTACCAGCTCTATCGTACGGTCACTCAATACGAGCAGCTGGGCGCCATCCTTCACAGCTTCTGCTGCTGCAGAACACAGAGAATCCAAACCTCTCTTCAAAGCCCCATTCTCTACCCCGTCTGTGACATCGAAGAAGGTAGGAAGGGTCACACTTCCCAACTGCACATCTCCTTGCAAAGCCTGTAACTCCTCATTGTTGAGCACGGGACTGGAGAGTCGGACCTGATTGGCATGGTCAGGCCCGATTTCTAAAAGGTTCTCTCTCTTTCCTATGGTAATCTCCAGGGACATGACCAGGCCCTCACGAAGTGGATCGATAGCTGGGTTTGTTACCTGCAAAGCCATGGTCGGTTACAAAGGTGTCAGAATACTGCATTCCTTTTTATCACACTACAAAAAAGTTGAAACTTCAAAATTTGCAGATGTACATTTTATGGAAGGGAAAAGGAGAAAAGGAGAGAGAGGGGGGCAGAGAAACAAAGGAAAAGGCAGAATGAGAAAGGGAGGGACTGTAAAAAGGGAGCATTCGAAGAGACGAGCAAGAAAGAGGAGCACAAAAATGCCAGGCCACAAAAGGCAAACAATCCCCCCACATTTAAATGTAGAGCCATCACAAGGCATATGAATGCACAAACCTGGGCAAAACGCTGCTTGAAGTAATCAAACAACAAGTGCCCGCGTGAAGATAAAACGGCCAAAGGTGTATCGTCGCCCATGCAAAAAGTAGGTTCCTTGCCCTGGGAAGCCATTGACTCGATCACAATCGTCAAGTCCTCCGCTGAGTATCCAAAAGCACTGTCAATTAAGGGGAAACGTTTCAGAGGTTAAACTTGAACAAGTGTGGTGGATTCCCAACACTTCAGACTCCCATTGAAAGTCCTCTCACAATTATTGGCCAGACAAAAATCGTACTCCAGGTGATAGGCAACCTCCACCTTGACTGCCATTGGCAGGATAAGACAACTTTTTCTCATTCATTTGTTTTATACAAATGTTTTTTCATGCTTTTGACTCTTTAATGGTTTTAAGAAACAAAATATGTTTAGTTGAAGGTCGAATAGTTTTTCTCATCTACTAACGTATTGATGCATATCTTGCAGGTTTCTAAAACCGAAAATAGCCCGAAGACAACCAATATACTGGCAAGTAAAAAAAGAATTACTTTAAAAATTTACTTTTTTTCTTTTTTGTTATTATTTCACTCCTAAAAGCAGTACAAAAAAATTGCCCTGTCAGTTCTTTCAGTTTGCCAAAAAAGCATGGTTCTCACTTTTGCTGACTGAGCAGAGTTTCTGCAGACATTGACGGCCCGGTCGAAAATGGTAATGTTGGGAGGGACCGGCTCTGCAATTATGATTCAAGTATGAACACATTCAGAATCACGACATTGCCAAAACATAGCGATCACCCAGCCAGTCCTCACATATGGTCGAGGTCAAAAATGATTTTCAACGATGTGCTTGCTATATCTGAACAATAAATGCACAGGCAAAACAAATGCTGAAATGTTGAAACATGCTGTTCCAAAACAAAAATGATAGTCGAAGACGACACACTTGAAGCAATCAATAACTGTTTTTCATCGAGCCATATCTCAGTCTGTTTACTCAATAGCACGTAGAACCAAAACTCAAGACTGTAGGATATGTGGATAAGAACAGACATGCTCCGCTAGCCATTGCTTGTAAGGATGGGCTGCAGCAACCCGGCGCTTGATTTCAGTGTTGTCGAATACCTGAAAACAATTGCAAACGATTGTCATATCAATCTACTGAGTAAGACGTTTCCACCAACCACATGAGTTAAAGGACTAACAAAAGGCCATTTTAGAGTCTGAAAGGCTCCACAAGCAAAATCCTTTGCAAGTCAACCAAAATGGAAGTGAGACCAACAACAATGCCCTCATGGAAAAACAGAATCTTTGAAATTCTTTGTCCGCTCCGACCCTTCTGAGTCATCTGGCACGACACGACGCAATAACAGAGTACATGCCAAAAAACACCCTCCAAGAACTTGGCTTACCTGCCCACTTTCAAGATCAGCGGATATCATCATGCCAGGGCCGAGGCGCCCTTTTGCAACGACTGCCGAATCGTCCATTGTAAGCACGCCGACCTAAAAAAAACCCAGTGAGTGACCCAATTAAATGTCCATCTCGACTTTCTCGCTTTGCTCCTGTCCGGCACATCACCAACTTTGGGCAAAAAAAAGCGTTTACAGTTGCTCCCGGGCTGATGAGCTTTACCTCGGAAGCAACATACAACATGTCGTCCTTTGTGCGCCAAAAGCGTGCCGGTCGCAAGCCATTACGATCCAAGCAAGCACCCACAGTCTTCCCATTGCTGCATACATTTCAACATGTGAATACATCAATAATTGTACGGCATGATAAGGAAAGAGATTTTAGTGGTTTGATGTGTTGTCAGCTTTTTGATAGAAACTGTCAATTGGCACCCTCTTGATTCTGAACCAACCTCATCTCCCAAATTGGAGGAATAAGCCACATGTTAAGCCAGGGCGTCAAACTATCCTACATGTTTCGATTCAAAAACTACATTGAGAGACAAGTTTATGTAGATTAAAAAGAGTCTCATCTGTCAAAAGTAGTGATGTATATCGAGGAGAAAATGGCATTATTCGGTACAGGCAAAAAAACAGGCTGGTATTCAAAATAAATCGCAAAAAAAAAAAAAGTATTGTAATCATACGGTACAAAAAAGAGTACTTGCAGTAATCACATAGATGCAATTCTCTTTGTACAAAATTATCGATTACGAAAACTAAGTTTTGTCCGTTGCCAAAAGTCGAAATAAGTTTGTAGGACAGTAAACTCTACGGATCCAATGGCTGCGCTCCATTGGCTCATAAACCGTCTGTTTTGGGTCATATCACATATTTTTTGAAAAATGCAATGACCCGCAAAAAGACACTGTGAAAGCTCAATGAATGGCACAGCCACGAGAAATCTGGCAGCCTGTTATATCATTAGACGTGTAGTTTACGGAAGCAAAAAATTACAAGATACAGAGAAACTGCTTGCAAAAATTATACCAAAATAGGAAATTGATTCGTCCAATCTGCGAGTTAATCCCAAAAAAATACCAAGAAAAAAAGATTTTTTTGTATATTCTTGATCTTCCCACATGTTTGTTTCCCGTACGTCCTCTAATGGACCCACCAAATGGGTCACCGCACAAAAAGGCGCTTTTTATGACTCAAAATTGGCGTTTTATGAGCCAATGGAACTTAGTCCTAACAGCATCGAATGCACCCTTTCAATTTATAGGGTAAAATATTTTGTATGTTCCCTGATTCCATACGTCCAACTGATAAAAAACTATCGACAGTTTCTTCCTTATATTTTTGGATGAAGGTTCATCCAATGGTGGACGCCGAAGTGGTAATTTTAATAGATGACTACATAATATACAGTGGCAAAATCGCTACCATGAAAATATGCAATACACAATAGACAGAAATAGTACCATATTTTAAGGTAGTGTAGCCTATCGGGCTGTGTATCGTAAAAAGGAGCAGCACAATGCGCTGTTACAAGTTTGGCGCTACGAGACTGACCGTGAAGCATACTGAATATCGAGAAAAAAAGGCTAGACTACACATCATTAGGCACAGGTCACAAACAAGACAAAGAGAGCATTTTAAAAGCTCCCAAGACAAGTGCATTAACCCCAGGACATCCATTACCAGAGATGTGAACTGCTCCTCCAGGTATAGAATAATCAGTTCCTTGACAAAGAATACAAGAAGTAATAATTGTATTGAAATTATTTGCTCTGAACCTTCAAAACTGCTGACACAGTCTACATCGGCGTGTGTTAGGGCGTGTTCCCATGTGTTCAAGTAAGGGTTTTTTTCCGTCGTTTACACAGAAAATGGGACTTCCAACGAGAAAATATTACGCCGTACGAAAAATGGGCAAAAACTCAAATACATTTTGCGTCATCTTGGAACTTGAAAGGCACGGCGATTTGGCAGTATTATCATCGCGACCCACTTCCAGCTTATCTTCACACTTGCACTGGAATCAAATTGCTACCTGACTTTGAATAGAAAGCCTGGATTGCACGTGTCAAAAGTTTTCAATTTTTTTTTTGCAGTTGGGAGAATTCACGAAAAAAAAATTGTTTGTCCGTTTGCTTATGTTGTCCACTTGTGGGCGTCTACAAATGTCCATTGGCGTCGACAATTGTCCCAGTATGTCAGGAGCTCGTTGCGGCGTACAAATGTCTGCAGTTTGTTGGCATCTACAGGTGTCACAAGTATTGGCGACGTGTACAACTGCCACATATTCGAAATAATGAACGCGCAAGTAATGATTGACATAGGCACACTTTGAAAAGTACACCGTAAAATCAGCGCTAAAATCCAAAATAACGTTTCAAAATATCAGTTACATGGGAACACGCCCTTAACCACATGCGACTAGAACCTAAGCAGTGGCTCACTCAAAAATACCTAAACGTTCACACGAAGATATGACTGCCAACATACGATGATAAATAAACACTTCGAACAGTTCACAGCCTGCTACAGTTGAAATGGCTGTTCAAGTTCAGATTGTACAGCACTCGATTGCAATCTATCATTAGCATAGCATGAGAACCAGGTCATGAAAATATATACTATGGCCACGGAGAATAGTAGCTGCTTATATACTACTTAAGGTAGTTGTAGATTTTACATAACATATGCAAAATTTAGACGCTTGCAAGCTCTCGCCACCTCACTGACCTGAAAATAAGCAAGGCAGGCCCATCCCATGCTTCCATCTGTCCCTTGTTGAACTCATAAAAATCAACCACCTGCAGAGACAGCGAAGTAAAAAATTGAAATCTAAAATACCTTTTCACTAAAATAGCTCTCTACTAAGACTTAAGACCATAATCCGTCTTAATGGATTCCTCCAAGCAAAGATAAGAGAAAACATCGCAAACCAAAACTAATGTATGGTCTCAGCCAAATTACCCATAGCCAGTATTCATTAAGGGTCATAAGGGTGGAGACAAACAGAAGAAAAAAGGCCACCAGCCCACCTCGGGAAATTTCGCATCCAATGTCGGATGATGCTGATAAGCTTCAGGTACTAACAGCATCAGGGCTTCTTCTGGCTTCCGACCACTTCGGATCAATATCTGCTCATCCCATAGATGACCTACTGATTCAGAAACACCTAGTTTGACCACTTTAAATACAAAATCCTTATCAAATTGATTCCACACAATTGGCAAGAAATATTTGCTACTGTGCAGTCAACATACTACAATCCAGGTATCTGTCGAGCCAGAAAAATGCATGCCCCTGCGTAAGCTGCCCAATCGTCCATGCCTGCTAAAACGCATCCCACAAGCACTAGGCTGTCATTAAAAGCCTGTTTCCAAAAAAAAAAAAACTACTCTCTAGCTTGTTACATAGACCTCCATACCTCGGCAACGCTATCCAAATTTGCTGAATCTGAGTTTTGGGCATTTTGAATTGGGAAGATATCGGTTTCTCTCCCTCGCCACACAGGTGACTGCAATGTTGGCTCCCGCGAACGCATCCAGTTCAAGTTACCCTACATTCATACAAAGAACGAACCATTGAAGGTGGTCAAGAGGTGAGAGGTGGGCAGATGGCAGTTGGTGGATGGTGGGTAGTGGGAGGTGGGCGGTGGGAGATGTGAGGTGAGAGATGTGGACAACTACTGTCAACTGTTTCAGGTTATTGTTCAAGGGAATGTTAATATGCAGCTTTCCAACCTATGACTCTGGAACATGATAGATGAGTTCATTCATCAATTCCAGTAATTTTGTCAATTTAAGCAAGATTGAAATCAGGTCAGATGAGGAGGCTGTGATTCTACAGGATAGTGGTCAAGTGCAGAGCCCATGACTTATAAACTTTTTTCAGTGTCACTATTGTGCTGTTGATAACTGGAGAATCTGGCATGCTATAGCCTCTCTTGCTCTCTATTTTAGGAATGAGTGTGTCTCTCAACCTATTTTCCTTTCACCATTGATAATTATTGGTTTCTAAAAGAAAATCAGTTACACACGGATTTGACCCTGCTTTACAGGTGGCTGATTCCTTGAGCTGCTTTTATGGCTCTGCAGTTTGGGATGTCTACGAAGTGCTGAACTATCTCCAGGCCATTATTGTCAAGTCAAAAATTATCCAAAATGAATCCACACCCCCCCCCCCCCAAAAAAAAGCCCTACATTGGCCAAATAAATATCATGACTTTGTGAAGTGCCCTACCACCTATACCTGCTTACCTGAATGGTGTTGATTTCGCCGTTATGGCCAAGGAATCTCATCGGCTGTGCCAGCGGCCATCTGGGTGTAGTGTTTGTGCTGTAACGACGATGATATATGGCAAAGGGAGACTCATATTCTGGATTATGTAGATCAGGATAAAATGGGCCAAGAACTTCAGACCGCAGCATGCCCTTGTAGACAATTGTCTGGTTTGATAAGGAGCAGAAATAAAGCTCACTTCCCCATTCGTAGGCTTGAGATGCGCGTTCAGCCAGTTTACGACAAATATATAACTCTCGTTCTATATCCTCTGGTGTATCCAAGCCAGCTATCTGCAAGTGACTGATGAAGTCAGAACAACCCAATTCCCACTTATACAAACCAAAATTTCAGTGCCATTTTTCTCTCTGCCATTTCTTCTTCTGTTCACATAGCAGTGTAATTCATAATTTGTTCACTCACATAATCTCCCATCGCAAGAAAAGATTGCCATCGAGAAGCTATAATTATAATATATAATTATTCATAATGGATGCTGGCAATATATAAATCTGTCATGTCCAGCTTGTTACCATGAAAGTGAAACACTGACCTTCACAATAACTTGTTCAATCCGAGGCAAGGTTGCAAGAGCTATCTTCCCCACAACAGACTCGTTCACAGGCACTGGCCTCCACGCAATAACCTCCAAACCCTCCTCGACAAAGACTTTGTTGATAACTGCAAGGATAAGAGAAGGCAAAGAATATTCACATAACCTGATAAACAGAAACAAAAAGTGTTTGTCGCATGCTGGTGAAGAGCTTCAACGTAACCTTGAGTCAGGTGTAGCTACTAATATCCACAAAAAGTCCCAAATCCTCATTCTGGCCACTACTTGAGGTACTCATGACTAGTCGAGCAAAATTGAAAAGTCCAGATAGAAGCTACATGTGTCGTGGAACTTTTTGAATAGCATGCAAAAAATGGAAAAATTAGATAAAAAATTTAACAAAGACAAAAACAGATAAAATATTTTCTGCTAAAGGTGTTACTCCAGATCCAACAAGTAGAGTACTAAACAAGGTACAAGTCCAACAGATGCCTGTAATCGTTCTTGGTGAGGACTTCGCTTTCCAATCTAAGAACTTAAGGGTGGTGGATTCCTCGAGCAGCATGAGTACCCATGCGGTACACACTCATGGAACTGCGATATTCAAACAATTGTACAATTGTAATGTCGTACAGTTGTACAACTACTCACTGTGGCATGAATAAAAGCAATTGTGCAATCACCGAATAAAATGTGTTATGAATGAAGGTAAATAACACAAACTTTGACCAGTATGTATTTATGGCCCACATATAACCATGTGGTGAATAGAATTTCTGGCAGGCGGGATTCCTGAGCAGGTACAAAGACATACAAGATTTCTAGGATTGCCCTCATCCTAAGACTAAAGACAGGAACTATCTTTGACTCGATAGTTCCACCATTCAGACTTTTTGAAGCAAACTGAAAAGTTTTTCAGCAACCAAAGATAAAGTCTTAAACGCGAAGAAGATTCATAACCGTGACTGAACAGGCATTGGCGCCTGTCATGTCCTTTTCAGTCCATTGTAATAAAGGGTGAACACAGAAGCTATTAAACACCCTGAGAATGTCCACAGACTTCAACTTGGCTAATATATGCATATGATTCTTCGCACATGAATAATTCATGTCGTTAGCGTTGACTGCGGTCAGTCACTCTCTTGGTATCTACTCACCAACAACGTTAAATAACTATATTCCTCTTTTGTTCACCACCTGGGACAACCATTCAAATTCAATTAAAAACCTCTTCATTTCACCAGAATAATTCCTAAACAGTCCAGTGCCTCGTGAGCTCAAATTGACATCGCACACCTTTATTGATTGCAAAGAGCTAACTCAACAGTTAAAGTCTTCTCAATTTCTCAGGATTGCCTAAGGGCAGAAAACGACCAAATTTTACTTGTATAACGAATTGGCAATCTTGAAACCAACATAGCCTGGATACCCCATTAAGGCTAATAGAAGGCACTTGCAAACTTGTCCAGAGAACATGGCAGCCTGGGTACAGTCGAGCCCAAACAGAAAAAATCCTTATCACCACCGAAAGCTTACCCTCCTTAGCGGCCTTTGCCGCTTCATCAGCCGGTGGGAGGAACACCATTCCAACACCCGACACCGCAGGTTCCACCTCCGGAAGACCTTCAGCTTTAATCCAAGCTGCCAGAAGCTTCCAAGGAATTTTTGTCATGAGCCCCGCACCATCCCCCGAGTCATTGTCCGCGCTGCAGCCGCCTCGATGCTCCATACAGCCAAGTGCTGTGAGCCCCTGTCCAAGGATTGTACGCCCGGGGCAATTTTAGCAGTTGGTTTAAATGGCTCCTAAATGACATCGGAGTCATTACACCTGTGCCTTCTAGCACGTCATGTGCATGAAACCGCTTTGGACAATATTGCTGTCTTTAGTGGAAACATATCCAGCTTTAAGGATAATGTTGGCATTAAACGTTTCTATCTATTTATCTAAATCAAAAAGAGCCTGCAAAGAGAAATTATCCACAGTCATGAAAATTTTGAGAAAAAGCTGTAGTAACTTTCACTCACCAGAACTCAGTCATTTAACATCATTTTAGAAAAACAATACCTTCAACATCAGAAAATTGAAAAAGCCACTACAGTTGCGGATATAAGTGCCATCCATTTTTCCTACAAATTAAAATCCGCAGTAACAAAAATTGAAACGCTATTAGAAAGAGCCAAACCTGTTCTACGATTTTATGAGTGGCCACATTCCTCAAACTGGCGATGAAACCAACTCCACAAGCATCCCTCTCACTCAGAATCTCTTCCAAGTCAGAAACCTGCCAAACCCACATGGCCAAGGAACAGAATTAGGATTGCCAAAATCCTTGGGAGGCATGCGGAGTCAAAAGTCTATGGTGTTCCAGAAAACTCGGTCCCAAATTGTCACAGGGGACAGCTGTGATAGTGGCAGCCAAAAATATCACTGGGAAGGAGACAAATTCCTGCACTTGGAATAAACTTTACAAGTGACTACTACAGATGATACAACTGTCAGTTACATGTAGCGAACAAATGGAAAAAGTAAAAGTTCAGCAGCGATTTCCCAATGGAGTCGAATAAATGCATTTTAAAAGGCATGTGAATTCTTCAAAAACTGAGGCAGTGATGTTAACAAAGTAAGTAAGCGCAAAATCCAAAACCAATAAACAGGCATACTCCAGCTCATAGAGGAGTAGCCATTAGCTATCAAGCTGCAAAAGCTCCAATTCGTTTTTCCTATGTGGACAGCTTCCAACCCCCTAAAGAACACAGTCCAGGAAGTCCCAATCCCAATCCCTGTCATTCTTGTTCCCCAGCTGCAAATAAAAACCACAGGTATGTTCAAAGGTACACCTTACAAACTTGCTCTTATCAAAATACAAATAAAAAGTTGGGCCTTTGACAGGCGGCGGCCTTATGCAGCGAGATTTAAACGAAAGAGAAACCTCAAAAGTAAACCATGAAGGTTGAGAGGTAACTATGCAGCCACTTCCTGTTTGCAAGTATGAGAAGCTTTCGGCAAACAAACGACTAGAGTAAAGAGACTCTTGAGCCACTTGAGATGGCAAGTACTAAGCTGAATAAAATAGAATCCCAGTATGACCGGTACTACCACTAAATGAAAACACACAAAATCAAACCAAAGAAAAAGGAGGGGCGTGTAACCTGGCGAATGCATGCTCAGCCCTGCACCAAAAACTATCTCAATACCTGTGCTTTACAACCATTCCTACACATTCCAGGATAAAACAAATACCAGCTACAGTTGCTCGGTAAGCCATTGAAAAATACCATCAAGCACTTCCACATACAATTCTTCCGCCCTGTAATGAATAGAGAAGTGAAAGTGAGACCGTTGTCACAAATTCAGTGACGGCGAGAAGCAGTCATGAAAAGTAACGTACCTCCACCTTCCATTTTGGTCCCTCCACTTCCCTCTCTCCAGTGGATAATTCTGACAATTTTTCGGAAACCTGAGCGGAGTTTTGCGCAATAGGAAATTCGACTGTCCCGTGAAGCTGACTTTTACCTCGGAGCAGCTTTCTCGAGCTGCTTGAAGAAGGGGAAAAGTGTGAAATTGAACGGGACCAAGAATAGGTGTTTGAGGGAAATGATTGACAAGGAGAATGTTTCTGAGAAGTTTTTCTGATCAATCTTGCAAACACAACACTTGGCTCCGACCCGCTGACTGACAGCGGGCGCTGCAACGCGGCAACACTCGCTGACTGCGACGCTGCCACATGGCAGCACTGCAGAGGTCCCATCTTTTGGTAGAAAGAGGGACCACTGCCGGGTAACTAAAAAATGGCGAATAACAAGAGATAAATTAAAATTTTGAGAAACTTGTCTGCTAGGGCGCTGTGAGAACGTATTTGTAAGCGTGACGCACGGAAGGCGATAGTGTACTCGCCTTTCGATGGTGGAGAGAAAGAGGAGGAATGAAGCTATTAGGCTGGGAGAGTGAATCTATGAACACAGGAGACTCATCAGAAGATTACGATACTGTACGGCAGACGCCGCTCCTTGTGCTGAAGCTGAAGCCACGTGGGACAGCTTGTGGACCAATAGTATTCCGAATAAGGCAACAAATTAAACCCTCTTTTAAATTTTGCAATGCGACGTTTCGAAGTACCAAAGGACTGCATGCAATAGTTGACATTAGGAGGTATATTGTCATTACGGACAGTGGTAATACTCCAAAGGACATGCAGCACAAGTGACAAAAAATGCAGTACGTTTGTCCAGCGCGAGTGGCTCATGCGGTGACGTAAGAAACGTGGCGGACGCGACTGGAGGCGAGAGAAGCCTGAGAAGCCCTGAATAGGCCTAAAGAGGCGGCCGCGGCTAGAACCTGCTCGGGGGACGAGGCCAAGTTCGGGTCCCGCCGGCGAAAGTTCTTGTCAAAATACTACACCGCGCATCGTAATTAGAATAATGAAAAAATTAGAGTAAAAAAAGAGAAAAAAATAATTAGAGTAATTTACTCTATTTTATGTGATAGAACTGTTTCAAAAAGGAATTTACTCTAATTTATGCGGTGTACTCTAATTTGGCAAGCTACTGCCGATATATTGGCAAATAGAGAGCAAAAAGCCACTTTAAATAAACGTCGTTTACGGCATCTCTCATGGTTTCAACTTTCTAAGGGGGTGTCCCCATGTTTTAAAGAATCTACTTTTCTGTCTTTTTGTCTTAAAATTCATGGAACTTTGACAAAAACTTTAGCCGTACGAGAAAATCGTTTTTACTAAAGTATAGCGAACGTCAATTCATACTTTGAATGTACAGCGTGTTTGTCGTCATGTGAACGCATTTTGGCGTTTTCCCCTTTTCGACCCCCGGGCAAGAGAATCCAGCCCAAAAAAAAACTTCTTTTAAAATCACCTCGAGGGGGTGTTTTTAGTTAAAGTACAGTCCAAACAGCGAATGAAAAACGACCTACGCACCCGTCACGCGAGCGAGGAAATTTTAGGGTGAAGGAGAGTCCTCGCTATTTTTCTCCGTGCCCGTCACGAGCATGTACGGAAAAAAATTTGCAGGGGTCTCGGACCTCCACTTTCATTCATGGGTCCTTTTCAAAATTTTGCGCCGTCGTCGCTTCTTCCCTCTCCCTCTCACACTATCGCTGTTATCTCACACTTTTTAGAATGAGACACGACAATATTGATGTAAAATGAAAGATCTCTGATTTTATTTTATTTTACAATTTTTAGGTTTTTTTTTAATGGCAAATAGAGTGAAAAAAGTCGAAAAAACGAAATCGGAAAGCCATGGCGAAAAGTTCTTGAATCAGTGACGTCACGTTGTCACGAGTGAGCGTGACGTCACAATGTCACCAAACCCTAAAAGTCTACAATTTCACAAAATTCTAGACGTCTACAACTGTCGCTGTTTTTGTTGGCGTCACTAATCGTCGGAAGTTTCGTGGTCGCCTTCAATCGTCACAAGTTGTACCGACGTCTACAACCGTCACATGTCAAAGTTCCTATTTAATTTTCGCACATTGGGATGATCTTCAACGTAGTACGGAGAATCTTCACTACAGTCCAAAATACTTTATCATTGTACCGATTACATGGGGACGTACCCTAAGTATCGTATTCTCGAGGAATGCAAAGCGTGTAGGTGGTTGGCAAGTCTTAAAAAAAAAAGCAGAACAATGAATCTTTTTACAAATGTGAAGTTGTTATAAGCTACACAGGGGTCGTTGCTTGAGTCTCAAAATAAAACTTACAATGCGTTTGTGTTTGAACGAGTTTTCGGCTATTGTGAGGGGGTGTCCCCATGTAATCGGTACTTTGATAAAATATTTTGGACTGTAGTGAAGATTCTCTGTACTACTTTGAAGAGCGTCCCAAATTCCCAATGTGCGAAAATGAAATTGGAACTTTGACATGTGACGGTTGTAGACGTAGGTACATCTTGTGACGATTTAAGCCGACTACGAAACTTCCGACAATTAGAGACGCCAACAAAAACAACGACAATCGTAGACGTCTAGATTTTTGTGAAATTGTAGATGTTTAGGGTTTGGTGACGTCACGCTCACTCGTGACAACGTCGACGTCACTGATTCAAGGACTTTCCGCCATGGTTTCCCGATTTCGTTTCTTCGACTTTTTTCACTCGATTTGCCATTAAAAAAAAGCCTAAAAATTGTCAAAAAAAATAAAAATCAGAGATCTTTCATTTTATATCAACATTGTCATGTCTCATTCTAAAAAGGGTGAGATGACAGCGATAATGTGAGAGGGAGAGGGGAGAGGCGACGACGACGCAAAATTTTGAAAAGGACCCATGAATGAAAGTGGAGGTCCGAGACCCTTGCAAATTTTTTTCCGTACATGCGCGTGACAGGCACGGTGAAAAATAGCGAGGAATCTCTTTCGCCCTAAAATTTTCCCGCTCGCATGACGCGTGCGTGGGTCGTTTTTAATTTGTTGTTTGGGTTGTACTTTAACTAAAAACACCCCCTCGAGAAGTTTTTTTTTGGGCTGAATTCTCTTGCCCGGGGGTCGAAAAGAGGAAAACGCCAAAATGCGTTCACATGACGACAAACACGCCGTACATTCAAAGTATGAATTGACGTTCACTATAATTTGGTACAAATGATTTTCTCGTACGGCTAAAGTTTTTGTCAGCTCCCTGAATTTTAAGGCAAAAAGACAGAGAAAAGTAGATACTTTAAAACATGGGGACACCCCCTAAGATCCACCTTTCTCATACCCAAAATATGTTCAAAAACAAAAAAAACATTATAAACTTCTTCAACGTTGTTACCAAATTATTAACTGAGTGACTAAAGTAGGAGAGCATGGAAGTTGTACTCGCGACCTTCAAATTTAGCAGAAGTGAACTATTCGGCCAATTTAACCAACATGTCACGTGTAAATTATTTTTTGTACTTTTTTACTCATTGAACTCGATTTAACTCCTAGAACTTTTAGCTTTAACACTGTTTTACAATATGAAAATGACTTGGCGCTTCATAACTTGACCTTTTAAGGTTCTTCCCTTCCGTGACCATCCTAAGTCCTTTTCCATTTCCCCTCCCTCGCCCTCTCCCCCCCCCTCTCTCTTCCCCCCTCTATGAACCTCTTCCTCTCCCCCTTTTTATCCAGCTTCTCCCTCTCCCTCTATTCTTGCCCCGCTTCCCCCCCTCTTTTACCCGCCTCCCTTAATCCTTCTTCCCCATCCCTCCTCCGTGCCCCTTTTTCTCTCCCCTCCTCCTTTTCTTCCCTCGAATTCTCCCCCTCATCTCCTTCACTCCCTTTTACCCTCCTTTCGCCTCCCTCTCATACCTCCGCTTGCCTTCCCCCCCTCTCCCCTCTCCTCCGCCCATTGCTCTCCCTCCTCCCCTACCGACTACTCTCCCACCTCCTACCCCGTGTCGCCACCGGAGTGGACCACTAGGGTCACGAGGGGGGCTCTTAAAGTCGTCACGTTTTCATTTAGGATTTGTTTATATTTTCAAGATGAATCGCTTACCATTGGACCAAAAGAACTAGCTCTCTTCTTGTTAAACCGACAAAAATAAATTGAAATTACTAATGTCCAAGATGATACATTTGGCACGGAAGGTAAAACTTTGTTCGAGACATTAATGTGCCTCTCTCGTAATCGCTGAAAACTGCGTTACGGCGTCACCTGGGTAATCTTAATTATGCCACAGTAAGACTAAAGTCGACGCACCCTCGAGAGATGAAGGGCAATGTAATGATGGTCATGGACTGCGAAAACAAAATGTTTATAAATGTTCCTCAAAGGGTGGGAAAGTAATGAAACGACGTTTTGTTACACGCTGGTATTAGCTGTACAAATTGAGTTTTCTTCACAAGAGCAAACAAACCACTTGCTCACCATTGCATGTGGGGCCAGCCTAAGGGTATGGCTCAATGTAATTGTAACTTAGCGAACTTACTTTGTATTTTAGCGAAAATTCTCCGTACACTGTTTTGAAGTATTCCAAAGCATAACAACGAAATGGTTGTGTAAGGATGTCGCAAATGGATATGTCGACAATGCCCCTAATGGTTGTAAACGTCTACAATATGTCTTAACGCACCATATGTTTTTAAACATTTTGTTACATCGCAAGGCACATCGCATTTTTTTAAACATTTTGGTTCGTCGCATGTCTTTGTCTGACATGGTAGACCTACAACCTTCCAGCCCGTACTGTTCATGGTTGAACAAGATGCTTTTGCGTTTGCCTCTCTTGTCCAGTCGCCATGAATGGACATTTAATTCTCGAGGCCAGTGCAAAACATATATATATATATATATATATATATATATATATATATATATATAGTTCAATTCTTTCCAGACGACTTCGTTCGCACACTTGAGGTAGCCCTCGTCATTGTGCAAACCTCCACTGGTGCCGCGAAGTAGTGAAGTTTGAAGGAGTGAAGGAGAGGCAAGGTGAGAGAGGCGCGAGACCTAGTGGCGCCTTCACAAACTTTTCACCTTTCCTTGAAATGACATTGAAACCTTCATAACCATGCAAAATTTTTTTTTGTCCAAGATGCAAACGGAAAAAAAAAAAAAAAAAATGTATACGTCTCCTCGTTGTAAACTTTTGAAAACTTTTGACACTTAAAATGACGTGGTCGTGGATCAAAAAACAAAAGACGACAATTTGTGGTACATTCTAAGTTCGTAGATGACGCAAATTGTACTCTACATTTTTGCAATTTCTTTGACGGTTGCAACTTAAGCCGGTTGGCGCTAAGTTTTGAAGGAAAACTACAGAAAAAAACCCTTACTTTGGCACATGGGACCATACCCTAACACTGATTTATGACGCATTATAACTTTTTGTCCTTTTTGCCGTGAAAGTACAAAGGGTACTGATTAGAGTTGTATATCGGAGGATCTCATCGGATAACCGATATTTATGTTATTACCTATAATCGATATAATATACTGCACATCAGTTGTCGGGCATATTGGAAATATCTACATTATCAATTTTGCGTTACATGATACTATACCAAGCCTGCTTCTTACTGGATTCTCAAATGAAAAGTGTCCTGCAACATGGCGGACTGCGGAATATTGCATCGCCAGTAAATAATGTGGGCATTTAGCCATTTACCTATTAAATGATTAAATTACCACGTGAATACAATTTTGTAGTACTTTTTGTGATACGCTTTAGTACGTTATACAATTGTAATAAGTTGCGTACTACTGTAAAATATTGTACGACCGATATAGTTAATGTCTATTGGCTATTATGGTTATAATGGCTAATAAAAAATAGATGTTCATTTAATTGGCCAACGTATGTTTTGCATCTGCTATTGGAAGTAGGGTTTTTGTTCGACAAGCAATACAAATACTAGTACCAATCCATGTGCATGAACAATAGTAAAGAAAACGCGAAGCATTAGAATGTGTCTGAACTTTCACTCAATTGGCTTTAAAGAGCCCAGATAATGGTGTTCGTACCAGAAAACTAGAGAAGCCCTAAAACTGAACCGGAAAATCACAGAAATTAGCATCTGATTAACTGTCGAATGATGTCCAGATATCAGATTGCTTAATAAAGAGAATAAATGTGTTCGATGGGCTAACATTGCATACTACAAAGTGGGAGACTGATGTAATTTAGCAACATACATTGCTTCGATAGAGTATGCTTGTCCCAGCATAAGCGATGTCTATAATTCAAGATTGCAATACAATCTGGTGTGACCTACAAGATGTAGCACATCAGCAGAAACACTTATAAACAATCATCTATGGCAGTTGCAGTCAAGCAGTGAACCGATTCAATGGCATTACAAGCCAATAGTTTATGTTGTCAATGGTAAAATATTTTTCTTACCAGCATTCACTATATTTTAGTGCATGTCTTCTGTCTGCCCTTTTGTCCTTCTTTTGGTTTTCGCAGCCTGCTGCTAGCACAAAATGGTTATATGATTGTGTTAAGATCAAAAGCCAAAAGGTGTGGGACAGGAGATGATTGAAATTCCCGCAAAAAGTACTATTTCAGTGATCCCCTGAAGAAATCAGTAAACATGAAAATAACAGAGCATAATGTTCTAATAGGTATGTGAGCCAAGCACACCAGATGACTTAAAAAATTAGTAAGTCAACCTTAGTTCCTAGACAGTAGACCACACGAACCGAGTGTATGGATAATCTTGTAATACGAGACAATAAAAGTACAAATGACTAAAGAAGTCCCCTAGTGACTTTATCATGAAAAACGCCCTTAAAGTTAGTAGAGGACAGGGTGTGGAAAACCGAAAACTAGAATTGTGTTAGTATATTGGTAAAACACGATCGTCGTCCGACGCTTTTGGTTTTCTTCCTGTTTTCCCGTCTGTCTTCTGTACGTGATTTTATATCACTTACGACCATTCTTTTTATAAAATGGTAACTGTTGTATTTGATAACCGAACATTACGGTAACTTAGCCAAGTGACGAACTGACGTTGACGGTATCTACTAACAAATATTCACAAAGACGACTACACGATGTAGAACA
>JBBHKE010002632.1:698712-725853 GCA_037447655.1 Zygnema cylindricum | reverse complement strand
CCTCCGCCCATTGCTCTCTCTCCTCCCCTACCGACTACTCTCCCACCTCCTACCCCGTGTCGCCACCGGAATGGACCACGAGGGTCATGAGGGGGGCTCTTAAAGTCGTCACGTTTTCATTTAGGATTTGTTTATATTTTCAAGATGAATCGCTTACCATTGGACCAAAAGAACTAGCTCTCTTCTTGTTAAACCGACAAAAATAAATTGAAATTACTAATGTCCAAGATGATACATTTGGCACGGAAGGTAAAACTTTGTTCGAGACATTAATGTGCCTCTCTCGTAATTGTTGAAAATTGCGATACGGCGTCACCTGGGTAATCTTTATTATGCCACGGTAAGACTAAAGTCGACGCACCCTCGAGAGATGTAGGGCAATGTAATGAAGGTCATGGACCGCGAAAACAAAATGTTTATAAATGTTCCTCCAAGCGTGGGAACGTAATGAAACGACTTATTGTTACACGTCGGTATTAGCTGTACAAATTGAGTTTTCTTCACAAGAGCAAACAAACCATTTGCTCACCATTGCATGTGCGGCCAGCCAAAGGGTATGGCCCACTGTAACTGTAACTTGGCGAACTAACTTTGTAATTTAGCGAAAATTCCCCGTACACTGTTTTAAAGTGTTCCAATGCATAACAACGAAATTGGTGTGTTAAGATGTCGCAATTGTACATGTCGACAATGCCCGTAACGATTGTCGACGTGTACAATATATCTTAACACACCGTATGTTTTTACACTTTTTGTTACATCGCAAGGCACATCGCATTTTTTTAAACGTTTTCGTTCGTCGCATGTCTTTGCCTAACATGGTAGACCTACAACTTTCCACCCCGTACTCTTCATGGTTGAACAAGATGCTTTTGCGTTTGCCTCTCTTGTCCATTCGCCATGAATGGACATTAATTCACGAGGCGAATATTTATTTATTTTGGGCGCGTTTGTTGAATTATTTCAAGACGACTTAGTTTCGCACACTCGAGGTAGCCCTCGTCATTGTGCCAACCTCCACTGGTGCCGCGAAGTAGTGAAGTTGGAAGGAGTGAAGAAGAGGCAAGGTGAGAGAGGCGCAAGACCTAATGGCGCCTTCACAAAATTTTTCACCATTTCATGAAATGACATTGAAACCTTCATAACCATGCAAAAAGAATTGTCGTACAGGATGCAAACAGAAAAAAAAAAAACGTGTATGTCTCCTCGTTGTAAACTTTTGAAAACTTTTGACATTTGCGATGTGGAGCGATATTTCTTTACTTTAAAACACGTTGCTAACGTGTTTAAAATAGCGCGGTCGTGGATCAAAAAACAAAAGACGACAACTTGTGGCACATTCTAAGTTTGTAGATGACGCAAAATGTACTCTATATTTTTGCAAGTTCTTTGACGGTTGCAACTAAGCCAGTTGGCGCTAAGTTTTGAAAGAAAACTACAGAAAAAAACCCTTACTTTGGCACATGGGGCCATACCCTAACGCTGATTTATGACGCATTATATTTTTTTGTCCTTTTGGCCGTGAAAGTACAAAGGGTACCGATTAGACCTGTGTATCAGAGGATCTCATCGGATAACCGATACTTATGTTATTACCTATAATCGATATATTATACTGCACAACAGTTGTCAGATATATTGGAAATATCTACATTATCGAATTTCCGATACATGATACTATACCAAGCCTGCTTCTTACTGGATTCTCAAATGAAAAGTGTCCTGCCACGTGGCGGACCGCGGCATATTGCATCGCCGATAAATAATGTGGGGCATTTAGCCATTTCCGTCTTACATAATTAAATTACCACGTAAATACAATTTTATAGTACTTTTTGTGATACGTTTTAGTACGTTATACATTCGTAATAAGTTGCGTACTACTGTAAAATATAGTACGACTGATATAGTTATTGTAATATCTTTTGGTTGGGGGGAAATAATGGTTGATAAATAATAGACGTTTATTTAATTGACCAATGTATATGTTGCATCCGCTCTTGGAAATGTGTTTTTGTTCGACAAACGATACAAATACTAGTACCAATCCATGTGCATGAACAATAATTAAAAAAAAAGAATTGATCATGATAGTGACTGTTTTGGTTGCGTACAGTCACTTATGTCACTTTGTCAAAATTTGTACGCTTGAAGTACATATTGGTACAAATAAAGTACGGTTGAGTACAAATTTGACGATGAATCGGTTTGACAACTTTGACTTTCAAAATATTGTTTCCGTCGGTTAAAGTTTTGCCGTGCTTGCGGACGTCGACCGTCATAATAAAATTAGCAATTCACACGGCCGGCGAACGTTTACGGTAACAAAACTGCGGCAACCACATGTAAATAAAAGTGTTGCAGACAGTCACTTTTTGTCTTTACGTGAGCTCCACGGTGAGAGCACTTAGCCGCAAAATTGAAATTTAATCGTCTAAGCGTTACATTGAACTTAGACGCAAATTGAAACGAAACCTCTTTAAACTAAAGTGAATTACTGAAAGTTTTGTAAGGAAATATTAAAACGCCCGAAACGAAATTTTACTGTTAATGTAAGAAGTAGTGTTGGGTATCGAGGACCTTTTGTCGATATTCGATATATATCGAATACTTGGTACCCGATAATCGATATATCGCTTCAATATATCAAAAATCAAAATGTCGCGATATATCTCCAATATATTGTATCGACAATATATCGAGGCATTAAAAAAATAGGAAATGAAAATTTTCACAGGTCTCCAAATTCACATGCCTTCGTGACAAGGTGACCGTAAAATCTTTGCCGAAAAAAAATACGGTTTTATCCTGAAAGTCAGCAGAGTGAAGGAGATCTCTGAGGTACATTGACGTGGTATGTAACAGTAATAGTGGATCGAACTTGTTTGTAAATGGGTATTTAAGTGTTACGAAAATAGAGTTTTGAATTGGATAGACGTCCGCGAAAGAATCGTATGATTTGGGATTGTATTTTAAAAGATATAGTGATTGGTGTATTTAGGCGACAGCGCGAGGTCAAAATAACGATTCGATGTTCAATGTCACGGGTTAAGGGTCAAACTATCCGCGGAATTTGAGGCATACGTTTATAAAGTACTAAACGAAATCAATATTTTGTTTGGTACGCACGATGGTTCGTTTCGTACAATTTTTAGTACAAAACATCACTTTCAGTTTATGGAATTTCGAAGGAAGTTTAGCGTGCGAAATTTGCAACCCAAGTTCGTGCAAAGTCGCGTTTCGTTTGGCGCGCACTTTTGCACGTAAATGTTACGTAGTGAAACGTAGCGTTTGATTGGTTAAAAACGCTACGTAGTTAGTAAGAGATTTCGCACGTTTTTGCATTGGTTAGTCTGAGTCCTTGCTGATCAATTATTGGCCCAAGTAAAACCTGTTCAACGGAGCGTTGACTCTGGCCTGGCGAGTTCAGGGCGATGATGGATAAATAGTGAAGTCTAAGAGGAGAGTAAACATCTTTTTCCTTTGGAAAATTTGGTGGAAATTTTGAATGATCTTGGTCCTGAGCGATTAAAACCAAATTGGAGCATTGGCATTTTGGCATTGAAATCTCTTACAAACTAAGTAGTGTTTTAGTAGTTAAAAGATAACATTATTAAGAAAGGAGAGTAGTGGAAAACACTTTAAAAAGAAAGGTTGAGCCACGAGGGCAAGAGACCAAGCTAATGTTATGTGGACAAAAGCTTCTTCTAATTTAAAGTTTATCCTTATGTGAGTGCTTTCCAATGTGGATGTGTATTTTTCCAATGTGTGGAATGTGTGGTTGAAATTGATTGAAGTAAAGGGATTTTTTGAGAGGTAGGAGATTCTATTACATATGGCATCAAAGGTTTGGTTAGAAACCAAAGAGAAGTTTGCTCACTCGAATATCGAATGTCGTGTCCATTGAGGGTGCTCTAACATGTTTCGGTAGAACCAAAATGTGAACTGGTAGGGGATTGGAGGGAAACTGAGTGATCACACTGCTAACGACCGCTGGTTAGACGTGGGGCGTGCTCGAGTCCTACGGACTAAGGCGGGGTGGGCAGCGTAGCCACCGTTGAAACTCACTCCAATTACCTAGGGGCCAAACAAACTTGCCTTCTCCTTGTAATGATTTATGTGTAGAGGGAGGGCTTGAAGCCATGAAAGGTGATGTGGGGATTAGAGAACAAAAGATCTTGATGTAGTGGGAAACATGAAATTTGCTACTGATGGAGAAGGAAAGTGGAGCACTTTACTTCTTCAAGAGCAAAGGAGTCCACAAATGACTTAAAACTTTTCAAACCCTAAATTGTTACATTTGAGAGCTTTTCAATTTTGTTGTTGCAAAATTTATGGTTAAACCTTACTTTTAAGAGCTTTCAATTTTGTTTTTGCAAAATTTGTGGATAAATTCTTACCTTTTGCATCAATGTTTGGGAAATTCGAGAATTGAATTTGCACTAACTTATTTTCAATGTCTTATTGATTTCTCAGATTTTGATATTTTACAAAGGATTTGTTAAGGAGAAGAAGTCTTGGATTGGAGCAATCAGAGGACTTCAAACCTGCAACAATTTTTTTTCGGAAATTATATTATATCTTTATTTTACTCGATTTCATTTTTGTGATAATGGCAAATTCTGTATGGAAACGTGAAACAGAAAATGCCTTGAATGTTTTGAAAAAACGTAGTGTGAAATTGGTCAAAAGATTTAATTATCATAATGCTGCTGTGGATGAAACAATTTCTGAGTTGAAAACTGAATTGAAGGATGTTAAGGAAATTTGAAATGTTTGAAATCAAAAATTGGATGAGCTAATTAATTTAATTCACATCCAAAAATGATGTTAATGACCATAAAGGTGAGAGTAGTAAGACAAATGCCAGTTTTAAGGAACATAATCACAATAAACCTAAGAAGAGAAAGTATATGAAATTGTCTATCAGTGAAGCACTATCATTTGATGGTAAGAAGATTGATGAGTTAGATGCTTAGATTTTTCATATTGAGTATTATTTGGAATCTAGAAACTGCGATCGTGATGATTACAATTCTTTTGCTGTTAGCTGTCTGAAAGGTGATGCTCAGATTTGGTATTACAGTCAGAGGAGGTCTAATTTGATCCTTGATAATGCTGATAGGGAAGCTTTTAAGACCGTGATCAAATCGCGTTTCTTGTCTGTCACTTATAAATTTAGAATAGAAGAAAATAGGCTTAACTGTAAACATACTGGATCTGTGAAAGATCATATTGTGGAATTTGACTCATCTAGCATTCATGTCATAGGTTTGACTGATAAAATGGCTAAATTGCATTTGTTGAACTATCTGAATCCTTTACTAAAATCAGAAATGAAACATCGAAAATTTATTTATTTGAAGGAATTACAAGATAAGGCATTGGAATTAGAGGATCAGTTAGGGTATAATCGTGAAACTCGACCACTCAGGGGAAATTTCAATAAAGTATCAGAGTGGGGTGAGGAGGAGTTTGAGAAAGAGGGTCTGAATGTAGATCTAGTGAATAGCCAAAATATCCTCAGGAGAAATGAGAGAGGTGGACAGAGTGTTAATGTAGGAAACAATTTTCACAATAGATGGGGATACATTAAGAGTCATAAACCAAGTATTAATGCTCAAAAAATCAATCTAAGCATTCCCATATGCACTATTTGTCAGAAAATAGGTCATAGGGCATGTGAGTGTGCAAAACTGAAGAAAAAATAACTGTTATCACTTTGGAGAGGAGAGACATTTCAACAGAGAATGCACAAAACCGAAATAAAGTCACTTGTTTTAAATGCGGTCAAAGGGAAATCACAGAGGTGGACTGAGTGTTAATGCGAAAACAAATTTCACAATAGAGGGGGATACATATGGAGTCCTAAACAAAGAATTAATGCTCAAAAACTCAATCTAAGCATTCCCATATGCACTAGTTGTCCAAAAAGAGGCCATAGGGCATCCGAGTGTGCACAACTGGAAAAAATTAACTGTTATAACTGTGGAGAGGAGGGACATTTCAGCAGAGAATGCACAAACCGAAAAAGAAAGTCAGTTGTTTTAAATGCGCAGGTCCAGATCATTACGCAAAGGACTGTACAGAGAAGGGATCTCTTAAAGCAGTTGATGTCAATGAAGGTCTTCAAAAAGATATTGCATTATACTTAGCTGAGCAACAAGCCCAAGAGGTGGGAAACGGAAAAGACTAGGTGAAAGTCCTCAGTTGAGTCGATCAGATCTAGAGGTTAAGGAGTTAACTCTGGAGGGTAAGCTAATAAATAGAAAGGTTAGGATAGCTGAATTTATTATGATGCTATCTACACTCCATAGTTTGAACAATCTTTCTGATTAAACTCTTAACAACAGACCTATGTTAGGACATTTAAGTAACGATGACACCAGACACAGTTTAATCATAACCGATTCTTTAGTAGAAAGAAAACCATTGAGAGTTATGGTAGATTCGATGCTACACATAATTTTATTTCGCATAAGTTTGTTGAGGGAAATAAAATTCCTACAGCCATAAGGGAAAAACCTTTACATGTTCAAGTGGCAAATGGTAATAAGTCCACATTAGATTTACAAACTGACATAATAGAAGTTGATATCCAGGGCCATAAAATGAAAGTTGTGTGAAATAATGAATTTGGGTAGTGAAGAGCTAATATTGGGAAAGCCTTGGTTAACTGAACATAACCCTCAAATTAATTTGGAAACTAACACCTTGAGAGTGAAGTCAAAAAACGGTTTGAAGGTTTTGCAAGCATTACCTTCGAAGAAGTTGCATAAGAGTCATATTTATTACATAACCAAGTTGGGAGTGGAAGGTTTGATTTCTGCTAAACAATTTAAAAAGCATTTAAAGAATAAAACAAATCATGATTTCTTGTTATTAGTAGCTGAGGCAGTTACCAATGAAGGGGGGGAGAAAACACTAACATTGATGCCATTCTTAAATCAGACACCACTAAAACTCTTAAAAAACAAAAATCTGATTTTGTAACTGACATTAATACATCTGATGCTGCTGTTAAAGATTTGATTTTTAATTAAGAGAAGTTTTCCTAAGTGACTTACCCTTAGGGAGGCCACCTTCTCGAGATGTGGAATATGTTATTAAACTTGAACTTGGATGTAAGCCTCTTGTCACAGGATTTTATAAACATAGCTTCTTTGAGCGGAGGAGTTAAAGAAACAAATCAGGGAGTAAGGGACATATTCAGCCCAGAAAATCACCGTATGGAGCACCTGTTGTCTTCGTCAAAGAGAAGGACGAAACGTTGACGATGTGTGTCGACTATCGTAGTCTGAACAAGATTACGGTGATGAATAAGTATCTGTTACCTTTAATTTTTGATTTTGATAGATCGTTTGAAAGGTGCTAAATTATTTTCTTTGATTGATTTGCGCAGTGGCTTTAATCAGGTGCGAATTAGAACCGAAGATGTTGATAAAACTGCTTTTAGAACTAGAGTCGGTCATTTTGAATGGATAGTGATGCCATTTGGTTTGACAAATGCACCACCTACTTATTAAAGATTAATGAACCAAACATTTTCATATTTTATAAATAAGATTGTTCAAGTGTTTATAAATGATATTTTAATTTATAGCGAATTTAAAGAAACAACATGTAATTCATCTAAGGAAAGTGTTAGAAAGGTTAAGGGAAAGAAAGTTATGTGGAAAATTGTCAAAATCTAGCTTTCTTAAAAGTGAACAATTATTTTTGGGACATATAGTCAGTGGGAAAGGTGTTAAAACAGATCCATCCCAAATTATTGCAATACAAAATTGGAAGCAACCCACTAATGTCACAAAAGTTAGATCATTTTTGGGATTGGCCACTTATTACAATAAATTTATCAAAAACTTCAGTATGATCTCCGCACCATTGACAGATTTACTTCGGGAGAAGGAGACATTTGAATGGGGAGCCGATCAAGAGAGAGCTTTCGAGGCACAAAAAGGGAAGTTGACCTCTGCCCCTATACTGGTGTATCCTGATCCTACAGGAGAATTTGAAATTGTGATCATGACTGATGCATCTGATAAAGATCTGGGTGCTGTCATAAGTCAAAAAGTCGGCAAACATTTTTATCCTATTGCTTTTGAGTCCAGGAATTCAATGGTGCTAAAAAGAACTATCCAGCACAGGAAAAATAATTACTTGCAATTGTTCATGCATTGGTGAAATGGTGTTACCATTTGCATAATAAAAAAAATACAGTTCACTATGATAATATGGTACTCTCCTATCTACAGAGATTAAGTCATGCAAAGATTATGACTGGTAGACAGGTTAGGTGGATGTAGAAATTATCGTATTTCAAATTTAATGTCAAACATATTTTTGGAAAGACAAATGTAGTCGCAGATCCTTTAAGTAGATGTTTTGAAATAAGTGTGATGGTTCGGGATGAATTATTTTTAGATGCTGTTAGAAATGTTTATGATAAAGATCTTTACTTTGCTGTGATATGCAATAATATTTCGGGAGGGAATTATGACCCATTGAATAAGACGCATGACAAAAACTTTAGAATAGAAGATGGTTTACTGTATTCTCGAACAAGGGATATATTATGCATTCCTTAAACGAAGACTTAAGAAAACAACTTTTAATAGAAGCCCATGAGCATTTAGGATATCTAGGTCGAGATAAAACTCTTAGTCGGTTGCATAGTAGATTGTTTTGACCTGGGATGGCAAAGGAGGTGTCGAAACACGTGGTAAGTTGTGTCACTTGCCAACAGAGTGAACCTAGTAACCAAAAACCTAGAGGTCACTTAAAACCTTTAGATATCATCGAAAGACCATGGGAATCTGTCAGTATGGATTTTATTGTCAGATTACCAACTACATCTAGAAGAAATGACAATATCATGGTCGTACTCGATAGGTTCAGTAAAATGGCAATCTTTATCCCTTGCAAAACTACTCATTCAGTTGTAGAATATTGCAAAGTTTTATATTTTGACAACGTGGTCAGACATCATGGAGTTCCCCTATCTATAGTCAGTGATAGGGATTCTAAATATACGTCTGCATTTTTGAAAGAAATGCAGCAAAATTTAGGCATTGAATTAAAAATGAGTACCTCTTATCATCCTCAAACAAATGGGCAGGCAGAAAGGATAAACCTTACACTGGATGAAATGTTTATGACTGTTTGCAGTGGAGTTCAGAACACATGGGAATCTAAACTGCCATTAATGGAATTTGCATACAATTTATGTAAACATGCTTGTACATGATTCTCACCGTTTGAAGTTGCATACGGATACCAACGGAGAGAAGCATTAGACTTAATAACACGAGTCCCTCAAGAGAACAGTGGTTCTGGAACAGAATTTTGGGAATACATTCAAACGGTTTGGAAAACCGTCTAGGATGCATTAGTGGAGGCACAAAGAAGGCAAGAACTAAATGCTAACTACAAACGGGGTGATTGGGTGGTAAGCACAGGTGATAAGGTTTAGCGTTCAACAACTCATTACAGATGCAATATCGAGAGAGAGTGGATCCTACAGGGAAATTTGCTCTTAAGTACATTGGACCATTTACTGTAATCGAGATGATATCGTCAGTTGGTGCCAAATTGGACTTTCCACCTGAAACAAAAATTCATCCAGTGATACACATCAGCCAGTTGAAACCAGCAAATCTTCGACCAACTGAACGAGAATTGGAATAAGATCCCTCAATAATTATAGAACTTGAGGTTCTCAGATGGGTAATAGATTGGGTTGGTCAACGGTTTAAAGTCGGCAATACTATATTCTGGCAAGTGCATTATCTAGGAAGGCCAGAATATGAGTTAACTTTGGAAGATAAAAATTCTTTGTTTTCACCAAGGTATTGGAGGGATAATAACATAAAAGTCCCGTCTTGAGAATGAAATGTGTTTTAACTGAGGTCAGTTCAATATAAGGAGCGGATGATGTAACCGTAATAGTGGATCGAACTTGTTCGTAAATGGGTATTTAAGTGTTACGAAAATCATAGTTGTTCAAATCGCGCGATTTTTTTTTTTTCGATTGTAACGTATAATTCGTGACTTTTGAAAAAATCATAAAAAAACGTGTACTGTAAACTGAAACTGAAAATTTACGGAAACTTGTAAACAAATTACTGTAACTGTACATTTTTTTACCGATAATAACGAAATAAAACGACAAATATGCGTCGTACTTATTCGTACTATCTGTTTAGTGAACTGAACATAAATACCACAGATGTTGGACGTTATATA
This sequence comes from Zygnema cylindricum, assembly GCA_037447655.1. Classification (NCBI taxonomy): domain Eukaryota; kingdom Viridiplantae; phylum Streptophyta; class Zygnematophyceae; order Zygnematales; family Zygnemataceae; genus Zygnema; species Zygnema cylindricum. Next base: position 715,608 of record JBBHKE010002632.1, on the reverse strand, counting down.
ATCGAAAATGTACGGACATTTTTGAAAAGAGACGTTGAACGTCACAATAATTTCGGGCGTTCAGTTTAAAATATGTACGTGCGTCTTTTTCAATTTTTTTTGAAAGATGACGCCATGGAACATTTAAAACGAAACCGCGAGGAAGCCGCTTCCCCATATCCTACCCTCCTCCCTCCCAAGCTTTTTACTATCCTCGCCTCCAGACTTCGACAAAAACAATCATGCCAGGAAATCGAGGAGAGGAGTGGGAGCACGTGAAAGCTGCAGACGGTGGGATTCCTCTGGCCAACCGATTATGCATCTGTATTTATTATTAGGCTCGGACAGACGTAATTTCATAAAATTTTACCTTCGTGGCATTCGAACCCGGGTACATCAAGTGCGTAGCGTACCCTAAGGTGAACGACTAGACTACCAGTTGGTGAAGGAGTTCCGATACCAGCAAAGAGTGTGATAAAAATATAAAAAGTTTATTGTTTTACCGCTCATTTAACGGGAAAAACTTGCAAACTGCGTTATATGTAATAGTTTTTTGTTTTTTATGTACGGAATAGTACGAAAGGAAATTCATTAACATTTTTTTGCGATTTGATCAAAAGGTTCAATGCGTTTGTTACGTATAATTCGTCGCGTACGTTACTTCCGCACTAATCGCCGTAAACAACTATGACGAAAATAGAGTTTTGAATTTGATAGACGCCCGCAAAAGAATCGCACGATTTGGGGTTGTATTTTGAGATTTCGTACGTTTTTGCATTCGTCAGTCTGAGTCCTTGCTGATCAATGATTGGCCCAGGTAAAACCTGTTCAACGGAGCGTTGACTCTGGCCTGGCGAGTCCAAGGCGATGATGGATAAACAGTGAAGTCTAAGAGGAGAGTAAACATCTTTTTCCTTTGGGAAAAGTTGGTGGAAATTTTGACAGATCTTGGTCCTGAGCGATTAAAACCAAATTGGAGCATTGGCATTTTGGCATTCAAATTTCTTACAAACTAAGTAGTGTTTTAGTAGTTAAAAGATAGAATTATTAAGAATGGAGAGTAGTGGAAAACACTTTAAAAAGAAGGGTTGAGCCAGGAGGGCAAGAGACCATGCTTATGTTATGTGGACAAAAGCTTCTTCTAATTTAAAGTTTATCCTTATGTGAGTGCTTTCTAATGTCGATGTGTATTTTTCGAATGTGTGGAATGTGTGGTTGAAATTGATTGAAGTAATGGGATTTTTTGAGAGGTAGGAGATCATATTACTCGTGACACTTGCGAAGTACACGTACATAATACGCAAGTACGGATTTTCATACGAAAATGGTTGATTTTCCAATCTTTGACGATTTTAGAGATTTGATCGTCAATTTATAAGGAACCACTCAAATCACAACACGTATGTAAAAACTTTATTTCAACGATACACGATGTAACCAAGGCCTCAGTAATACATAAACTTTGTCGTCCGTACTATTACAAAGACCTCCAGATGTAACCATTCCCCAAATAAGTAATTATATGAATTACATAATTAGTTTTTTTTGTCGGTTACATTTTGAGGCGTCTTCCTTTAAGTCACGAAATGAAAATCACGTCGTACATGGCGTATCAGACAATTTGTCTTTTTCGCTAAAATTACATATTATATAGAAATATAAAATAAAAAAATAAAAAATATACTCTATATCGCGATATATATCGCGATAATTTATGTTGGTCTCGCTAGGATATATCGAGGATTCTGCTCGATCGATATTCGATTTATCGAATATCGAAATTATCGCGATATGAATTTGCCCGATATACAAAACTAGTAAGAATGTTGATTGTAGATAGTGTGGCTTGATTTTCGTCGCGCGTGACAACGCGCATTTTTCTCATCTAATTTCAATTGATATTTTTACGCCGGTTAGTTTAATTATAGTGTACAAAGTTTATTTCGTTTCGTGCGTTTTAATATTTCTGTACAAGACTTATAATACTTTAGTTTAAAGAGGTTTCGTTTCACTTTGCGTCTAAGGGTACGACCCCATGTATGTGTTACTTAGCGAACTTACTTTGTATTTTAGCGCGGATCCGGCGGACCCGGATTTCAGGTGTCTCTATGTGTTTACTCGAATTTGTTACTTAAGTTTGTGACGATTGTATACGTCGACAATACTTGTGACAGCTATCACCGTGTACAATCAGTCTTTGCCGCACCGTATTTTTTCGAAATTGTTTGAAGCGTCGCAAGACACATCGTAATTTTTGAAACGATTTGCGGATTTGGCATGTCCCATGTCATTGCGTGACATCGAAGATGTACAGCCTTGCAGCTGTGGATGTACGACATGCCTTTGCGTAAACCTCTCCTGTTCGGCCGCCATGACTTTGGCAGATTTTTCGCCTTTACAAATTTTTCAACTTTGCGTCAAATGATACTGCTGCATCGAGACCCCTACAAAAAAAAACCGTACAACATGCAAGCGGACAAAAAAACAACCCTGCAATTTTTTTTGTCGTCAAAAACTTCTAAAATTTTTTCACACGTGGGAATATATTTTCCTAATGGTTATACTTTGCTTAAAACACATTGCCGATGTGGTTTATGATAAGTTTGAAGATGACGTGACAATGGGTCGAAAAAACGCAAGACGATAAATTTTCATACATCTTAAGTTCGCGGATGACGCAAATTGTACTCTACAAATTTGCGATTTTTTTGTACATCTGCAACTTAGGCAGTACGGTGCTATGTTACAAAAGAAAACGACAGAAAAAAAACCTGTACTTAGCCACATGGGGCTCTACCCTAAGGGTGCGTCTTTGTGTGCTTAAGTAAGGGTTTTTTTTATGTCGTTTTCCTGTAAAACTTAGAGCCGTACCGCGTAAGTGTCAACCGTACAAAAATATAGAAAAAAAAAAGTACATTTTGCGTCATCATCGAATTTAAAATGTACCACATCTTGTTGTCTTGTGTTCTTCGAACCACGGCCACGCCAAAAAACAATATGTTCAAACTTTTCTTAAAAATACAGGGCCGATGTGTTTTAAAACAAAGTTTTTTTGAAAAAAAAATAGAAACAAGTATTCGCATGTGTAATTTTTTTTTCAAAAATTTCAAACGAATTCAAGCGACGACGGAAGGTACACTATTCGTTATGTTTTGTCCGTTTCCGTCTAATAAAGTACACAATTTGTTTTGTATTGTCGCGTTTCGTTTAGTACGGACTTTTCCATTCCAGGGGTTTGAAAAATCGAATGCCATTTGACGAAATCATGAGAAATCTTTGAGGGCGTTCTAAAGCAATATTTTAGAGGTTGGTGCTTCATCACAGATTGTATACTATCGACAACCGTCACGGGCATTGTCGACGTCTACAATTGTCACGCCCTTAAGTGACAACTTCGTTTGGTACACATATGGAAACTCGAAATCCGCGTCCGCCGGATCTGCGCTAAAAAACAAAGAAAATTTTATAAGTTCGAAGTACATAGAGACGCACCCTAAGTTCAATGTAACGCTTAGACAATTAAATTTCAATTTTGCGGCTAAGTGCTCTCACCGTGGAGCTCACGAAAAGACAAAAAGTGGTTGCCTGCAACACTTGTAATTACATGTGGATGTTGTCGTGCATGTGTCTAATTTAACCAACAAGCATGAAACCCAACCAACTGTGTAGCAGAAAAGGTGGAATAGACAACGAGCAATGCAAATCCCAAAGCAAAAAGAATTATAATACAAAGCAAAAATGAATATGACAATGTGAAAGAAAATAACAGATGGAAAGGATAAAAGGTGGAAGGTGAGTGGGAAGCCGAGAGAGTCCATTTCCCCCCCCCCCAGCTCCTTAGCCTGCGGAGGAGCTGGCCAACACAATCGGAAGCCCGCGATCAGAAGTCTCCTCTGTAATGAGTATCCGCTTGGAATCCAGGTCCTGCGAAAAATCCTGCAAATAATGTGAAGCACCCATCTTGGCATGTTCCTTAATAGCCATGTAATGTGCACCCTGTGAACTCAACATCCCAATAGAAGCCATCTTGACAATCTTGAGAATGCATGGAGGGATGTTAGTATCAAATGTGGTTATACCATCATAAGCCGGAAGTGCTATCGCTGAATGAGCCATGATAGGCAAGTGCTTACGTGCCGAAATAAGTGGAAGGCAAATCTTCCGCCCAGGAAAGTGATTGGGTCTGTAAGAGAATATCTGGTCGTGCATATCTACACCGCCGCCAACCCGAAATATAACGTCATGGCCAACCAAACATTCGTAATCGCTACACTTGGTAACGAGCGCATGTGAAGAAATTTCAGAAAATTCAGTTTCTGTTTCTGTTTGAAACCAAAACATGAGGGGGTCCTTGGTGATTCCAAGGACCGGCTCCGTGGTACCAATTGAAGTTAGTAACCGTGTGGTTGTGGGTTGCAGCTTGTTTGCCGTGAGGCCAAGCTTCAATGCAAATCCGAATCCCAAGATCACGGGTTTGGCTCCAGTGTCCATGAGAGGGAGAGAAGGGGCGACACCATTCATTGTGAATGAGTTACGAGTGTTATCGGGAAAGCTAATGTGAGGATCTAACGTGCTACGTTCGTTTGTTGAAATTGGTTGAACTGCTGACAGATTGCGATTTAGCTGCAACGGGCGTAAAACAACGGCTGCATTTACCTCACCTAAAGTAGGAGAAACCTTGGGCACGTCCTCGATCATAGAAGATAGGATGCTCAACCGTTTCTTGACGCGATGAGCATCTTGGATTGTACTATCCAAGATTGTAGGTGCTTCAGCTACAATAGCCGAAGCCGTTTCCGGAAGAGGGGAGAGAGTTTCTTTCCCGAAAAATAGTGGAATTCGAGAATTTGTTACTTTTCTAACTCGATTATGATCTGCCGAGCCTTGGTCAAACGTGGCTGCTCGTTGTTGGACGGTAGAATCCCGAAGGGTTCGACCGGCCAACGTCAGCATATGAACGACTGTTCGGGCCATTCTTGTAAACTGCGTCTTCTTTTCCGCCATGAAGGCTGCGAACTCTTCCTTCATCATAGCTGCCATAGTAGCTTGCAACTCTAACTTTTCTATCTCTCTACGGGAAATTCTGGGAGGAGTAGATTCTTTCTCGGTCTCCTTAGGTGGAGTGATCGGCTTGGCGGAACGGGCGCGATTACCCCCATTCTTGATTTGATTCTGATATGAGAACTCTGGATTTTTAATATGGCATTGATGGGCATAATGTCCCATCTGCTGACAGTGAGTGCATGTGGCTGTCTTATCTGGACACATGCGAGCCTCATGCCCTGTTTCCCCGCAACGAAAACATAATCTGTTTCCAGGGTTAAACGGTGTAGCTCCCATGGCAGGCACTTTCGGAGGCTTATTGTTGGGCCATGGGTTGCTTGGTGGGGGAAGTGGGAAAGGAACTTCCGATCGATCATGAACTTCCCACCAACACGACTGCATCTTATATTCAACCGCATATTGGGCGGCCTAGTCAAATGTAATTTCAAGCCGTATGTCTGCGTAAGATGACTTTGGATAAATCTATTTGAGTGATCATAAAACTGTCCAACAAATTTTTGGACAGTTTCCGCATCGAACATTAGGTCCGATAAGGCTTCGCGTAGCGTCTCCATACGGGCACGTAAAGCGGGGGCGGTTTCACCCGGTTTACGTTCCAAGTTCATCAGTTCTTTCACTTGATCTGGATTTTGTATTCGATACTCCGCTTCTAGGATATTGAACATGAGAGAAAAGGGATCTCGCAACGGAATTGTCATCCCTAATCGTGCTGGGACAGCGGCACGTGGAGCCACAGCATATTGTCGAGGAATTTCCGGGACAGCGGGAACTAAGACATTACCTTGGGCATCCAGGACCTCGAGAAATCCGGCATGAAACGGGATATCCACTTGTCCTATGACCTCTGGTGTGCTTGCAAAAGGAGAGGAAAATTTTGTCATCGCGAGTATACTATTATTCTTGCGAGAATATAGGGTGAGAGTCGAACTTCTGAAGTACCGACCAAAGAGAGAGAATGCTACACGAAGATCAAATCGATCTTGATAGCGAATTGCCAAATCGCGCATTTCGGTATCATACAACATACGGAAATGAGATAAGGACATTGTATCCTTCATCCCTGAAAAGCAGAATTGCATTTTGCTCATGGGGCCCTTCGAGGAGGAAGCCATGTCACTGACCGGCGTGTACGGAGTTGGGACAAAAATTAGACCAGGAGAAGACCAAAAGGAGAGGGAACGTGAGTCGAATCCCTTGAGACTCTCGTCTCTGGTTTCCTCTACAGATAGCGTACACGAGACGCTGGACAAATAAGAGACTGACGTGAGTCCGGAACGGACAGACGATGTTCTTGATACCGGAACCGAAGTTATAGGAAATTTAGATGTACTTGCTAGATCGATTTGGTTTACAGGTGATGGGCGAAAAGCTACACCACTACGAGTAGACCCGGAACGGAAATTAAAATTGTTCCAATCAGTGGGCATAAAACGAAGAGGGAAACAACGACGAGATAATGAACACGATCTATACGAAATGCAACAAGTGAGCAACCAAGCCACACATATCAATCAAACCAATAAGTCACTATCAAGGCCACGATGACCAGATCTACCAAAAAGCCGTGTTACCGAAACCTTCTACCCTACAAACAAGTGGGCAAGGTCGGAGGGCCAAATCTATCAAGGCAGAAAAATTGCTATCCAAACACCCACAGGTGCAGATCTACAGCAACACAAACAAAGAGAGAACTATCCAAAGCCACCAACGGCCAGATCTAAGCGGTAAAATCCACTCCAGGCAAACATGAAAAACATAAAGCCACTCACGACCAGATTACAAATAAAGAAAGCTGGGAAATGCAAGTGCTCAATACAATTGGGTCCAATTAAACCGAATCCACGCACGAACCCTCTAAACGGTCAACCAACTATCTTAACACGCTCCTGCGCCCACAGGGCATCGTAATACTTACAGAACACCTTTAATAATCTGGTGATTATCAAAGGTGAGTCGCAGGTGGGGCTTTGCAGAGCGCCAAAGTGTGAATCCGCTCCACAATTCGCTCCCAATGTTTCCTCCAAAAGGAGTCTCCTCCGAATGTCCTCAGGTGCGTGTAGGACTCCACCTAGTGAATGTCCACACCCCAAGAAAGAGGGAAAGAAAAATACGGGAACAAAGAAACGAAAGGAAAATAAACTTGGAAGTGAGATAGGGTTAGGGAAAATGAGCTGCCCAAACCCTAGGTTTTGGGCCAACCTTAGGCTTGAAGCAACCCTGATTTGCAGGAAACCCTAATTCGGCAGAAAACCCTAATTCTGCAGGAAACCCTAATTTCTGCAGAAAAACCCTAATTTTGACAGAAAAACCCTAAAATCTGCAGAAAAACCCTCATTTGATAACTAAAAAACTAAATTGTCAGAAAATAAAGATGTAAATCTGCAGGAAAAAAATTAAATATGCTAAGGTGAGAGGAAAACTCTCTAAAGAATAAATTGGAAAAACAAGTAAATATATCTTAAATGTGTAAATTTTAGATATATATCAATTTTTATAATTTTTCTTTCAAAGGAAAAACTGAAAAAGAAACTACAAGTGAAGAAGAGATAAGATTAAAACCAATGCAAAGATAAAACCGGATCAAAAGGAAGAAACTGGATTAAAATTAGGTGAAAGAAAATTTAGAAATGGAAAGATAGATTTTATATGGTAAGTAATGTAATTATATATTTTTCTTTTTTAATTTCTCACGCCAAACTGAGAATGAAAACTGAAAATGAAAGGTAAATTGTATTAGAAATGGAAAAGAAAAAACCAAGAACCAAAACTGAGAATGAAAGATGATATTTTTTTTCTTTTCAACAAAAACTGAAAATGAAATATTACAATTTTTTGGATTTTTTTTTAAACACAAAACAAGAGAGAGAAGAATGATAATTTGAGAGTACACCAATACTAAGCCGATGGGTAGCCACTAGGCTCCATGGTCTAGGCGTATTCCTTACAAGAGTTAGGTCTAGGATTTCGAATAAAGAAAACAAAACCAGAAAAATGCAAGAAGACAACAATAAAAATCTGCGGAGAATCCGAGATAACTAGATCCGGGCACGCTGATTGCAGAAAATTACAACAAGAAAACAAGCAAGGAAAATATGTAGAAAATCCGAAATATCCGAATTTTAACAAACAAGTAAAAAATAGCAACAAGAAAATACAAGAAAGCAACGTTAAAAATCTGCACAGAATCCGAGATAACCGGATTCCAACACACTAATAACGAATCGCAGAAAATGATAATAGAAAATCAAGCAATGGAAACAAGGGAAATGTGTAGAGAGTCCGAGATAACCGGATTTTAACAAACCACAAATAAACTTCAACAAAGGCAACATAAATTACACAATAACAAATCAAACCCTAATTCACAAAAGGCATCCACAAAGGTTCAGAAACAGCCTGAGAAAGTAGGCAGAATCCACACTAAAAGAGGTTGTTGAAGGGAAACCGTGCGGACTCCGGCCAAAACCGAGTGAATTGACTTGTAGGGCTTACAATGAAAGTATAATGAGTAAAGAGAAAAGCTAAGCGCTGAACAAACTAAGGCAGAAAAAGCCTTGCCGGGAAAAAATTGACAATTTGACTAAGGAAAAAGACAAGGGGAAAAGACAGAAAGATCTAAGTCCTCTTCGACCAATTCCTGTACTCTCAAATTATGAGAGTACAAAACTAACGCAATCGCCTAAGTACTAACGAAATAGCCAAAGTACTAATTCCTGACATTTGCTAACTAACCTATCATGTGAGAGTACTTCACTGTACAATTTGTGACTAGTTTCGGTTTTGGCCAATAAGCGACGAGAACCATATGCCTACATTACAAAATTCACAATCCGCGGATTAAAACCCTTCCTAACTACATGTATGCGTGAACCTACATGGGTTTACGACTTCAATGTGAATCAAAAATCGAAGCGCCAAGAAACGCTTCGTGTACACACGATTCTTACGTCGCAAAATTCCAACTGAAGTGAAAGTACAAGCGAAAATAAAAGTACAAATGTAATATCGCGGAGGTTCGTTCATCTTGTTTCGTAGGACCTCCAAGCGATATCCGCGTACGCCATTCGAATCGTGCACCTTCAAATCGCGTACCTACGCACGAAATGAAACACAACGCACTAAATTAGTATTCATTCCACTAGACGCGTACGCGAATCGCGTCCACGTCACAAATAAATGCACCAACGATATGAAATTAGTGACCGTGGGAAAATGGTGCGTGCAAACTAAACCACACGTGCAAACAAAAATCATGCTTGCGCGCCAAAATTGTGCGTGCCTGCGGGAAAATCGTGCGTGCGACTAACCGATTCCATGAGGCATGACAATGCCGCAGTTTCGTTACCGTAAACGTTCGCCGGCCGTGTGAATTGCTAATTTTGTTATGACGGTCGACGTCTGCAAGCGCTGCAAAACTTAAAGCGGTTGAAACAATTTTTTGAAAGTCAAAGTTGTCAAACCGATTGACCGTCAAATTTGTACTCAACGATACTTTATTTGTACCAATATGTACTTCAAACGTACAAATTTTGACAAAGTGACATAAGTGACTATGCGCAACCAAAACAGCCACTGTCATGATCAATTCCCTAAAAAAACGCGAAACGTTAGAATGTGGCTGAATTGTCACTCAACTGGCTTGTAGAGCCCAGATTTTGGTTTTCATACTAAAAAACTAGAGAAGCCTATAACTGAACCGAAAAAATCACAGAAATTAGCATCTGAAGAACTGTCGAATGATGTCCAGATATCAGATTGCTTAATAAAGAGAATAAATGTGTTCGATGGGCTAACATTGCATACTGCAAAGTGGGAGACTGATGTAATTTAGCAACATACTTTGCTTCGATAGAGTATGCTTGTCCCAGCATAAGCGATATTTATGAATCAAGATTGCAGTACAATCCGGTGTAACCTACATGATGTAGCACATCAGCAGAAACACATATTATCAATCATCTATGGCAGTTGCAGTCAAACAGTGAACAGATTCAATGGCATAACAAGACAATAGTTTATGTTGTTTATGGTAAAATATTTTTCTTACTAGCATTGACTAGATTTTATGTCTTCCGTCTGCCCTTTTGACCTTCTTTTGGTTTTCGAAGCCTGTTTCAAGCGCGAATTGGTTATATGATTGTGTTAACATCAAAAGCCGAAAGGTGTGGGACAGGAGATAAAGGAAATCCCCGCAAAAAGTACTATTTCAGTGATCCCCTGAAGAAATCAGTAAACATGAAACTAACAGAGCATAATGTTCTAATAGGTATGCGAGCCAAGCACACCAGATGACAGATCCTTGATTCCAACTGAGTGATTAAAAAAATGTGAAATTGTTACTCGTGATTGTGTTACAAAAGATTTAGCCCGAAATGAAGTCCTAACAAAGCGTATAGACAATCAGTCAGAACCCCAAACCCTACAAGTGAGACGAGAAACTTATTGTATCCCACGAGAGGAGACAAGGACCACCGTAAGTGGGAAGTAAAAAAAAAATACATAACCTTTGGTCAACCATAGCACATTCAACATTTTTAAAACTTCCTCCCCCAATTATCTACAAACATTGGAGACATATTTCCTGCTTTATGTGCAACTCAACCACACCTGCCTACACAAAAGAATTAAAAATAAAACATAAATCATTCTAAATGACCTGACGTTTTGTTTGGCCAAATGTGTTCCGTATAACTTCTTTTTGTTCTTCTGAGAGAGAATCTGGAAATACAACAGTAAAGGTGACATATAAATCACCCAACCTTGTTGTTTCATAAATGGGCATACCTTCGCCCTTAATTTTCCGGACTTCCCCTGGTTTGGTCACTCCCTGCCAACATTTGAAATAGAAACACAGCAAAACACATTAATTCATCGAAGTAGAATCTATTTATAAATATATTGACTAGTCTGGGAAAAAATAAAATAGAATTTAAAATAAAAAAATCCGTCTATTTGATTAATAAATAAAGATATATCAAATATTATATATTAATGACATGCCCTTCTTCGGCCTTTTTTTGTTCCCAGCTCTTGTTGTCTTTCTTGAGTTTTATCTCCTCTTTGAACAGAGATGGGTTTTTCCATCGAGAGCATTGCGATAGAGCTTTTCCTTTCTTTTCCTAGGCACTCAGTATACAAAATGGCAATCAACTCTCTTACAGCTTGAAGCTTTAGACAAAAAGTCTTAAGATAACCTCAACTGCACACCGTACAAAGCAGATACAAGTCTCTCTGACTTTTGCACATCACCTTTTGAGTCAAGAAACATTTGACTGTGTGTAAAATGGGGACAAAATGAGAAACTTACAGAGGTCCCCACACTAACTTCATGACCATCCAAGTGCTTGATGCTCCGCTGGAAACCCACCAGAGCATCGACCTGCAAAAATACAAGAAGCCGGACAAGTAGTGAAATTCTTTCACAAGAGAGGAAAATGACAAGGGTGCAAAGATATGCAAATATGATGAAGTTTAGTCACATTTAGCCTTAATTAAATCACATATACAGGCCTTTTTAGACTCAGTTGAACAGGAAACCAACTGAAAATTGCTTTCCTTTTGTTTGTATTTAAGCTAAATGAATTTGACGTTGACTTATGCAATCCTAACAAATGGACCCATTATGGTGAAGTAGTTTCAAATTCAGCTGTGTTTTTAGTTAAGTGAGGCTATACAACATGTAATAATCAATGAACGAAAGGAAAAAGACCCATATTTTAAATTATATGAAACTTGATATCTTGGATGTTCCACTTCAAATCCGAAATATTTACTATTCAACATATGAACCCTTAATACTGAAATAACCAACCATGGCACATTAGAGTTAGTGATTATTTGATTATAATAAACTACTCTAGATTATGTTATGCCACATGGCTAAATATTTGCCACTTAACTAAATAGTGTTATAAACAGTAATTTATGATTTTGGGTGAAAAAACACCCACTCGAATTAGAGTGATTAATTCTAATAGTGACGGAAAGTGTAGCATATGACTTTTTGGCTAAAGTGAGGTAGCAGTCAGTGAATGACACAAAGGGGACCTATGTACTGAATTATATCAAATTTAATATCTTGCGTGTTCCACTTCAAATCTGGAGGCCGGATAATAGAATTTTGCAACATCGTAGTGTAAATATCCCAAATGAGCATACTTGAAAGATGATTGTGTGTATTTTTGTTCTTTTTCATTATCGATGTGTCTTACTATTTTCCCTAGAAAGATTTAGCCAGCTCTACTAGAATTTTCAAACCTTCAAAACTTGAATGTAGCCAGGAAAATTAGTTCGGTAATCTTGTCTGATTTGTACTGAGTTCATACATTATGGAATATGTAGAGAAATATGTCCCCTGTTGAAAACTGTGCGTCTAGACAATCAACCACAAGCGTGGAAAAAAATGTTCTGCCACGCCAGGACCTAGCAAGCTTACCAGTGAAATGGACATCTTCATATGAAGATTATTTCCATCCCGGGTGAATACTGCATGTGGAACGCTACGGATCACAAACTGCAGGACCACCCAACACATAGCCACAAGCTGAATGTAAACAAAAATAGAACAGGAATCACAAAGAGCTTAATAGCCTAAAAAGACATCTCAGGTCAAGCAACAAAGCCAGTAAGCTCTTCCACAAGGATTGTCAAGCTCACAATGTAAATTGCCACACCAGAATATTCCTTCAAACCAGTATCATTGACAATGCGCTTGCCAAACTACTATAGTAACATCAATCAACATCACCAAGAAAAAGAGCTAACAATTATGCAAGACGATACTACAACACAAACATTCAGTGTAAGAGCACTACTCTCACGATTCTTTCGTGCACTCAAGAGCCACTGTACATCTTCACACCCAGTACAAGTTTTGTCGCGTGAACTGATTCCAGACGATGATGAATGTACAATACACATTGAAAGTATCCTGGTAACAGACTTAACATCTCTATGTAAAATTCAAGAGAATGTGGTCTTTATCAAAAATGTTCACCAAAGGTCTAAAAATATTCTGCTGAACTATGGTATACGCAAACAATACCATAATATCAATAAAGCATGTTTACGACCTCCTGGATATGTCAGAGTATTCAATACCCTATATTAGTGATATTGCATCTTAGCCAGTTGCATAGCTTTAAAGCGCACACTTTCTTGATAAAACCATTTTTAATCCTTACACCAACTTCACGTAAACCACTTACAACACGCAACTAACTTCCAAACAAGACATATAGACAACAAAACATACCTTGAGGTCCCCAGGATCCCCTTCAGTGACTGGTTCTCCTTCCTCGTAAAAAGTAATTTCCTGTAGTGCAAAAAAATTGCATGGTCACAACCAAAAAGACTATCAATCTTTCAAACACCTGTGGCTATGAAGGGCACTTCCATCTGTGTCAAAAAAACGCATGCAACAGACATTTGACAGACAGAAAACAAATGTTTAACTTTTTCTATTGTCGCCTTCCATTGAGTACTGGAAGAAGAACACTTACCTGGCCATCTTTCATGCCTTTCTCAATGTCGACCACAAGTGGTAGCCCATCTCGTACGTATTTCACATTTGGACAGTCCTCGCATACCTGTTCAAACTCACAGGAGAACCTGTCATCTACTAGCTATAGGATAACTGAGCTCCATCAGACAATCGGAAGAAATTCTGGCTTCTGCATGAATCCATTTTAAGATTAGGATTCACCTCCCTCCTCCCTCCCCCCTCTCCCCCATCCGAGAAGTGAACCTGCTGTTATATTTTTCAAACAAACTTAATCATAATCTGGAGGAGGAATTGCTTCTGTTCACTGTGTCCCTTGCTCACAGACCATCTCAAAAAATAGAAGGAAACATACCTGCTGTGTGAACTGCTGATACATTCCGGGACCAATCTGCTTTGTAACCATCTTGTTTTTGCAGTTACACTTCCTTTTACCAGGAGCAGGGCGCACAATGTTCTTATCACGCCAAAACTGTAGGATAGGCAATAAAGAAAGTTAAAAAATGGCAGACTTGGACAACGCTCGACAATCGTGCATAAGAGCTAAAAAAGCGAAGCTCATTGTTTCACAAGCTACTGAAAAACAAAGAGAATTCACTTCTCCATTCTCCCGCCTTACAAAGACGTGTTACCCAAAAACAAATCCAGAAGCACGTAAGCATAAGGGGCATACCGTCAAAGTGCTTCCAATATAAAGATCCTCCAACGTCGCTTCCAACTCAACTGTCACCTGATCCCCTTTTGGAGTCTTCTCTTCCTCTTCCTCTTCTCCACCAAAGCCAAACCGGCCTCCAAAAAATCTGCCCCGACGATGAACCTCTAACTGTCTTAGCGAGCAGAGACTCAACCAAATAGAGCATCTAGCCTAGGAATGCCACATTAAAAAAAAGTTGCCACAACAAGTATCCCTTCTTCATCCTAGAGGTCTTAAACAATATAGAAAAAGCTGCTTTGCTTTTATTAAACGCTCAGTGGTCCAGCAAGCACATTACCAATTGCCATTGTCCTTACAAAAACCATACTATGGACTAACAGGCTAACCGTGATGCAGTGAGGGTTTTAAGTGGAGCACATGTGATACAGTCCACAACGGCAGTAAACACGGCAGTATAATTTTGTATGGGGGTGCACACCTTATCAATTTTCGAGCCTGCTCGAACTGAAGAACTGGATCCAAAAATTCACTACCTAACACAGAACATGCTACAAGTATGACATGTGGCTTGCAGAACTTTAAAGGACTCAATAAATATAACCCATCAAGTTTGTCCTTACTGAGAGAAGATATCACCCCCAAAGTTGCCTCCTCCAGAATTTTGTGCTGCATGTTGTTTTAATCCTTCTTCTCCATGTCGGTCGTAAATTTGCCTTTTCTCTTTATTTGATAAAACCTCATATGCTGCAATTTCAGGCAAATTATAGAGATCAAAATTAAAATACACAATTGTCCAGTAATATATATATTTGGATAAACTGATGCAACTGCGCTTGTAAAAATGCATGACAAACCACTACTTCCGTTCAGTGGCTGGCTGCCACCACACTGCAAAAGAAAACTACACAAAGATCCACTTCTAATCTTGTTGCTCACTGTAATATCAATGTGGAAAAAGTGGCGTTAAATCATCATAAACTATTCAAAAAATATTATTTCCTGAAACTGGTTCCAGTTCCTCAAAATTGGCCAGCTATGTAAGAGGATTTACGAAAAAGAGAAAAAAAAACCGCCAACGCAAAATCTACAATGTAACTAGGTGAAACTTCAAAGTCATACTCACCATTGCCGATATCTGCAAACTTCTTGCTAGCTTCCTCGTCTCCAGGATTTTTATCTGGATGATATTTCAGAGCTAACTTTCGATACGCTCGTTTTATTTGATCTTCATTTGCCGACTTAGACACTTGCAGCACGTCATAATAACTTTTGCTGCATAATAACAACCCATAAGAACTCTGCCAGATCAGTCCGCATTAAATGTCTATTATAGAGGCTGCCAATCGTGTTTGTGCAATAACGTGACACTTTGCTTGACAACTTCAGTGATCGTAAAATTTCACCTGACAGGAAAGTGAATTAAAGATGACTTAAGCAGTGTGCTGTCTGACACGGCAGTCAGGCCAAACACGAAACACGATGAGTCCTTTTTCCCTATTTCAAGTAAAACACGCTGCTGTCTGAAGTGATAATGAAATGATCATCGTATTTTCGAAGTTCAATAAAACGGTAATCGCCTCTGCTGTCAAATGAAGCATGTAAGAACCACAGTCGACATGTCCAGGTCACACTTGGACATACAGAATGTTCGCCAGATGCCAAGTTCAATCACTTACGCTGCCCATGTATTCACAGCTAACAATAAAACAGTCGTAAACACGAAAATAAGGCGCTTCATGGCTGCTGAGGTGTGCCCCCCCCCCTCCCGCCAAAATCAGAGAAGTCCCAGACTCCTCTCCGCTTGAGTCGGGGTCGAAGGCACAATATAGAAGAAAATCCGAACGATCAGCAGAAATGGCAGGTGAATGCAGAAATTGCTGATCACTTCAGTCAGATCTACTTCCGAAAATAGACAAACTATTTGTTCTACTAGCTACAAAGACGCGAAACAAAAAATGGCTATGAAGGAGGAGATCGTAGAAGCCGAAGTAAAGGCGCCGAGCGGGAAATGGCTAGAACGTGGCAAGGCGCTGGCGATTGGTCAAGAATGAAGTCGACTCTGACGTGGACGTTTTTGATTGGAATATCGAACCTTCAGCAGAGCGCGCTGACTTTTCACCGAGAGTCGCACAGCGAAGGACTCGTTCACACTTTCGAAAGGTTTACTATGGAGAAGAACAGGTGTACGGCCAGCCGCACTAATAAGGGTTTCATTTTACACAAATCGGTGATGACAAAGAATGCGATACTGTAGTATGATAGCCTGTTCCCACCGGAGCATTTGTAACTTTTTGCCCATTCCGATATTTTTCGCAGAACTCATCGTCAGAGGTCGCAAAAGTAAAAAAAAATCATACCCGAAACCGACCGTTTTTTTTTTTTCAAAATGTGAGTAACCGACGCCTGACCGAGTTTTGTCACGCTCCAAAATTGTTAACCGTTAACCGACCGTCGTTTACGAAAAAAAAAAAAAACCGAATCTTGATTTTTCGAGAGTAACCGTGCCCGCCCGTAACCGAAAAAGTACAAAATTAATCAATGTACAACGGAATAAGCCAATAATTACGATTTGTCGCGTTCCCTAAGATTTGCGAAATGAATAGTGTTACTACCGTGTCAGATTTGCGACGCTTTGTCGAATAAGGCAACATGTAACTAATTAAAACATGAAAAAGCCAATGCCCGCCCGTGCCAATGA